>JAPEVW010000059.1:628888-828888 GCA_027921565.1 Artemia sinica
GTGGGTGGAAGGGGTGTTAGTCCGCCTTCCAATCACTTGCGACTATATTAAAAAGGGGCAACTGCCCACCCAATTTTCAATCGAAATTAGCCTTCTCGAAGTTGCCACGACACTTCTTCGATACGAAGTGCCCTGGTATGGAAAAAAAAAAAAAAAAGAAATACATTGTTTGCCACATTGTCTCTCACTTCGGCAGCGGCGATTGCGCTCTGCCTAATGATTTTCTACAACAGCTTTCTATCTTAACCTATATGCCCCCAGGGCAAAAGCTTACAAACCCTTGCACTGAGGGCTCTGAGGGGGTTATCATCCTAAAGACCTAATTTCAGAACCATTCAACGACGTCGCAACAAAATGGATAACTCAAAATGTTGATTGGATGTGTTTGGGAAAATGGTGGACGTGAGAGGGGCATTAGTCGCTATCCAATCACTTTAAATAGTAAAAAAGCATAGCCTTCAATTTCCAATTGAATGAACCCTTGAGGAAGTTTTTTAAGACAACGTTTCAATAAAACTTTCTATTGCCCCAGTGGATACTAACAACCCTTGCCTGAGGGCTGCGGGGGAGGGGTTTCATGTCCTAAAGGACATTAATTCCCAAACTTTCAACTACTTGAATAAAAGGCTATTTAAAAATTTTGATTGGATGGGTTTGGGGCAAAGTTGGGCATATTAGAGGGGGTTGGTTAGTTGCCCTTCAATCACTGAAATTGGTGAATGAAATGGTTGGAGAAATGTTTGCAGAAATGGTGGGGCGTGGGGGGGGGGGGGGGGAGATTTCTCCTTCTGATGACTTTCTCGCACTATTAAAAGGCATAGCCCTTTGAATTTCAAATCGAATGAGACCTTTTTCAAGAAACTACAACCCTTGCCCTGAGGCTGTGGGGGGAGGGGATATATTCTTAAAGAAATATTTCCAGAACTTTCAACTACGCTGAATTAAAATGGCTATCTAAATATTTTGAATGGATTGTATTTGGGGGAAAAGGTTGGCGTGATGAGAGGGAGTTAGATATGCCCTCAAATCACTTTTGACTAATGAGAAAGGGCACTAGACCTGTGAAATTTCCAATCGGAGACGAGCTCCTCTTTTTGAAGTTTCTACATAAGACCAAATATTTCAATAAAAACTCTATATGCCAGCCAGGGGATAACTTATAGCCCTTGCCCTGAAGGACCTGGGGGGGAGCGTCCTTGCTAGCAAAGGTATAATTTCCTGAACTTTGAACTGCGTGGGACCAAAATCGTTACTTCAAAATTTTTATTTTGGATGTGTTGGGGAAATTGTGGGGTAAAGGGGTGTTAGTCGCATTCCAATCAAATTCCGACTTTTAAAAAGGGCACAACCATTTCAATTTTTAATTTGAATGAGTCCTTTTTGATGTTTATACGGACAACGCGTTCTATAAAAACTTATATTCCACCAGAGCCTAACTTACAAAACCTTGCCACCTGAGGGCTGGGGTGGGGGGGGTTGTCATCCTCAAATACCTACTTCCAGAACTTAAACTTACGCTGAAATAAAGTGGCTATCTCAAAATTTTTAATTGGATGTGTTTGGGGAAAAAGGTGGGCTTGTGTGAGAGGGGGGTTAGTTGCCCTCCAATACCTTTACGCCTATTTATTACAAAAGGGCACTAGCCCTTTGAATTTTCAATCGAATGAAGCCTTTTTTGAAAGTTTCTACGGACAACGCCTTCTTAGAAACCTTATATTGCCCCCAGGTGCATAACTTACAACACTTGCTTGCAGGCGCCGTGGGGAATGTCCTTCTCAAATAACATAATTTCTATCTGTGAATGAAAATCAACTACGCTGAACACAAAGTGCTATCTCAAAATTTTTATTGGATGTGTTTCGGAAATAGTGGGCGTAGAGAAGGGGTGTAGTCGCCTTCCATCGCTTTCGATATTAAAAAAGGGCACAAGCCACTCCCAATTTCCAATTGAATGACCCTTTCGAAGATTTCTACGACATCGTTCTTCGATATGAAGTGTCATGCTCTAAAGGAAAAAAAATAATAAATAATACATTGTGCCAACATTGTCTTATATTGCCCCCAGGGTATAAACTTAAAACCCGGCCCTGAAAGGTTTGTGGGGGAGTGTCGCCTAAAATTATTTCTATCTGTGGAAATCAACTACGCCTGAAACAAAATGGCTATCTCAAAATTTTAATTGAATGTGTTTGGAGGAATTATAGGTGTGGGGGGGGGGGGGCGCTAGTTGCCCTCCAATCACTGTTCGACTATTTTAACAAAAGGGCACTAGCCACTCCAAAGTGTCCAAAGAATGAGCCTTTTCGACAGTTTCTACGACAACTTCTTCAATACGAAGTTGCCGGGTATGGACAAAAAAAGAACAGAAAAATAATTGAACATTGTGCCAACATCGTTCTTTACTTAGCAGCGCGATTGCGCTGCCTATGGGGTTACCCGCTTTACGAGGTTCTCCATCGCTGTATTATTCGACTTTCTATAGCCGAGGTGTCCACATAATGGGCGAAAAGTACCCTTTAAACTTGTATGGGGAAGCTAGTGGACAATATTGGAGGTGTTTTAAATGCATACTTAATATATGGTAGCTACCCTCCCCCCCCCCCTAAAATATGCCAAATATATAGCCCAAAACATTTGTTTTTTTATAAACTGTTTTCATAATCCATCCTCTTTTTTTAATTTACTTTCATTAGCATTAACCAAACTAGGGGGGGGAACCTTTCTTTAGCAATATATAGAAGTGACGATATAATGCACCGTACGTTTGTTTTTTTGTTTTTGTTTTTCCTAAAAGAGTTGGGACAAAAAAAAAGGTACCATTCGATTCAATATCCATCTGCTTAGTTACTGTTTCAGTTACAAATTTAACTTCCATGGATGCAATCTGAAATTCGAAGCGCTAAGGAAAATAAAATAAAATCGTTTTCGCCCATCTATTTACAAATTTAGGTTAGTCAGGCCCACGTTATTTCATAAAAAAAAAAAAAAAATCAAAATTATGAAATTTGGTAGGGCAGTACGACATAGTCACAGTATTGCCACGTTGAACTTTAAAAAACGAATAAGCAAAAAAAACTATTATGCAAATTTGACAGCGCTTTCGTGTGTTGCTTCTCAAAGACAACTATACCTTAAAGAGAGCTCACTTTCTTCAGCTGTTTGACGTAAGATCTTAAGCTTGACTTAAGCGTGTGTTCATGTGTTTTGATTTTTTTTTATGATTTTTAACCCACGTTTCTTACTGCCATCTGAATTAACATCAACTGTACCACGGAGCTAATTTGTATTAAGAATTGAACACCCAGGTGATTCACATTTAAGGCATGTATAGTTGTGTCCACTTATTCAAAAAATCAGATTCAAGGTCATGTCTTGGCACTTCGAAACAATTTATAAACTTTGAATTCGCAATTTTTTAATGTTGTCAGTAGTTTGAAGCAGTCGGGTTTGAAGCACTAATATGAAGATAAATTGCAATATATTTTGGTCGTCAAATTGATGTAAAAAGGTATAACATTGCAGATTCAATACTGTTTCTGAATATAAATCCGTCACTATAGGTGCAAATGTGACCCTCCCCGTCCTCCCCCTAATGGATTTTTGACAAATCGAGATAAATTGCAATATATTTTGTTGTCCCCCCCCCCCCCGAACAAAATTGACGTTAAAAAGGCTATAACATGACAGATTTCAATACTGTTTCTGAATGTAATTCCTCACTATAAGTGCCAAATATAACCCCCCTTCCCCTAATCGGATTATTGAAAAATGATGCATAAATTACATATATGTAGTTGATTTTGACAAAATTGACTGCTTATAAAGAGATTATAACCTGGTAGACAGATCTCATATAAGTTTCTGCAATTGTAATCATCACTATAGAGTCGGACAATTGGACCAAGGTCTTGAAGGCCCCTCCCTCCTAATGGATTTTTGAAAAAAAATGAGATACAGATTACAATACTGTTTCTGTTCTTGTTGACATATAATCATGACGTAAAGGTGTGCAAATGATAACCCCTATCCCCCCTCAATGTACTGTTCTGAAATAATCATCACTAATAGCGTAGACTGCAATATATTTGTTTCGAACCTACTCCTAAAATGGACGTTTTTTGACAAATTTAGATAAATATACAAGGCTAATGTTTTGTTTTATGACAAGTACATATGAACGTGGTGCTAGTACTATATACACAATTACATTCAATACTGTTTATCATGACACTAGTCAATCATCATCTTATAAGAGTAGCATATATGGTGACCCCTCATCCTAATAGGCTATTTTTTTCTAAAAATGCCAGATAACATTGCAATTATATTTTGATTTCCGACAAAGAGCCTCGACGTAAGTAAAGGCAGATAACATACAGATATCAATACTCGCATGTGTACTAGAAACCCACACACTTATAGCGGCAAATATGACCCCTTCTCAATAAATGGATTTTTGTAAAAATGCAGATAAATCTGCATATATGGATAGTTGTCTTCGACAAAATTTGACGTAAAGGATATAACATCTACAGCATTCAATACTGTTTCTGAATATGTATCATCACTATAGGATGCAAATCATGAACCCCTACCTCCTAAATAGGATTCTATTTAGATTGCAAAATATGAGCATAAATTACAATATGTTTTGTATTTGCACCCCCCAATATTGACGTATCTATGAGCGATAATAATCACCATAACAGATTCCATACTGTTTCTTGACCATGTACATCTATTCACTATAGGGGCTCTGGCTGCACCTGTGACCCCTCCATACTCGTAATGGATTCTTATTATGAACTATAGAGATCAATTACATATGATTTTGCTTATCTAGATCAAAATATCCTATGATTGATCGTAATAAAGCGTTGTATCAACATACAGATTCAATACTGTTTACTGAATATAACAGTCACTAATAGCGTTGTCAAATATGAGTTTTATCCCCCTAACTTTACAGGATATGTTTGAAACAAATGAGATAAAATTACAACTATGTTTTGTTGATTGACACAAATTGACTGCTGTATAAGATATTAACATTAAAGATTCAATACTAGTTTACTCGATATGTATCACTCACTTATAGAAGCGATGCCAAACTATGTGAACCCTCCTACCCTAATGGATTCTATTGACAAATATGTAGATATAAATTGACTATATGGTTTTGTTTCGACGTAAAATTGATGCGCTTAATTAACTCAGTACGATAATAAACTATTAGACAGATTCAATACGTTAAGTACTGAATATTTAATCAGTAATACACTAATAGAGATGCAACATATAGACACTTCACTCCCTAATCGGTATACTATTGAAAGATTCGATCAATGATACGAGATAAATTACCAATAATGTTTTGCTGTTTTAGAACAAAAATAATGACACGTTATAGATATATACTAACATTCCACAATGTACAATACTGTACTGTTCTAGAATGTCAGATCATCACTCATAGGATGCCTAGCATATAATACCTTCATCGACCCCTCATTCCTAAGCAGGATAGTATTGACAAAACAAATGAGATAAATTACAATAATGTTTGTTTCGACAAAACTGACGTTAATAGCTATTAACATTACAGATTAAATACTGTTTCTGAATCTCAATCATCACTATAGTTTTCCCAAATTGTGACCCCTACCTCCTCTAAATGGATATTTTGAAAAATAGCAGGATAAAAATTAGCAATATATTTGTGTTTCCGACAAAATTGACGTTTAAAGGTTATAACATTACAGATTCTAATACTGTATCCTCTGAATATAATCATCACTATAGGTGCAAATATGACCCACTCCCCTATGGATTTTTGACAAAGGAGATAAATTACAATATGTTGCTGTTTTGACAAAATTGACGTTATTAGATATAACATTACAAGATTCAATACTGTTTCTGAATGTAAATCATCACTATAGGTGCAATTGTGACCCTCCTCCTAATGGATTTTTGACAAAATGAGATAAATTGCAATATGGTTTGTTTCGACAAAATTGACGTTCAAAGGTTATAACATATAAGATTCAATACTGTTTCCGAATGTAAATCATCACTATAGGATGCAAATAGTGACCCCTCCCCCTAAGGATTTTTGACCAAATGAGATAAATTCACAATATGTTTTGTTTTGACAAAATCTGACCGTTATAGCATATAACATTACAGATTCAATACTGTTTCTGAATGCTAAATCATCAACTATAGGTGCAATTGTGACCCCTCCTCCTAATGGATTTTTGAAAAATGAGATAAATTGACAATATATTTTGTTTCGACAAAATTGACGTTAAAGTTAACATACAGATTCAATACTGTTTTCTGAATATAATCATCACTATAGGTGCAAATATGACCCCTCCCCCTAATGGATTTTTGACAAATGAGATAAATTACAATAGTTTTGTTTTGACAAAATTGACGTTATAGATTATAACATACAGATTCATTTTTGAATGTAAGCATCACTTATAGTTTCCTGACCCCTCATCCTAATGGAGTTAGAGAAATGAGAAAATTGCAATATACCTTTAGGTCGACAAAAAATGACGTTAAACTACTAACATTACAGATTCAGTACTCGTTTACAGTAAATAATCATCACTATAGGTGCAATATCAAGACCCTCCTCCTAAATGGATTTTTTAAAAATGAGATAGTTAAATTGCAATATATGTTTAGTTTCCGACAAAACTGACGATTAAAGGTATATAACATTACAGATTTAAATACTGTCTTACTGAATTGATAATCATCACTATAAGGTGCAAGAGGCTGTGACCCCCCAACGCCTCGCTCTTTACGCTAAATGGATTTTTTTGGTTTAAAAAAATGAGCATAAATTTGACAATAGTTCAGTTCGTAGACAAAGATTGAGGCGTTAGGAGGGCTACAAACATTACAGATTCAATACTGTTTTTCTGAATCATAATCATCACTATAGTGCAATATGCTGGAACCCTCTACTAATGAGGATTTTGTGAAAAATGAGATAAATTGCAATAATAGATTTTGTTTCCGACCAAAATTGACGTTAAGGTATAACATTACAGATTCAATACTAGTTTCTGAATATATCTCCATCACTATGGCTCAAATATGACCCCTCTACCCCCTAATTCGGATTTTGACAAATGCAGATAAATTAAACAATATAGTTTGTATTTGTGCAAAATGACCGGTATAGCATATCAACATACAGATTCAATGACCTGTTTTCTGACATGTAATCACTCACTATAGCATTGCAATGTGACTAACTCCTTAGCTAATGGATGTAAGAAAATGAGTTAAATTGGGGGGCTTTTGTTCGCCAAAATTGACGTTAAGGTCTTAAACATTACTTGTGTTGCAATACCGTTAATTCCTGAATACTCAATCATACACTATACAGGTTGCAAATATGACCTGCTCCTCCTAATAGGATTATTAGAAAATGAGATCAAATTGCCTGCAATATAATATTATTGTTTCGACCCACAAACAATGACGTTATAGATATAAAACTACAGATTTCAATACGTTTTCTGGAATGTAATCATCACTATATGTGAAACTGGTAGACCCCTCCTCCGTAATGAGTTTTTTGAAAATATGAGATAAATTACAATATAATTTGTTTTGACAAAATGACGTTTAAAGGTTAAACATTACAGAATTCAAAATACTGTTTCTGAATATAATCATCACTGATAGCGTGCAATTATGACATCGGGTTTCGCTCTACAGTCCGGAGTTTCAAAAAGACTGGACCCCATTGCATAATAATAATTGTTCGACAATTTGACGTTAAATGAAGCTAATATCGAGAAGCAAATCCCAATACTGTTTTTGCATAGACAATCACTATAAGGGGGGTTGTGGTGGGGAAATATAACTGGGACCCTAATATAGGAAAATGACAGGTTTTTTCGTAAATGTAAATTCGGTTTCGGGATAATTTTTTCGACGTCTGGAAAAAGTATCAAAAGGCCCTACAGGTCGAATTCATGTTTCGAATGAGTCCTCATTCAACTGGATCCGTTGCCAACTATGGACCCCTCACTCCATGTAGGCTTGGCTAAAAAAAATAAATCTAGAATGATGATGAATTTGTAAGTGGCTAATTTGTTGGTTTTTTTGAAAAACAGGGAAGGAGTGATTCGGATTGAGCTGAAATTTCATCACTATAGGAATAAGAGACCCGGGCCCTAGGAAAGATTAAACCTCTGAAATTTCAGATAAATTGGACAACGTTTTATGGGGGGCTGTGGTGGGAGGGTGTCCAAACTTCCGGCCCAGTTTACCCCATGAAGATAAAGTCGGAGGAGGATGAAATTTTGCAATTTCTTAGTTTGAGGTGCTTGGGCTACAAAAAATGCGATTACCACCCTCTCTCTGCGACCCTCTAGGAAATGAAAATCGCTAAATATATTGTGGTGGGTCGCCTTCTGAATAGAGGCACAAGTGTGCCTCTTGATTACAGATTCAATACGTTTCTGAATGTAATCATCACACTATAGATGCAATATAACCCCTCCTTCCTAATGGACTTTTGAAAAATGAGATAAATTGCAAATATATTTTGTTTCGACAAAATTGACGTTAAAGGTATATAACATTACAGATTTCAATACTGTTTCTGAATATAATCATCACTATAGGTGCAAATATGACCCCTCCCCTAATGGATTTTTGAAAAAATGAGATAAATTGCAATATATTTTGTTTCGACAAAATTGACGTTAAAGGTATAACATTACAGATTCAATACTGTTTCTGAATGTAATCATCACTATAGGTGCAAATATAACCCCTCCTCCTAATGGATTTTTGAAAAATGAGATAAATTACAATATGTTTTTGTTTTGACAAAATTGACGTTATAGATATAACATTACAGATTCAATACTGTTTCTGAATGTAATCATCACTATAGGTGCAATTGGGCTGACCCCTCCTCCTAATGGATTTTTGAAAAATGAGATAAATTACAATATGTTTTGTTTCGACAAAATTGACGTTAAAGGTGTAACATTACAGATTCAATACTGTTTCTGAATATAATCATCACTATAGGTGCAAATATGACGTCCCTCCCCCTAATGGATTTTTGACAAATGAGATAAATTACAATATGTTTTGTTTTGACAAAATTGACGTTATAGATTATAACATTACATTCAATACTGTTTCTGAATATAATCATCACTATAGGTGCAATTGTGACCCCTCCTCCTAATGGATTTTTGAAAAATGAGATAAATTGCAATATATTTTGTTTCGACAAAACTGACGTTAAAGGTATAACATTACAGATTCAATACTGTTTCTGAATAAATCATCACTATAGGTGCAAATATGACCCCTCCTCATAATGGATTTTTGAAAAAATGAGATAAATTGCAATATATTTTTGTTTCGACAAAATTGACGTTAAAGGTATAAACATTACAGATTCAATACTGTTTCTGAATATAATCATCACTATAGGTGCAAATATGTTGACCCCCTCCTCCTAATGGATTTTTGAAAAATGAGATAAATTACAATATGTTTTGTTTTGACAAAATTGACGTTATAGATATAACATTACAGATTCAATACTGTTTCTGAATGTAATCATCACTATAGGTGCAACTGTGACCCCTCCTTCTAATGGATTTTTGAAAAATGAGATAAATTACAATATGTTTTGTTTTGACAAAATTGACGTTAAAGGTATAACATTACAGATTCAATACTGTTTCTGAATATAATCATCACTATAGGTGCAAATATGACCCCTCCCCCTAATGGATTTTTGACAAATGAGATAAATTACAATATGTTTTTGTTTTGACAAAATTGACGTTATAGATATAACATTACAGATTCAATACTGTTTCTGAATGTAAATCATCACTATAGGTGCATTGTGACCCCTCCTCCTAATGGATTTTTGAAAAATGAGATAAATTGCTATATATTTTGTTTCGACAAAATTGACGTTAAAGGTATATACATTACAGATTCAATACTGTTTTTCTGAATATAATCATCACTATAGGTGCAAATATGACCCCTCCCCCTAATGGATTTTTGACAAATGAGATAAATTACAATATGTTTTTGTTTTGACAAAATTGACGTTATAGATATAACATTACATTCAATACTGTTTCTGAATGTAATCATCACTATAGGTGCAATTGAGACCCCTCCTCCTAATGGATTTTTTGAAAAAAAATGAGATAAATTGCAATATGATTTTGTTTCGACAAAAATTGACGTTAAAGGTATAACATTACAGATTCAATACTGTTTCTGAATATAATCATCACTATAGGTGCAAATATGACCCCTCCTCCTAATGGATTTTTGAAAAAATGAGATAAATCCTGCAATATATTTTGTTTCGACAAAATTGACGTTAAAGGTATAAACATTACAGATTCAATACTGTTTCTGAATATAATCATCACTATAGGTGCAAATATGACCCTCCTCCTAATGATTTTTGAAAAATGAGATAAATTACAATATGTTTTGTTTTGACAAAATTGACGTTATAGATATAACATTACAGATTCAATACTGTTTCTGAATGTAATCATCACTATAGGTGCAATTGTGACCCCTCCTCCTAATGGATTTTTGAAAAATGAGATAAATTGCAATATATTTTGTTTCAACAAAAATTGACGTTAAAGGTTATAAACATTACAGATTCAATACTGTTTCTGAATATAATCATCACTATAGGTGCAAATAGGACCCCTCCCCTAATGGATTTTTGACAAATGAGATAAATTACAATATGTTTTGTTTTGACAAAATTGACGTTATAGATATTACATTACAGATTCAATACTGTTTCCTGAATGTAATCATCACTATAGGTGCAATTGTGACCCCTCCTCCTAATGGATTTTTGAAAAAATGAGATAAATTGCAATATATTTTGTTTTGACAAAATTGACGTTAAAGATATAACATTACAGATTCAATACTGTTTCTGAATATAATCATCACTATAGGTGCAAATATGTGACCCCTCCCCCTAATGGATTTTTGACAAATGAGATAAATTACAATATGTTTTGTTTTGACAAAATTGACGTTATAGATATAACATTACAGATTCAATACTAGTTTCTGAATGTAATCATCACTATAGGTGCAATTGTGACCCCTCCTCCTAATGGGATTTTTGAAAAATGAGATAAATTGCAAATATACTTTGTTTCGACAAAAATGACGTTAAAGGTATAACATTACAGATTCAATACTGTTTCTGAATATAATCATCACTATAGGTGCAAATATGACCCCTCCTCCTAACGGATTTTTGAAAAATGAGATAAATTGCAATATATTTTGTTTCGACAAAATTGACGTTAAAGGTATAACATTACAGATTCAATACTGTTTCTGAATATAATCATCACTATAGGTGCAAATATGACCCCTCCTCCTAATGGATTTTTGAAAAATGAGATAAATTACAATATGTTTCGTTTTGACAAAATTGACGTTAAAGGTATAACATTACAGATTCAATACTGTTTCTGAATATAATCATCACTATAGGTGCAATTGTGACCCCTCCTCCTAATGGATTTTTGAAAAATGAGATAAATTGCAATATATTTTGTTTCGACAAAATTAACGTTAAAGGTATAACATTACAGATTCAATACTGTTTCTGAATACAATCATCACTATAGGCGCAAAATATGACCCCCTCCCCCTAAGGATTTTTGACAAATGAGATAAATTAAAATATGTTTTGTTTTGACAAAATTGACGTTTATAGATATAACATTACAGATTCAATACTGTTTCTGATGTAATCATCACTATAGGTGCAATTGTGACCCCTCCTCCTAATGGATTTTTGAAAAAAATGAGATAAATTGCAATATATTTTGTTTCGACAAAATTGACGTTAAAAGGTATAACATTACAGATTCAATACTGTTTCTGAATATAATCATCACTATAGGTGCAAATATGACCCCTCCTCCTAATGGATTTTTGAAAAATGAGATAAATTGCAATATATTTTGTTTCGACAAAATTGACGTAAAGGTATAACACTTACAGATTCAATACTGTTTCTGAATGTAATCATCACTATAGGTGCAAAATTGACGTTAAGGTATATAGCATTACGATTTGTGACCCCTCCTCCTAATGGATTTTTGAAAAATGGGATAAATTGCAATATATTTTGTTTCGACAAAATTGACGTTAAGGTATAACATTACAGATTCAATACTGTTTCCTGAATATAATCATCACTATAGGTGCAATTATGACCCCTCCTCCCTAATGGATTTTTGAAAAATGAGATAAATTGCAATATATTTTGTTTCGACAAAAATTGACGTTAAAGGTATAACATTACAGATTCAATACTGTTTCTGAATATAATCATCACTATAGGTGCAAATATGACCCCTCCTCCTAATGGATTTTTGAAAAATGAGATAAATTGCAATATATTTGTTTCGACAAAATTGACGTTAAAGGTATAACATTACAGATTCAATACTGTTTCTGAATATAATCATCACTATAGGTGCAAATTATGACCCCTCCTCCTAATGGATTTTTGAAAAATGAGATAAATTGCAAATATTTTGTGTTCGACAAAATTGACGTTATAGGTATAACATTACAGATTCAATACTGTTTCTGAATGTAATCATCACTATATAGGTGCAATTGTGACCCCTCCTCCTAATGGATTTTTGAAAAAATGAGATAAATTGCAATATATTTTGTTTCGACAAAATTGACGTTAAAGAGTATAACATTACAGATTCATACTGTTTCTGAATATAATCATCACTATAGTGCAAATATGACCCCTCCCCCTAATGGATTTTTGACAAATGAGATAAATTACAATATGTTTTGTTTTGACAAAATTGACGTTATAGATATAACATTACAGATTCAATACTGTTTCTGAATGTAATCATCACTATAGGTGCAATTGTGACCCCTCCTCCTAATAAGATTTTTGAAAAAATGAGATAAATTGCAATATATTTTGTTTCGACAAAATTGACGTTAAAGGTATAACATTACAGATTCAATACTGTTTTTCTGAATATAATCATCACTATAGGTGCAAATATGACCCCTCCTCCTAATGGATTTTGAAAAATGAGATAAATTGCAATATATTTTGTTTCGACAAAATTGACGTTAAAGGTATAACATTACAGATTCAATACTGAATTCTCACTAAATGCAAATATCCATCACTCTCCTAATGGATTTTTGAAAAATGAAAATTGCAAATATGCCCCCTCCTCCTAATGGATTTTTAACATAGACCGTTAAATGAGATAAATTACAATATGTATTGTTTTGACAAAATTGACGTTATAGATAACATAACAGATTAATATAAAAAACTATAGGTGCAAATATGACCCCTCCCCCTAAACTTTTGAAAGTGAGGATAAATTAAATATGTTTTGTTTTGACAAAATTACGTTCCGTATAACATTACAATTCAATGCTGTCCCCTCTCGAACGCCTCGCTCTTCACTAAAGGTGCAATATGACCCCATCCTCCTAATGGATTTTTGAAAAATGAGATAAATAACAATATATTTTTGTTTCGACAAAAGACGTTAAAGTTGAAATTACAGCCCCTTTCATATACGGAATAATTTCTGTTAATCGTTTTAAGTGCAAATGTCGCTCCTTCCTTTCAGTTTATGAAAAAATGAGATAAATTGTTTATTTTTTTCGACAAAATTGACGTTAAAGAGTTATAACATTTTTCTGAATAATTTCTGATAGTTTTGAATATAATCATCACTAGGGTGCAAATTTCCCCTCCTCTAATATTTTTGAAAAATGAGTAAATAAATTGCAGGCTCGTAGCCTTTTGATTCGAGTAAATACTGAACGTTAAAGGTAAACATTATATATCTAGATTCAATCATACTGTTTCTGAATATAATCATCACTATTAGGTGCAAATATGACCCCTCCCCCTAATGGATATTGACATCAAAATTCCAATTATTTAAAAGTTTTGACAAAATTGACTATTAGAGGTATAACATTACAGATTCTTACTTTTCTGAATTAATGTCACTATAGGTGCAAATTACCCCTCCCCCTAATATGTTTTGAAAAGATGAGATAAATTGCAATATTTTGAGGGGGTTTTGACAAATATCCCCTAGATCAAATTACCAGATCTTTTTCTGAATAAAAGTCATCACTATAGGTGCAAAAAAAGTTGATTTTGACAAAACCCTCTGAATCACTAATGGCCGTTTTGAATTAGAATAGATAGCTCTTTTGAAAGCACTAAATAAAAAAAACTCTCCTAAGCCCGGAAGTTTAGCGTAAAGAGCAAAATTGACAAAATTGGGTTAAAGGTATCACATACAGATTCAATACTGTTTCTGAATATAATCATCACTATAGTTGCAATATTCCCCTCCCCCCTAATGGATTTTGACAAATGAGATAAATTACACTATGTTTTGTTTTGACAAAATTGACGTTATAGATATAACATTACAGATTCAATACTGTTTCTGAATGTAAATATCACTATAGGTGCTTTGTGACCGGCCTCCCCCTTCTAGAAATTTTTGAAAAATGACCCCAAATTGCAATATATTTTCGACAAATATTCGTCAAGGTATAACCCATCGTACAGATTCAATACTGTTTTTCTGAATAAAATCATCACTTCCTGAAATATGACCCCTCCTCCTAATGGGATTTTTAAATAATGATGGCAAGTAAATCGCCCCTTCATGGCAATTTCCCTTCCCCCATGAAAACTCCCTTCATGAACAAATTGATCCCTCCAATACTAACCACCGACCCACCCTTCCCCCACTACCAGAAAAAAAAAATCCTGAAAACTATCTTTTATACTTGACCAATAACGGTATACTATATGATTAACATTGGGTGAAGATTCAATAGCTGTTTGAATGTAATCATCCTCTAGGAACAATTCGGGGATCCTCCTAAGTCATTTTTAAAAAATGAGATATTTAATATGTTTTGTTTTCGACCAAATTGAACAAAAAGGCTATAACATTACAGATTCAATACGGGTGACTTTCTGAAAAAATCATCACTATAGGTGCAAATAGTGACCCTCCCCTAATGGATTTTTGACAAATGAGATAAATTAAATATGTTTTGTTTTCGACAAAATGACGCACTAGAACTAAAATTTTTTCAGATTCCAATAGCCCTTTACGATAATAGGATCACTGGGGCGCAATACGACACCCCTGGGAAAAAAAAAAAAAAAAAAAAAAAAAAAAAAAAAACGGTAAAAAACAAACAAACAAATAATACACGCATCCGTGATCTTTATAGGTGGCAAAAAATGTAAAAATTCCACATTTTTTAGAATAAGCTTGAAACATACAGTATGGTTCTTTTGATAAAATGAATTATGATATAACATTACAGATTTTCAATACTGTTTCTGAATATAATCATCACTTTAGGGGGGTGCAATTTGACCCCCTCCTAATGGATTTTTGAAAAATGAGATAAATTGCTCAGGCGCGTATACTTTTGATTTCGACAAAACTTGACGTGAAAGGTATAACATTATCAGATTGAAATACTGTTTCTGATATAATCATCACTATAGGTGCAAATCATGAAAACCCGTGGATTTTTGAAAGAGTTTCGGTATAATTGAGCCGGTCGCTCCTTACTTACAAAATTGACGTTAAACGAACTGTAACATTACAGATTCAATACTGTTTCTGAATGTAATCATCACTATAGGTGCAATTGTGACCCCTCCTTCCTAATGGATTTTTGAAAAATGAGATAAATTGCAAATATATGTTTTGTTTTTCTTTCGACAAAATTGACGTTAAAGGTATAACATTACAGATTCAATACTGTTTCTGAATATAATCATCACTATAGGTGCAAATATATGACCCCTCCCATCCTAAACGGATTTTTGACAAATGAGATAAATTGACAATATATGTTTGTTTTGACAAAATTGACGTTAAAGATATAACATTACAGATTCAATACTGTTTCTGAATATAATCATCACTATAGGTTGCAATTGTGACCCCTCCTCCTAATGGATTTTGAAAAAAATGAGATAAATTGGCAATATCGACAAAATTGACATTTTGAATATAATCACACTATAAAATATTGGACAAAGGTATTTTGTTTCGACAAAATTGACGTTTAAAGGTATAACATTACAGATTCAATACTGTTTCTGAATATAATCATCACTATAGGTGCAAATAGGACCCCTCCCCCCTAATGGATTTTTTGACAAATGAGATAAATTACAATATGTTTTGTTTCGAAAAAAATTGACGTAAAGGTATAACATTACAGATTCAATACTGTTTCTGAATACTAATCATCACTATAGGTGAAAATATGACCCCTCCCCCTAATGGATTTTGACAAATGAGATAAATTACAATATGTTTTGTTTTGACAAAATTGACGTTATAGATATAACATTACAGATTCAATACTAGTTCTGAATGTAATCATCACTATAGGTGCAATATGACCCCTCCTCCTAATGGATTTTTGAAAAATGAGATAAATTGCAATATATTTTGTTTCGACAAAATTGACGTTAAAGCTATAACATTACAGATTCAATACTGTTTCTGAATATAATCATCACTATAGGTGCAAATATGACCCCTCCTCCTAATGGATTTTTGAAAAAAATGAGATAAATTTGCAATATATTTTGTTTCGACAAATTGACGTTAAGATATAACATTACAGATTCAATACTGTTTTCTGAATACAATCATCACTATAGGTGCAAATATGACCCCTCCTCCCTAATGGATTTTTGACAAATGAGATAAATTAAAATATGTTTTGTTTTGACAAAATGACGTTAATAGATATAACATTACAGATTCAATACTGTTTCTGAATGTAATCATCACTATAGGTGCAATTGTGACCCCTCCTCCTAATGGATTTTTGAAAAATGAGATAAATTGCAATATATTTTGTTTCGACAAAATTGACGTTAAAGGTATAACATTACAGATTCAATACTGTTTCTGAATATAATCATCACTATAGGTGCAAATGTGACCCCTCCTCCTAATGGATTTTTGAAAAATGAGATAAATTGCAATATATTTTGTTTCGACAAAATTGACGTTAAAGGTATAACATTACAGATTCAATACTGTTTCTGAATACAAATCATCACTATAGGTGCAAATATGACCCCTCCTCCTAATGGATTTTTGAAAAATGAGATAAATTGCAAATATGTTTTGTTTTGACAAAATTGACGTTAATAGATATAACATTACAGATTCAATACTGTTTCTGAATGTAATTCATCACTATAGGATGCAAATTGTGACCCCTCCTCCTAATGGATTTTTGAAAAATGAGATAAATTGCAATATATTTTGTTTCGACAAAATTGACGTTAAAGGTATAACATTACAGATTCAATACTGTTTCTGAATATAATCATCACTATAGTGCAAATATGACCCCCTCCTAATGGATTTTTGAAAAAATGAGATAAATTGCAATATATTTTGTTTCGACAAAATTGACGTTAAAGGTATTAAACATTACAGATTCAATACTGTTTCTGAATATAATCATCACTATAGGTGCAAATATGACCCCTCCCCTAATGGATTTTTGAAAATGAGATAAATTACAATATTTTTGTTTTTTGACAAAATTGACGTTATAGATATAACATTACAGATTCAATACTGTTTCTGAATGTAATCATCACTATAGGTGCAATTGTGACCCCTCCTCCTAATGGATTTTTGAAAAATGAGATAAATTGCAATATATTTTTTTTTCGACAAAAATGACGTTTAAAGGTATAACATTACAGATTCAATACTGTTTCTGAATATAATCATCACTATAGGTGCAAATATGACCCCTCCTCCTAATGGATTTTTGAAAAATGAGATAAATTGCAATATATTTGTTTCGACAAAATTGACGTTAAAGGTATAACATTACAGATTCAATACTGTTTCTGAATATAATCATCACTATAGGTGCAAATATGACCCCTCCTCCTAATGGATTTTTGACAAAATGAGATAAATTACAATATGTTTTGTTTTGACAAAATTGACGTTATAGATATAACATTACAGATTTCAATACTGTTTCTGAATGTAATCATCACTATAGGTGCAATTGTGACCCCTCCTCCTAATGGATTTTTGAAAAAAAAAAAATTGCAATGATGATAAATTATTGCAATATATTTTGTTTCGACAAAATTGACGTTAAAGGTATAACATTACAGATTCAATACTGTTTCTGAATATAATCATCACTATAGGTGCAAATATGCCCCCTCCTCCTAATGGATTTTTGAAAAATGAGATAAATTACAATATGTTTTGTTTTGACAAAATTGACGTTATAGATATAACATTACAGATTCAATACTGTTTCTGAATGTAATCATCACTATAGGTGCAAATGTGACCCCTCTTCCTAATGGATTTTTGAAAAATGAGATAAATTGCAATATATTTGTTTCAACAAAATTGACATTAAAGGTATAACATTACAGATTCAATACTGTTTCTGAATATAATCATCACTATAGGTGCAAATAGGACCCCTCCCCTGATGATGGATGGACAAATGAGATAAATTACAATATGTTTTGTTTTGACAAAATTGACGTTATAGATATAACATTACAGATTCAATACTGTTTCTGAATGTAATCATCACTATAGGTGCAATTGTGACCCCTCCTCCTAATGGATTTTTGAAAAATGAGATAAATTGCAATATATTTTGTTTCGAAAAAATTGACGTTAAAGGTATAACATTACAGATTCAATACTGTTTCTGAATATAATCATCACTATAGGTGCAAATATGACCCCTCCTCCTAATGGATTTTTGAAAAATGAGATAAATTACAATATGTTTTGTTTTGACAAAATTAACGTTAAGATATAACATTACAGATTCAATACTGTTTTCTGAATGTAATCATCACTATAGGTGCAAATATGTGACCCCTCCTCCTAATGGATTTTTGAAAAATGAGATAAATTGCAATATATTTTGTTTCGACAAAATTGACGTTAAAGGTATAACATTACAGATTCATACTGTTTCTGAATATAATCATCACTATAGGTGCAAATATGACCCCTCCTCCTAATGGATTTTTGAAAAATGAGATAAATTGCAATATGTTTTGTTTTCGACAAAATTGACGTTATAGATATAACATTACAGATTCAATACTGTTTCTGAATATAATCATCACTATAGGTGCAATTGTGACCCCTCCTCCTAATGGATTTTTGAAAAAAATGAGATAAATTGCAATATATTTTGTTTCGACAAAATTGACGTTAAAGATATAACATTACAGATTCAATACTGTTTCTGAATATAATCATCACTATAGGTGCAAATATTTGACCCTCCTCCTAATGGATTTTTGACAAATGAGATAAATTTAAAATATTTTGTTTCGACAAAATTGACGTTAAAGATATAACATTACAGATTCAATACTGTTTCTGAATGTAATCATCACTATAGGTGCAATTGTGACCCCTCCTCCTAATGGATTTTTGAAAAATGAGATAAATTGCAATATATTTTGTTTCGACAAAATTGACGTTAAAGGTATAACATTACAGATTCAATACTGTTTCTGAATATAATCATCACTATAGGTGCAAATATGACCCCTCCTCCTAATGGATTTTTGAAAAATGAGATAAATTGCAATATATTTTGTTTCGACAAAATTGACGTTAAAGGTATAACATTACAGATTCAATACTGTTTCTGAATATAATCATCACTATAGGTGAAAATAGTGACCCTCCTCCCCTAATGGATTTTTGACAAATGAGATAAATTACAATATGTTTTTGTTTTGACAAAATTGACGTTATAGATATAACATTACAGATTCAATACTGTTTCTGAATGTAATCATCACTATAGGTGCAATTGTGACCCTCCTCCTAATGGATTTTTGAAAAATGAGATAAATTGCAATATATTTTGTTTCGACAAAATTGACGTTAAAGGTATAACATTACAGATTCAATACTGTTTCTGAATATAATCATCACTATAGGTGCAAATATGAACCCCTCCCTCCTAATGGATTTTTGACAAATGAGATAAATTACAATATGTTTTGTTTTGACAAAATTGACGTTATAGATATAACATTACAGATTCAATACTGTTTCTGAATGTAATCATCACTATAGGTGCAAATTGTGACCCCTCCTCCTAATGGATTTTTGAAAAATGAGATAAATTGCAATATATTTTTGTTTCGACAAAAATGACGTTAAAGGTTATAACATTACAGATTCAATACTGTTTCTGAATATAATCATCACTATAGGTGCAAATATGACCCCTCCTCCTAATGGATTTTTGAAAAATGATATAAATTGCAATATATTTTGTTTCGACAAAATTGACGTTATAGGTATAACATTACAGATTCAATACTGTTTCTGAATATAATCATCACTATAGGTGCAAATATGCCCCCTCCTCCTAATGGATTTTTGAAAAATGAGATAAATTACAATATGTTTTGTTTTGACAAAATTGACGTTATAGAATAACATTACAGATTCAATACTGTTTTTCTGAATATAATCATCACTATAGGTGCAATTGTGACCCCTCCTCCTAATGGATTTTTTGAAAAATGAGATAAATTGCCCAATATATTTTGTTTCGACAAATTGACGTTAAAGGTATAACATTACAGATTCAATACTGTTTCTGAATAAATCATCAATAGGTGCAAATATGACCCCTCCCCCTAATGATTTTTGAAAAATGAGATAAATTACAATATATTTTGTTTTGACAAAATTGACGTTATAGATATAACATTACAGATTCAATACTGTTTCTGAATGTAATCATCACTATAGGTGCAATTGTGACCCCTCCTCCTAACGGATTTTTGAAAAATGAGATAAATTGCAATATATTTTGTTTTCGACAAAATTGACGTTAAAGGTATAAACATTACAGATTCAATACTGTTTCTGAATATAATCATCACTATAGGTGCAAATATGACCCCTCCTCCTAATGGATTTTTGAAAAAATGAGATAAATTACAATATGTTTTGTTTCGACAAAATTGACGTTATAGATATAACATTACAGATTCAATACTGTTTCTGAATATAATCATCACTATAGGTGCAATTGTGACCCCTCCTCCTAATGGATTTTTGAAAAATGAGATAAATTGCAATATATTTTGTTTCGACAAAATTGACGTTAAAGGTATAACATTACAGATTCAATACTGTTTCTGAATATAATCATCACTATAGGTGCAAATATGACCCCTCCCCCTAATGGATTTTTGACAAATGAGATAAATTACAATATGTTTTGTTTTGACAAAATTGACGTTATAGATATAACATTACAGATTCAATACTGTTTCTGAATGTAATCATCACTATAGGTGCAATTGTGACCCCTCCTCCTAATGGGATTTTTGAAAAATGAGATAAATTGCAATATATTTTGTTTCGACAAAATTGACGTTAAAGGTATAACATTACAGATTCAATACTGTTTCTGAATATAATCATCACTATAGGTGCAAATATGACCCCTCCTCCTAATGGATTTTTGAAAAATGAGATAAATTGCAATATATTTTGTTTCGACAAAATTGACGTTAAAGGTATAACATTACAGATTCAATACTGTTTCTGAATATAATCATCACTATAGGTGCAAATATGACCCCTCCTCCTAATGGATTTTTGAAAAATGAGATAAATTACAATATGTTTTGTTTTGACAAAATTGACGTTATAGATATAAACATTACAGATTCAATACTGTTTCTGAATGTAATCATCACTATAGGTGCAATTGTGACCCCTCCTCCTAATGGATTTTTGAAAAATGAGATAAATTGCAATATATTTTGTTTCGACAAAAATGACGTTGACGTAAAGTATAACATTACAGATTCAATACTGTTTCTGAATATAATCATCACTATAGGTGCAAATATGACCCCTCTCCCCTAATGGATTTTTGACAAATGAGATAAATTACAATATGTTTTGTTTTGACAAAATTGACGTTATAGATATATAACATTACAGATTCAATACTGTTTCTGAATGTAATCATCACTATAGGTGCAATTGTGACCCCTCCTCCTAATGGATTTTTGAAAAATGAGATAAATTGCAATATATTTTGTTTCGACAAAATTGACGTTAAAGGTATAAACATTACAGATTCAATACTGTTTCTGAATAATAATCATCACTATAGGTGCAATATGACCCCTCCTCCTAATGGATTTTTGAAAAATGAGATAAATTGCAATATATTTTTTTTCGACAAAATTGACGTTAAAGGTATAACATTACAGATTCAATACTGTTTTCTGAATATAATCATCACTATAGGTGCAAATATGACCCCTCCTCCTAATGGATTTTTGAAAAATGAGATAAATTACAATATGTTTTGTTTTGACAAAATTGACGTTATAGATATAACATTACAGATTCAATACTGTTTCTGAATGTAATCATCACTATAGGTGCAATTGTGACCCCTCCTCCTAATGGATTTTTGAAAAATGAGATAAATTGCAATATATTTGTTTCGAAAAAATTGACGTTAAAGGTATAACATTACAGATTCAATACTGTTTCTGAATATAATCATCACTATAGGTGCAAATATGACCCCCCTCCTAATGGATTTTTGACAAATGAGATAAATTACAATATGTTTTGTTTTGACAAAATTGACGTTATAGATAACATTACAGATTCAATACTAGTTTCTGAATATAATCATCACTATAGGTGCAATTGTGACCCCTCCTCCTAATGGATTTTTGAAAAATGAGATAAATTGCAATATACTTTGTTTCGACAAAAATGACGTTAAAGGTATAACATTACAGATTCAATACTGTTTCTGAATGAATAATCATCACTATAGGTGCAAATATGTGACCCCTCCTCCTAATGGATTTTTGAAAAATGAGATAAATTGCAATATATTTTGTTTCGACAAAATTGACGTTTAAAGGTATAACATTACAGATTCAATACTGTTTCTGAATATAATCATCACTATAGGTGCAAATATGACCCCTCCTCCTAATGGATTTTTGAAAAAATGAGATAAATTACAATATGTTTTTGTTTTGACAAAATTGACGTTATAGATATAACATTACAGATTCAATACTGTTTCTGAATATAATCATCACTATAGGTGCAATTGTGACCCCTCCTCCTAATGGATTTTTTGAAAAATGAGATAAATTGCAATATATTTTGTTTCGACAAAATTGACGTTAAAGGTATAACATTACAGATTCAATACTGTTTCTGAATATAATCATCACTATAGGTGCAAATATGACCCCTCCCCCTAATGGATTTTTGACAAATGAGATAAATTACAATATGTTTTGTTTTGACAAAATTGACGTTATAGATATAACATTACAGATTCAATACTGTTTCTGAATGTAATCATCACTATAGGTGCAATTGTGACCCCTCCTCCTAATGGATTTTTGAAAAATGAGATAAATTGCAATATATTTTGTTTCGACAAAATTGACGTTAAAGGTATAACATTACAGATTCAATACTGTTTCTGAATATAATCATCACTATAGGTGCAAATATGACCCCTCCTCCTAATGGATTTTTGAAAAATGAGATAAATTGCAATATATTTTGTTTCGACAAAATTGACGTTAAGGTATAACATTACAGATTCAATACTGTTTCTGAATATAATCATCACTATAGGTGCAAATATGACCCCTCCTCCTAATGGATTTTTGAAAAATGAGATAAATTACAATATGTTTTGTTTTGACAAAATTGACGTTATAGATATAACATTACAGATTCAATACTGTTTCTGAATGTAATCATCACTATAGGTGCAATTGTGACCCCTCCTCCTAATGGATTTTTGAAAAATGAGATAAATTGCAATATATTTTGTTTCGACAAAAATTGACGTTAAAGGTATAACATTACAGATTCAATACTGTTTCTGAATAAATCATCACTATAGGTGCAAATATGACCCCTCCCCCTAATGGATTTTTGACAAATGAGATAAATTAAAATATTTTGTTTTGACAAAATTGACGTTATAGATATAACATTACAGATTCAATACTGTTTCTGAATGTAATCATCACTATAGGTGCAATTGTGACCCCTCCCTAATGGATTTTTGAAAAATGAGATAAATTGCAATATATTTTGTTTCGACAAAATTGACGTTAAAGGTATAACATTACAGATTCAATACTGTTTCTGAATATAATCATCACTATAGGTGCAAATATGACCCCTCCTCCTAATGGATTTTTGAAAAATGAGATAAATTGCAATATATTTTGTTTCGACAAAATTGACGTTAAAGGTATAACATTACAGATTCAATACTGTTTCTGAATATAATCATCACTATAGGTGCAAATATGACCCCTCCTCCTAATGGATTTTTGAAAAATGAGATAAATTACAATATGTTTTGTTTGACAAAATTGACGTTAATAGATATAACATTACAGATTCAATACTGTTTCTGAATGTAATCATCACTATAGGTGCAATTATGACCCCCCTCCTAATGGATTTTTGAAAAATGAGATAAATTGCAATATATTTTGTTTCGACAAAATTGACGTTAAAGGTATAACATTACAGATTCAATACTGTTTCTGAATAATCATCACTATAGGTGCAATAGTGACCCCTCCTCCTAATGGATTTTTGAAAAATGAGATAAATTGCAATATATTTTGTTTCGACAAAATTGACGTTAAAGGTATATACATTACAGATTCAATACTGTTTCTGAATATAATCATCACTATAGGTGCAATTGACCCCTCCTCCTAATGGATTTTTGAAAAATGAGATAAATTGCAATATATTTTGTTTTGAAAAATTGACGTTATAGATATAACATTACAGATTCAATACTGTTTCTGAATATAATCATCACTATAGGTGCAAATTGTGACCCCTCCTCCTAATGGATTTTTGAAAAATGAGATAAATTGCAATATATTTTGTTTCGACAAAATTGACGTTAAAGGTATAACATTACAGATTCAATACTGTTTCTGAATATAATCATCACTATAGGTGCAAATATGACCCCTCCCCCTAATGGATTTTTGAAAATGAGATAAATTGCAATATGTTTTGTTTTGACAAAATTGACGTTAAAGGTATAACATTACAGATTCAATACTGTTTCTGAATATAATCATCACTATAGGTGCAATTGTGACCCCTCCTCCTTAATGGATTTTTGAAAAAAAATGAGATAAATTGCAATATATTTTGTTTCGACAAAATTGACGTTAAGGTATAACATTACAGATTCAATACTGTTTCTGAATGTAATCATCACTATAGGTGCAATATGACCCCTCCTCCTAATGGATTTTTGAAAAATGAGATAAATTGCAATATATTTTGTTTCGACAAAATTGACGTTAAGGTATAACATTACAGATTCAATACTGTTTCTGAATGTAATCATCACTATAGGTGCAAATATGACCCCTCCTCCCTAATGGATTTTTTGAAAAATGAGATAAATTGCAATATATTTTGTTTCGACAAAATTGACGTTAAAGGTATAACATTACAGATTCAATACTGTTTCTGAATATAATCATCACTATAGGTGCAAATATGACCCCTCCTCCTAATGGATTTTTGAAAAATGAGATAAATTGCAATATATTTTGTTTTCGACAAAATTGACGTTAAAGGTATAACATTACAGATTCAATACTGTTTCTGAATATAATCATCACTATATAGGTGCAAATATGACCCCTCCTCCTAATGGATTTTGAAAAATGAGATAAATTGCAATATGTTTTGTTTTCGACAAAATTGACGTTAAAGGTATAACATTACAGATTCAATACTGTTTCTGAATATAATCATCACTATAGGTGCAATTGTGACCCCTCCTCCTAATGGATTTTTGAAAAATGAGATAAATTGCAATATATTTGTTTCGACAAAATTGACGTTAAAGATATAACATTACAGATTCAATACTGTTTCTGAATATAATCATCACTATAGGTGCAAATATGACCCCTCCTCCTAATGGATTTTTGAAAAATGAGATAAATTGCAATATATTTTGTTTCGACAAAAATTGACGTTAAAGGTATAACATTACAGATTCAATACTGTTTCTGAATATAATCATCACTATAGGTGCAAATATGACCCCTCCCCCTAATGGATTTTTGAAAAATGAGATAAATTACAATATGTTTTGTTTCGACAAAATTGACGTTAAAGGTATAACATTACAGATTCAATACTGTTTGAATATAATCATCACTATAGGTGCAAATATGTGACCCCTCCTCCTAATGGATTTTTGAAAAATGAGATAAATTACAATATGTTTTGTTTTGACAAAATTGACGTTAAAGGTATAACATTACAGATTCAATACTGTTTCTGAATAATCATCACTATAGGTGCAAATATGACCCCTCCTCCTAATGGATTTTTGAAAAATGAGATAAATTGCAATATATTTTGTTTCGACAAAATTGACGTTAAAGGTATAACATTACAGATTCAATACTGTTTCTGAATATAATCATCACTATAGGTGCAAATATGACCCCTCTCCTCCTAATGGATTTTTGAAAAATGAGATAAATTGCAATATATTTTTGTTTCGACAAAATGACGTTATTAAAGGTATAAACATTACAGATTCAATACTGTTTCTGAATATAATCATCACTATAGGTGCAATTGTGACCCCTCCTCCTAATGGATTTTTGAAAAATGAGATAAATTGCAATATATTTTGTTTCGACAAAATTGACGTTAAAGGTATATAACATTACAGATTCAATACTGTTTCTGAATGTAATCATCACTATAGGTGCAATATGACCCCCCTCCCCCTAATGGATTTTTGAAAAATGAGATAAATTGCAATTAATATGTTTTGTTTTGACAAAATTGACGTTAAAGGTATAACATTACAGATTCAATACTTTTTTTCTGAATGTAATCATCACTATAGGTGCAAATCATATATGACCCCTCCTCCTAATGGATTTTTGAAAAATGAGATAAATTGAAATTGCAAAATATTTTTAAAGGTATTTACAGATTCAATACTGTTCTGAATATAATCATCACAAAATTGACGTTAAATGGATTTTGATAAATGAGATAAATTGCAATATGTGTTTGTTTCGACAAAATTGACGTTAAGGTATAACAATTACTGTTTCTGAATATAATCATCACTATAGGTGCAAATATGTGACCCCTCCTCCTAATGGATTTTTGAAAAATGAGATAAATTGCAATATATTTTGTTTCGACAAAATTGACGTTAAAAGGTATAACATTACAGATTCAATACTGTTTCTGAATATAATCATCACTATAGGTGCAAATAATATATTTGTTTTTTTGACCCCCTCCTCCTAATGGATTTTTTTCTGAAAAATGAGATAAATTTTTTTCAATATGTTTTTCATACTGTTTCGACAAAATTGACGTTATAGTGATATAACATTACAGATTCAATACTGTTTCTGAATGTTTCATCAATATAATCATCAATTGTGACCCTAATGGATTTTTGAAAAATGAGATAAATTACAATATATGACCCAAAATTGACGTAAAAGGTAAACATTACAGATTTTTTTCTGAATATAATGATAGGTAAATAGGACCCCTCCCCTAATGGATTTTTGAAAAAATGAGATAAATTGCAATATATTTTTTTCGACAAAATTGACGTTAAGAGGTATAACATTACAGATTCAATACTGTTTCTGAATGTAATCATCACTATAGGTGCAATTGTGACCCCTCCTCCTAATGGATTTTTGAAAAATGAGATAAATTGCAATATATTTTGTTTCGACAAAATTGACGTTAAAGGTATAACATTACAGATTCAATACTGTTTCTGAATATAATCATCACTATAGGTGCAAATATGACCCCTCCCCCTAATGGATTTTTTGAAAAATGAGATAAATTGCAATATATTTTTTTTCGACAAAAATTGACGTTATAAGGTATAACATTACAGATTCAATACTGTTTCTGAATATAATCATCACTATAGGTGCAAATATGACCCCTCCTCCTAATGGATTTTTGAAAAATGAGATAAATTGCAATATATTTTGTTTTGACAAAATTGACGTTAAAGGTATAACATTACAGATTCAATACTGTTTCTGAATATAATCATCACTATAGGTGCAATATGACCCCTCCTCCTAATGGATTTTTGAAAAATGAGATAAATTGCAATATATTTTGTTTTGACAAAATTGACGTTTTAAAGGTATAAACATTACAGATTCAATACTGTTTCTGAATATAATCATCACTATAGGTGCAAATTGTGACCCCTCCCCCTAATGGATTTTTGAAAAATGAGATAAATTACAATATATTTTGTTTTGACAAAATTTCACGTTAAAATATAACATTACAGATTTTTTTGAATACTGTTTTTGTTTGAATATAATCATCACTAATAGGTGCAAATATAGGTGCAATGACCCTCCTCCTAATGGATTTTTTGAAAAATGAGATAAATTGCAATATATTTTGTTTCGACAAAATTGACGTTAAAGATATAACATTACAGATTCAATACTGTTTCTGAATATAATCATCACTATAGGTGCAATTGTGACCCCTCTCCTCCTAATGGATTTTTGAAAAATGAGATAAATTACAATATATTTTGTTTTGACAAAATTGACGTTAAAATATAACATTACAGATTCAATACTGTTTCTGAATAATCATCACTATAGGTGCAAATGTGACCCCTCCTCCTAATGGATTTTTGAAAAATGAGATAAATTGCAATATATGTTTTGTTTTGACAAAATTGACGTTAAGATATAACATTACAGATTCAATACTGTTTTCTGAATATAATCATCACTATAGGTGCAATTGTGACCCCTCCTCCTAATGGATTTTTGAAAAATGAGATAAATTGCAATATATTTTGTTTCGACAAAATGACGTTAAAGGTATATAACATTACAGATTCAATACTGTTTCTGAATATAATCATCACTATAGGTGCAAATATGTGACCCCTCCTCCTAATGGATTTTTGAAAAATGAGATAAATTACAATATGTTTTGTTTCGACAAAATTGACGTTAAAGGTATAACATTACAGATTCAATACTGTTTCTGAATATAATCATCACTATAGGTGCAAATATGACCCCTCCTCCCTAATGGATTTTTGAAAAATGAGATAAATTGCAATATATTTTGTTTTGACAAAATTGACGTTAAAGATATAACATTACAGATTCAATACTGTTTCTGAATATAATCATCACTATAGGTGCAAATGTGACCCCTCCTCCTAATGGATTTTTGAAAAATGAGATAAATTTGCAATATATTTTGTTTCGACAAAATTGACGTTAAAGGTATAACATTACAGATTCAATACTGTTTCTGAATATAATCATCACTATAGGTGCAAATTGTGACCCCTCCTCCTAATGGATTTTTGAAAAATGAGATAAATTACAATATGTTTTGTTTTTGGACAAAATTGACGTTATAGGTATAACATTACAGATTCAATACTGTTTCTGAATATAATCATCACTATAGGTGCAAATTGTGACCCCTCCTCCTAATGGATTTTTGAAAATGAGATAAATTGCAATATATTTTGTTTCGACAAAATTGACGTTAAAGGTATAACATTACAGATTCAATACTGTTTCTGAATAGATAATCATCACTATAGGTGCAAATATGACCCCTCCTCCTAATGGATTTTTGAAAATGAGATAAATTGACAATATATGTTTTGTTTGGACAAAATTGACGTTAAAGGTATAACATTACAGATTCAATACTGTTTCTGAATATAATCATCACTATAGGTGCAAATGTGACCCCTCCTCCTAATGGATTTTTGAAAAATGAGATAAATTGCAATATATTTTGTTTCGACAAAATTGACGTTAAAGGTATATACATTACAGATTCAATACTGTTTCTGAATATAATCATCACTATAGGTGCAAATTGTGACCCCTCCTCCTAATGGATTTTTGAAAAAAAATGAGATAAATTGCAATATATTTTGTTTCGACAAAAATTGACGTTAAAGGTATAACATTACAGATTCAATACTGTTTCTGAATATAATCATCACTATAGGTGCAAATATGACCCCTCCCCCTAATGGATTTTTGACAAAATGAGATAAATTACAATATGTTTTGTTTTGACAAAATTGACGTTAAAGATATAACATTACAGATTCAATACTGTTTCTGAATGTAATCATCACTATAGGTGCAATTGTGACCCCCGGCTCCTCCTAATGGATTTTTGAAAAATGAGATAAATTGCAATATATTTTGTTTCGACAAAATTGTGACGTTAAAGGTATAACATTACAGATTCAATACTGTTTTCTGAATATAATCATCACTATAGGTGCAAATATGACCCCTCCTCCTAATGGATTTTTGAAAAAATGAGATAAATTAACAATATGTTTTTTTTCTTTCGACAAAATTGACGTTAAAGATATAAACATTACAGATTCAATACTGTTTCTGAATATAATCATCACTATAGGTGCAAATATGACCCCTCCTCCTAATGGATTTTTGAAAAAATGAGATAAAAAAAATTGCAATATATTTTTGTTTCGACAAAATTGACGTTAAAAGGTATAACATTACAGATTCAATACTGTTTCTGAATATAATCATCACTATAGGTGCAAATATGACCCCTCCCCCTAATGGATTTTTGAAAAATGAGATAAATTAAATATATTTTGTTTTGACAAAATTGACGTTATAGATATAACATTACAGATTCAAATACTGTTTCTGAATGTAATCATCACTATAGGTGCAATTGTGACCCCTCCTCCTAATGGATTTTTGAAAAATGAGATAAATTGCAATATATTTTGTTTCGACAAAATTGACGTTAAAGGTATAACATTACAGATTCAATACTGTTTCTGAATATAATCATCACTATAGGTGCAAATATGACCCCTCCTCCTAATGGATTTTTGAAAAATGAGATAAATTGCAATATATTTTGTTTCGACAAAATTGACGTTAAAGGTATAACATTACAGATTCAATACTGTTTTGAATGTAATCATCACTATAGGTGCAATTGTGACCCCTCCTCCTAATGGATTTTTGAAAAATGAGATAAATTGCAATATATTTTGTTTCGACAAAATTGACGTTAAAAGGTATAACATTACAGATTCAATACTGTTTCTGAATATAATCATCACTATAGGTGCAATATGACCCCTCCCCCTAATGGATTTTTGACAAATGAGATAAATTACAATATATTTTGTTTCGACAAAATTGACGTTAAAGGTATAACATTACAGATTCAATACTGTTTCTGAATATAATCATCACTGAAGGTGCAAAAAAAAAATATGACCCCTCCTCCTAATGGATTTTTGACAAATGAGATAAATTGCAATATATTTTGTTTCGACAAAATTGACGTTTAAAGGTATAACATTACAGATTCAATACTGTTTCTGAATGTAATCATCACTATAGGTGCAATTGAGACCCCTCCTCCTAATGGATTTTTGAAAAATGAGATAAATTGCAATATATTTTGTTTCGACAAAACTGACGTTAAAGGTATAACATTACAGATTCAATACTGTTTCTGAATATAATCATCACTATAGGTGCAAATATGACCCTCCTCCTAATGGATTTTTGAAAAATGAGATAAATTGCAATATATTTTTGTTTCGACAAAATTGACGTTAAAGGTATAACATTACAGATTCAATACTGTTTCTGAATATAATCATCACTATAGGTGCAAATAGGACCCCTCCCCCTAATGAATTTTTGACAAATGAGATAAATTACAATATGTTTTGTTTTGACAAAATTGACGTTATAGATATAACATTACAGATTCAATACTGTTTCTGAATGTAATCATCACTATAGGTGCAATTGTGACCCCTCCTCCTAATGGATTTTTGAAAAATGAGATAAATTGCAATATATTTTGTTTCGAAAAATTGACGTTAAAGGTATAACATTACAGATTCAATACTGTTTCTGAATATAATCATCACTATAGGTGAAAATATGACCCCTCCCCCTAATGGATTTTTGACAAATGAGATAAATTACAATATGTTTTGTTTTGACAAAATTGAAGTTAAAGGTATAACATTACAGATTCAATACTGTTTCTGAATATAATCATCACTATAGGTGCAATTGTGACCCCTCCCCCTAATGGATTTTTGACAAATGAGATAAATTACAATATGTTTTGTTTTGACAAAATTGACGTTATAGATATAACATTACATTCAATACTGTTTCTGAATGTAATCATCACTATAGGTGCAATTGTGACCCCTCCTCCTAATGGATTTTTGAAAAATGAGGTAAATTGCAATATATTTTGTTTCGACAAAACTGACGTTAAAGGTATAACATTACAGATTCAATACTGTTTCTGAATATAATCATCACTATAGGTGCAATTGTGACCCCTCCCCTAATAAAAATGGATTTTGAAAAATTAAAGATAAATAACAATACTGTTTCTGATATAATCATCACTATAGGTGCAAATATGACCCCTCCTCCTAATGGATTTTTGAAAAATGAGATAAATTGCAATATATTTTGTTTCGACAAAATTGACGTTAAAGGTATAACATACAGATTCAATACTGTTTCTGAATATAATCATCACTATAGGTGCAAATATGACCCCTCCTCCTAATGGATTTTTGACAAATGAGATAAATTACAATATGTTTTGTTTTTGACAAAATTGACGTTATAGATATAACATTACAGATTCAATACTGTTTCTGAATGTAATCATCACTATAGGTGCAATTGTGACCCCTCCTCCTAATGGATTTTTGAAAAATGAGATAAATTACAATATATTTTGTTTCGACAAAATTGACGTTAAAGGTATAACATTACAGATTCAATACTGTTTCTGAATATAATCATCACTATAGGTGCAAATATGACCCCTCCTCCTAATGGATTTTTGACAAATGAGATAAATTACAACATGTTTTGTTTTGACAATATGACGTTTGGTTTGACAGATTCAAATGTTTCTGAATGTTCATCAAATAGGTGCAAATATGACCCCTCCTCCTAATTTTTTGACAAATGAGATAATTACAATATGTTCTGAATATAATCATCACTATAGGTGCAAATATGACCCCTCCTCCTAATGGATTTTTGAAAAATGAGATAAATTGCAATATATTTTGTTTCGACAAAAATGACGTTAAAGGTATAACATACAGATTCAATACTGTTTCTGAATATAATCATCACTATAGGTGCAAATATGCCCCCTCCTCCTAATGGATTTTTGAAAAATGAGATAAATTGCAATATGTTTTGTTTTGACAAAATTGACGTTATAGATATAACATTACAGATTCAATACTGTTTCTGAATGTAATCATCACTATAGGTGCAAATGGACCCCTCCTCCTAATGGATTTTTGAAAAATGAGATAAATTGCAATATATTTTGTTTCGACAAAATTGACGTTAAAGGTATAACATTACAGATTCAATACTGTTTCTGAATATAATCATCACTATAGGTGCAAATATGACCCCTCCCCTAATGGATTTTTGACAAATGAGATAAATTACAATATGTTTTGTTTTGACAAAATTGACGTTATAGATATAACATTACATTCAATACTGTTTCTGAATGTAATCATCACTATAGGTGCAATTGAGACCCCTCCTCCTAATGGATTTTTTGAAAAATGAGATAAATTGCAATATATTTTGTTTCGACAAAATTGACGTTAAAGGTATAACATTACAGATTCAATACTGTTTCTGAATATAATCATCACTATAGGTGCAAATATGACCCCTCCCCCTAATGGATTTTTGACAAATGAGATAAATTACAATATGTTTTGTTTTGACAAAATTGACGTTAATAGATATAACATTACAGATTCAATACTGTTTCTGAATGTAATCATCACTATAGGTGCAATTGAGACCCCTCCTCCTAATGGATTTTTGAAAAATGAGATAAATTGCAATATATTTTGTTTCGACAAAATTGACGTAAAAGGTATAACATTACAGTTTCAATACTGTTTCTGAATGTAATCATCACTATAGGTGCAAATTGTGACCCCTCCTCCTAATGGATTTTTGAAAAATGAGATAAATTGCAATATATTTGTTTCGACAAAATTGACGTTAAAGGTATAACATTACAGATTCAATACTGTTTCTGAATATAATCATCACTATAGGTGCAAATATGACCCCTCCTAATGGGTTTTTGAAAAATGAGATAAATTGCAATATATTTTGTTTCGACAAAAATTGACGTAAAAGGTATAACATTACAGATTCAATACTGTTTCTGAATATAATCATCACTATAGGTGAAATTGTGACCCCTCCTCCTAATGGATTTTTGAAAAATGAGATAAATTGCAATATATTTTGTTTCGACAAAATTGACGTTAAAGGTATAACATTACAGATTCAATACTGTTTCTGAATATAATCATCACTATAGGTGCAAATATGACCCCTCCCCCTAATGGATTCTTGACAAATGAGATAAATTACAATATGTTTTGTTTTGACAAAATTGACGTTATAGATATAACATTACAGATTCAATACTGTTTCTGAATGTAATCATCACTATAGGTGCAATTGTGACCCCTCCTCCTAATGGATTTTTGAAAAATGAGATAAATTGCAATATATTTTGTTTCGACAAAATTGACGTTAAAGGTATAACATTACAGATTCAATACTGTTTCTGAATATAATCATCACTATAGGTGCAAATATGACCCCTCCTCTAATGGATTTTTGAAAAATGAGATAAATTGCAATATATTTTGTTTCGACAAAATTGACGTTAAAGGTATAACATTACAGATTCAATACTGTTTCTGAATATAATCATCACTATAGGTGCAAATGACCCCTCCTCCTAATGGATTTTTGAAAAATGAGATAAATTACAATATGTTTTGTTTTGACAAAATGACGTTATAGATATAACATTACAGATTCAATACTGTTTCTGAATGTAATCATCACTATAGGTGCAATTGTGACCCCTCCTCCTAATGGATTTTTGAAAAATGAGATAAATTGCAATATATTTTGTTTCAACAAAATTGACGTTAAAGGTATAACATTACAGATTCAATACTGTTTCTGAATATAATCATCACTATAGGTGCAAATAGGACCCCTCCCCTAATGGATTTTTGACAAATGAGATAAATTACAATATGTTTTGTTTTGACAAAATTGACGTTATAGATATAACATTACAGATTCAATACTGTTTCTGAATGTAATCATCACTATAGGTGCAATTGTGACCCCTCCTCCTAATGGATTTTTGAAAAATGAGACAAATTGCAATATATTTTGTTTCGACAAAATTGACGTTAAAGGTATAACATTACAGATTCAATACTGTTTCTGAATATAATCATCACTATAGGTGCAAATATGACCCCTCCCCCTAATGGATTTTTGACAAATGAGATAAATTACAATATGTTTTGTTTTGACAAAATTGACGATATAGATATAACATTACAGATTCAATACTAGTTCTGAATGTAATCATCACTATAGGTGCAATTGTGACCCCTCCTCCTAATGGATTTTTGAAAATGAGATAAATTGCAATATACTTTGTTTCGACAAAAATGACGTTAAAGGTATAACATTACAGATTCAATACTGTTTCTGAATATAATCATCACTATAGGTGCAAATATGACCCCTCCTCCTAATGGATTTTTGAAAAATGAGATAAATTGCAATATATTTTGTTTTGACAAAATTAACGTTAAAGGTATAACATTACAGATTCAATACTGTTTCTGAATACAATCATCACTATAGGTGCAAATATGACCCCTCCTCCTAATGGATTTTTGACAAATGAGATAAATTGCAATATATTTTTGTTTCGACAAAATTGACGTAAAAGGTATAACATTACAGATTTCAATACTGTTTCTGAATGTAATCATCACTATAGGTGAAATTGTGACCCCTCCTCCTAATGGATTTTTGAAAAATGAGATAAATTGCAATATATTTTGTTTCGACAAAATTGACGTTAAAGGTATAAACATTACAGATTCAATACTGTTTCTGAATATAATCATCACTATAGGTGCAAATATGACCCCTCCCCCTAATGGATTTTTGACAAATGAGAATGAGATAAATTACAATATGTTTTGTTTTGACAAAATTGACGTTATAGATATAACATTACAGATTCAATACTGTTTCTGAATGTAATCATCACTATAGGTGCAATTGTGACCCCTCCTCCTAATCGATTTTTGAAAAATGAGATAAATTGCAATATATTTTGTTTCGACAAAATTGACGTTAAAGGTATAACATTACAGATTCAATACTGTTTCTGAATATAATCATCACTATAGGTGCAAATATGACCCCTCCCCCTAATGGATTTTTGACAAATGAGATAAATTACAATATGTTTTGTTTTGACAAAATTGACGTAATAGATGTAACATTACAGATTCAATACTGTTTCTGAATGTAATCATCACTATAGGTGCAATTGTGACCCCCTCCTCCTAATGGATTTTTGAAAAATGAGATAAATTGCAATATATTTTGTTTCGACAAAATTGACGTTAAAGGTATAACATTACAGATTCAATACTGTTTCTGAATATAATCATCACTATAGGTGCAAATATGACCCCTCCTCCTAATGGATTTTTGAAAATGAGATAATTTACAATATGTTTTGTTTGACAAAATTGACGTTATAGATATAACATTACAGATTCAATACTGTTTCTGAATGTAATCATCACTATAGGTGCAATTGTGACCCCTCCTCCTAATGGATTTTTGAAAAATGAGATAAATTGCAATATATTTTGTTTTCGAAAAATTGACGTTAAAAGTATAACATTACAGATTCAATACTGTTTCTGAATATAATCATCACTATAGGTGCAAATATGACCCCTCCCCCTAATGGATTTTTGACAAATGAGATAAATTACAATATGTTTTGTTTTGACAAAATTGACGTTATAGATATAACATTACAGATTCAATACTGTTTCTGAATGTAATCATCACTATAGGTGCAATTGTGACCCCTCCTCCTAATGGATTTTTGAAAAATGAGATAAATTGCAATATATTTTGTTTCGACAAAATTGACGTTAAAGGTATAACATTACAGATTCAATACTGTTTCTGAATATATTCATCACTATAGTTGCAAATATGACCCCTCCTCCTAATGGATTTTTGAAAAATGATATAAATTGCAATATATTTTGTTTCGACAAAATTGACGTTAAAGGTATAACATTACAGATTCAATACTGTTTCTGAATATAATCATCACTATAGGTGCAAATATGCCCCCCCTCCTAATGGATTTTTGAAAAATGAGATAAATTACAATATGTTTTGTTTTGTTTTGACAAAATTGACGTTATAGATATAACATTACAGATTCAATACTGTTTCTGAATGTAATCATCACTATAGGTGCGATTGTGACCCCTCTTCCTAATGGAAGAGGTGGATCCCCTCTACCTTATCCTTTTACCTCAAGGAATTTAAACTTGAATCCTCTCTACCTTACTCCTTTTACTCAAGGAATTTAAACTTGAATCCCCCCCCTTGGACTTCCCGCCGAGGAAAATTATGCCAAAGATTTGGCTCCACCCTCCTTCAACATCCCATCTACCGATCATTCCTTCCCCCACCTTTTGTCCCTATAAGATCTCGTCCCCCAGGGAGGTGGCTGAGAAAGTTCCGAAACTAACCCCTAATCCACTGTAACACCATGCGTTATAGTAAAAGCTTTGTGCCAAGCTTTGTCAAATATTATAATGATCTTTAGTGTTTTTATTGTTTAGATTATTTTTATCCTGAATATAATATCTGACGAAGTTTTACCGGATAATTTTGTTCTCAATCTCAAGTGTTTTTATCCTGACGAAGTTTTATTAGACAACTTATTTTGTTTTAATGACTAAGAGGACATCATATTTGGGCTTTGCCCACGAAAGCTATGTCTTGTTTTTTAATTAAATGAATTTGAATTTGAATTTGAATGGATTTTTGAAAAATGAGATAAATTGCAATATATTTTGTTTCAACAAAATTGACATTAAAGGTATAACATTACAGATTCAATACTGTTTCTGAATATAATCATCACTATAGGTGCAAATAGGACCCCTCCCCCTAATGAATTTTTGACAAATGAGATAAATTACAATATGTTTTGTTTGACAAAATTGACGTTATAGATATAACATTACAGATTCAATACTGTTTCTGAATGTAATCATCACTATAGGTGCAATTGTGACCCCTCCTCCTAATGGATTTTTGAAAAATGAGATAAATTGCAATATATTTTGTTTCGACAAAATTGACGTTAAAGGTATAACATTACAGATTCAATACTGTTTCTGAATATAATCATCACTATAGGTGAAAATATGACCCCTCCCCCTAATGGATTTTTGACAAATGAGATAAATTACAATATGTTTTGTATTGACAAATTGACGTTATAGATATAACATTACAGATTCAATGCTAGTTCTGAATGTAATCATCACTATAGGTGCAATTGTGATCCCTCCTCCTAATGGATTTTTGAAAATGAGATAAATTGCAATATACTTTGTTTCGACAAAAATGACGTTAAAGGTATAACATTACAGATTCAATACTGTTTCTGAATATAATCATCACTATAGGTGCAAATATGACCCCTCCTCCTAACGGATTTTTGAAAAATGAGATAAATTGCAATATATTTTGTTTCGACAAAATTGACGTTAAAGGTATAACATTATAGATTCAATACTGTTTCTGAATATAATCATCACTATAGGTGCAAATATGACCCCTCCTCCTAATGGATTTTTGAAAAATGAGATAAATTACAATATGTTTTGTTTTGACAAAATTGACGTTATAGATATAACATTACAGATTCAATACTGTTTCTGAATATAATCATCACTATAGGTGCAATTGTGACCCCTCCTCCTAATGAATTTTTGAAAAATGAGATAAATGCAATATATTTTGTTTCGACAAAATTAACGTTAAAGGTATAACATTACAGATTCAATACTGTTTCTGAATACAATCATCACTATAGGTGCAAATTTGACCCCTCCCCCTAATGGATTTTTGAAAAATGAGATAAATTAAAATATGTTTTTGTTTTGACAAAATTGACGTCATAGATATAACATTACAGATTCAATACTGTTTCTGAATGTAATCATCACTATAGGTGCAATTGTGACCCCTCCTCCTAATGGATATTTGAAAAATGAGATAAATTGCAATATATTTTGTTTCGACAAAATTGACGTAAAAGGTATAACATTACAGTTTCAATACTGTTTCTGAATGTAATCATCACTATAGGTGCAACTGTGACCCCTCCTCCTAATGGATTTTTGAAAAATGAGATAAAATTGCAATATATTTTGTTTCGACAAAATTGACGTTAAAGGTATAACATTACAGATTCAATACTGTTTCTGAATGTAATCATCACTATAGGTGCAATTGTGACCCCTCCTCCTAATGGATTTTTGAAAAATGAGATAAATTGCAATATATTTTGTTTCGACAAAATTGACGTTAAAGCTATAACATTACAGATTCAATACTGTTTCTGAATATAATCATCACTATAGGTGCAAATATGACCCCTCCTAATGGATTTTTGAAAAATGAGATAAATTGCAATATATTTTGTTTTCGACAAAATTGACGTAAAAGGTATAACATTACAGATTCAATACTGTTTCTGAATGTAATCATCACTATAGGTGCAAATATGACCCCTCCCCCTAATGGATTTTTGAAAAATGAGATAAATTGCAATATATTTTGTTTCGACAAAATTGACGTAAAAGGTATAACATTACAGTTTCAATACTGTTTCTGAATGTAATCATCACTATAGGTGCAATTGTGACCCCTCTTCCTAATGGATTTTTGAAAAATGAGATAAATTGCAATATATTTTGTTTTCGACAAAATTGACGTAAAAGGTATAACATTACAGTTTCAATACTGTTTCTGAATGTAATCATCACTATAGGTGCAAATATGACCCCTCCTCCTAACGGATTTTTGAAAAATGAGATAAATTGCAATATATTTTGTTTCGACAAAATTGACGTAAAATGGTATAACATTACAGTTTCAATACTGTTTCTGAATATAATCATCACTATAGGTGCAAATATGACCCCTCCTCCTAATGGATTTTTGAAAAATGAGATAAATTGCAATATATTTTGTTTCGACAAAATTGACGTAAAAGGTATAACATTACAGATTCAATACTGTTTCTGAATGTAATCATCACTATAGGTGCAAATATGACCCCTCCTCCTAACGGATTTTTGAAAAATGAGATAAATTGCAATATATTTTGTTTCGACAAAATTGACGTAAAAGGTATAACATTACAGTTTCAATACTGTTTTCTGAATATAATCATCACTATAGGTGCAAATATGACCCCTCCTAATGGATTTTTGAAAAATGAGATAAATTGCAATATATTTTGTTTCGACAAAATTGACGTAAAAGGTATAACATTACAGTTTTCAATACTGTTTCTGAATGTAATCATCACTATAGGTGAAATTGTGACCCCTCCTCCTAATGGATTTTTGAAACATGAGATAAATTGCAATATATTTTGTTTCGACAAAATTGACGTTAAAGGTATAACATTACAGATTCAACACTGTTTCTGAATATAATCATCACTATAGGTGCATATATGACCCTTCCCCCTAATGGATTTTTGACAAATGAGATAAATTACAATATGTTTTGTTTTGACAAAATTGACGTTATAGATATAACATTAATCGTCACTATAGGTGCAAATGTGACCCCTCCCCGCTCCCCCTAATGGATTTTGACAAATGAGATAAATTGCAATATATTTTGGTTCGACAAAATTGACGTAAAAGGTATAACATTACAGATTCAATACTGTTTCTGAATATAATCATCACTATAGGTGCAAATGTGACCCCTCCCCCTAATGGATTTTTGAAAAATGAGATAAATTGCAATATATTTAGTTTCGACAAAATTGACGTTAAAGGTATAACATTACAGATTCAATACTGTTTCTGAATGTAATCATCACTATAGGTGCAAATATAACCCCTCCCCTAATGGATTTTGACAAATGAGATAAATTACAATATGTTTTGTTTTGACAAAATTGAAGTTATAGATATAACATTACAGATTCAATACTGTTTCTGAATGTAATCATCACTATAGGTGCATATATGACCCTTCCCCCTAATGGATTTTTGACAAATGAGATAAATTACAATATGTTTTGTTTTGACAAAATTGACGTTATATAGATATACATTAATCGTCACTATAGGTGCAAATTTTACCCCTCCCCGCTCCCCCTAATGGATTTTTGACAAATGAGATAAATTGCAATATATTTTGTTTCGACAAAATTGACGTAAAAGGTATAACATTACAGATTCAATACTGTTTCTGAATATAATCATCACTATAGGTGCAAATATGACCCCTCCTCCTAATGGATTTTGAAAAATGAGATAAATTGCAATATATTTTGTTTCGACAAAATTGACGTTAAAGGTATAACATTACAGATTCAATACTGTTTCTGAATATAATCATCACTATAGGTGCAAATGTGACCCCTCCCCCTAATGGATTTTTGAAAAATGAGATAAATTGCAATATATTTTGTTTCGACAAAATTGACGTAAAGGTATAACATTACAGATTCAATACTGTTTTCTCTGAATATAATCGTCACTATAGGTGCAAATGTGACCCCTCCCCGCTCCCCCTAATGGATTTTTGACAAATGAGATAAATTGCAATATATTTTGGTTCGACAAAATTGACGTTAAAGGTATAACATTACAGATTCAACACTGTTTCTGAATATAATCATCACTATAGGTGCAATATGACCCTTCCCCCTAATGGATTTTTGACAAATGAGATAAATTACAATATATGTTTTGTTTTGACAAAATTGACGTTATAGATATAACATTACAGATTCAATACTGTTTCTGAATGTAATCATCACTATAGGTGCAATTGTGACCCCTCCTCCTAATGGATTTTTGAAAAATGAGATAAATTGCAATATATTTTGTTTCGACAAAATTGACGTTAAAGGTATAACATTACAAATTCAATACGGTTTCTGAATATAATCATCACTATAGGTGCAAATTCAACCCCTCCCCCTAATGGATTTTTGACAAATGAGATAAATTACAATATGTTTTGTTTTGACAAAATTGACGTTATAGATATAACATTACAGATTCAATACTGTTTCTGAATGTAATCATCACAATAGGTGCAATTGTGACCCCTCCTCCTAATGGATTTTTTGAAAAATGAGATAAATTGCAATATATTTTGTTTCGACAAAATTGACGTTAAGGGTATAACATTACAGATTCAATACTGTTTCTGAATATAATCATCACTATAGGTGCAAATGTGACCCCTCCCCCTAATGGATTTTTGAAAAATGAGATAAATTGCAATATATTTTGTTTCGACAAAATTGACGTTAAAGGTATAACATTACAGATTCAATACTGTTTCTGAATGTAATCATCACTATAGGTGCAAATATAACCCCTCCCCCTAATGGATTTTTGACAAATGAGATAAATTACAATATGTTTTGTTTTGACAAAATTGACGTTATAGATACAACATTACAGATTCAATACTGTTTCTGAATGTAATCATCACTATAGGTGCAATTGTGACCCCTCCCTCTAATGGATTGTTGACAAACTAGATAAATTGCAATATATTTTTGTTTCGATAAAATTGACGTTAAAGGTATAACGTTACAGATTCAATGCTGTTTCTGAATATAATCATCACATATAATCAACGTGCAGATGTGACCCCTCTCCCTAATAGATTTTTGCTGATTGCACAAATTTTTACTGATTCTGTGGGTTGGCATTAATTCTTGTGCTTATTTCTCATCAACAATCAGTTTTGTAAAAAAAAAAAAAAAAAAAAAAAAAAAAAAAAAAAAAAAAAAATAAAAAAAAAAAAAAAAATTACATAACCTAGGCATATATCTTAGTTTAATACTGATGTTCATATGAGCTCATATGGCCAGTCTGGCCGCAATGGCTGTTGAAGTTCGATTCAGATAACGCGTTTTTTTAATCCTTTGAATATTTAAATGCAAGAAAACCGAAAGCAGTAAGGATGTCAGGTTAAAACATTCTTGTTGGGGACAAATGGATTTTAAATTTATACTTGGGGTAGGGAGTGAAGATGAATCAAAGGACATGATCCACCCAGGCTTTTAAAACAAAATGTCTGTAATATCTCAGGAACGGTTCGAGAAATCAAACTGAAACTTTCAGGGAGTATTGGAGGAGATGAGGGCAAGGGGAGTTGAATTTTTATGTTTTGAGTATGGAATTAGTGGACCAAAACACTTTTTGTTTCCAAAATATTGGTTTGCACGAAAAAGGACAAACTGTTTATTGAAACAGGGGAAGTGTCCCTGATCCAGCGAATAGAGAAAAAAAATAATAAAAAAAAGATGCATTAATGCTTGACGCAAGATCCGAAAAGAATATTTTTATCCAGTTAGTTTGAAACTTATAGGGGGTGTAGTTTTTGACGAGAAAGTGTATCAATTCATACTGACAAAAAACTGTTTTGTTTTTTTTTGTTTTTTTTTTGCAGACCCGTTAGGAAATTACAAGGCATGGCCAAGGGATCATTGAAGGTGACAAAAAAAACTTAGTAAACAGATCTGGTTTATATATTCATGACATCCAATTTTTTGCTTTTATAGATAACTTTGGCAAGCATTTATTAAAGAAAATACAGTTTCGACATAAAAGAACGCGAAAGATTATTCTAATAAAATACTCGATGAACATACTCAAAGATTAAAGAGTTTCTACAGGAGAAGGTTTATGATTGATTCAGTCCTACAGAAGACCACGAGTTATACGGATTATCGGTACTGTTGCGCTTAATGGTATACACGGAAGAAGTCAAGTTTGGTTAATACTAACAAAAAAAAATAGAATGAATATATAATAGTTTAGAAACAAATTTGGTTTATATATTTACACATTAGGGGGGTGGGGGGTAAAGCATAGCATATATTAAATACGGGTACTGGTGCATAAGAACGACACTTCTATGTAGGCTACTAATGAGAGACGAAACCCACCAGACGGGTTATTTTCAAGAGACCGCTATTGAGAAATGGAATGCAGAAGTAGAAAGGGGGGTACCAGCCCCACGAGTACAATACCCCTTCGAATCCCGATCCGGACACTTTTTTTTAAAACTCCCACGATCACCACGTGGTTTATGGTTTTCTCACTGAGAATGAAAAAACATGAATTTTCACTTGAAAAAACATGAATTTTCTCACTTTGAAGGATGTTTCAAGGTCGATTTATTTGCTGTTGTTTGTCCAGGTGTAATGACATTGGGGTGATTTACATAATCGATGGGGGAATTACTGGTTCACGAAGGGGGATTAAGAAACAAACATGGCTTCATTGTTGTTTGGCTAGCCTAACCTGAGAAATTGATTTACATAATCGGCGGGAAAATTATTGATTCACGAAGGGGGAATTAAGAAACATTATGGCTTCTTTAATCTTAGGTCTGAGGGATAAACGTTCTTTAGGTCAGAGAGAAAAATTAATATTCTATTTTTAAATAGGGCTTCATTGATCTTTAGTGTCAGGAATTATAAATGACATCACTTGTTATCTTGGACTTATGCGGGAGTCTAAAGAGATAGAAATTCTATTTTTAAATACGGCTTCACTGAGCTTTAAGTCGGAGAGATAAATTGATATTCTAACGAAACCTTAGTAGTTTAGCTAAGAAAATTTATGAGATGAAGAGATTAACGTAGGAAAGGGTTTCCTAGAAATTTGAAATGTGAAAGCACAGAGTAGCCAAAAAACAAAAGGAACACACAGAAATTACTTTTAGGGGATTATTTGGGCGAAACGGTTTTAGACAGCTTATGGAATTATTTCGGCGAAACAGTTAGAGACATTTTAAAAGATGATTTAAAAGATGATTTTAGAAGAGGTTTTGAGTGTGGTCGTTTTAATACACAAACTGTATTTTAACAGTGTTGTGAGGTACCCTACCCCAACCCCAAAGGTCCCCGATCACCCTACCCCGATCCAAAGGGTTCCAATCACCATACCCCAATCCAGAAGGAACCCCCCGGTCCCCAAAGGTTCTCAGGGCTCCCAAAGGGCCCCCGGACTCCCAAAGGCCCTCACCCGGTCCCCAAAGCCCAAAAGGGCCCGATCCCCCTACCCCGATCCTCAAAGGTCCCCCAGGCTCCCAATGGGCCACCGGACCCCCAAAGGCCCTCCCCGGGTCCTCAAAGGTCCTCAGGCTCCCAATGGGCACAGGGCTCCCAAAGAGCCCCCCCCCTTTGGTCCCCAAAGGGCCCCCCTCCCTCTCCCTCCATCTCCCCCCCCTCCTTCCCATCCCCTTTCCATCCCCTCCCCTCCCCTCCCACCCGTCCCCTCCCCCTCCTCCCCTCCCCTCCTCCCCTCCCCTTCCTTTCCCCATTTTTTAATATTTTTTTGTGCATTGAGACACAGAATGACCCTCCCCCCCCCGGCCCCTCCCCCCCCCCAAAAAAAAAAAAGGTCCCCCGACATCCCAAAGGCCTGATTTTTCAAACTTCATTTTGAATTTCTTTCGTTGAAATGCAAGAGTTGGAATATTTCACTAGTGTTTGGTTGTGGTTTACCTTGTCACAGTTACATTTTCTTGATTTTTCAAAGTTCATTTTGAATTTCTTTCATTGAAATGCAAGAGTTGGAATATTTCAGTAGTGTTTGGTTGTGGTTTACCTTGACACAGTTACATTTTCTTGATTTTTCAAAGTTCAATTTGAATTTCTTTCGTTGAAATGCAAGAGTTGGAATATTTCAGTAGTGTTTGGTAGTGGTTTACCTTGTCACAGTTACATTTTCTTGATTTTTTCAAAGTTCATTTTGAATTTTTTCGTTGAAATGCAAGAGTTGGAATATTTCAGTAGTGTTTGGTTGTGGTTTACCTTGTCACAGTTACATTTTCTTGATTTTTCAAAATTCATTTTGAATTTCTTTCGTTGAAATGCAAGAGTTGGAATATTTCAGTAGTGTTTTGGTTGTGGTTTACCATGTCACAGTTACATTTTCTTGATTTTTTCAAAGTTCATTTTGAATTTCTTTCGTTGAAATGCAAGAGTTGGAATATTTCAGTAGTAGTGTTTGGTTGTGGTTTACCTTGTCACAGTTACATTTTCCTGATTTTTCAAAGTTTATTTTGAATTTCTTTCATTGAATTGCAAGAGTTGGAATATTTCAGTAGTGTTTGGTTGTGGTTTACCTTGTCACAGTTACATTTTCTTGATTTCTCAAAGTTCATTTTGAATTTCTTTCATTGAAATGCAAGAGTTGGAATATTTCAGTAGTGTTTGGTTGTGGTTTACCTTGTCACAGTTACATTTTCTTGATTTTTCAAAGTTCATTTTGAATTCTTTCGTTGAAATGCAAGAGTTGGAATATTTCAGTAGTGTTTGGTTGTGGTTTACCTTGTCACAGTTACATTTTCTTGATTTTTCAAAGTTCATTTTGAATTTCTTTCGTTGAAAAGCAAGAGTTGGAATATTTCAGTAGTGTTTGCTTGTGGTTTACCTTGTCACAGTTACATTTTCTTGATTTTTCAAAGTTCATTTGAATTTCTTTCGTCGAAATGCAAGAGTTGGAATATTTCAGTAGTGTCTGGTTATGGTTTACCTTGTCACAGTTACATTTTCTTGATTTTTCAAAGTTCATTTTGAATTTCTTTCGTTGAAATGCAAGAGTTGGAATATTTCAGAAGTGTTTGGTTGTGGTTTACATTGTCACAGTTACATTTTCTTGATTTTTCAAAGTTCATTTTGAATTTCTTTCGTTGAAATGGAAGAGTTGGAATATTTCAGTAGTGTTTGGTCGTGGTTTACCTTGTCACAGTTACATTTTCGTGATTTCTCAAAGTTCATTTTGAATTTCTTTCGTTGAAATGCAAGAGTTGGACTATTTCAGTAGTGTTTGGTTGTGTTTTACCTTGTCACAGTTACATTTTCTTGATTTTTCAAAGCTCATTTCGAATTTCTTTCATTGAAAAACAAGAGTTGGAATATTTCAGTAGTGTTTGCTTATGGTTTACCTTGTCACAGTTACATTTTCTTGATTTTTCAAAGTTCATTTGAATTTCTTTCGTTGAAATGCAAGAGTTGGAATATTTCAGTAGTGTTTGGTTGTGGTTTACCTTGTCACAGTTACATTTTCTTGATTTTTCAAAGTTCATTTTGAATTTTTTTTCGTTGAAATGCAAGAGTTGGAATATTTCAGTAGTGTTTGGTTGTGGTTTACCTTGTCACAGTTACATCTTCTTGATTTTTCAAAGTTCATTTTGAATTTCTTTCATTGAAATGCAAGAGTTGGAATATTTCAGTAGTGTTTGGTTGTGGTTTACCTTGTCACAGTTACATTTTCTTGATTTTTCAAAGTTCATTTTGAATTTCTTTCGTTGAAATGCAAGAGTTGGAATATTTCAGTAGTGTATGGTTATGGTATACCTTGTTCCTTGTCACAGTTACATTTTTCTTGATTTTTCAATGTTCATTTTGAATTTCTTTCGTTGAAATGCAAGAGTTGGAATATTTCAGTAGTGTTTGGTTGTGGTTTACCTTGTCACAGTTGCATTTTCTTGATTTTTCAAAGTTCATTTTGAATTTCTTTCGTTGAAATGCAAGAGTTGAAATATTTCAGTAGTGTTTGGTTATGGTTTACCTTGTCACAGTTACATTTTCTTGATTTTTCAAAGTTCATTTTGAATTTCATTCGTTGAAATGCAAGAGTTGGAATATTTCAGTAGTGTTTGGTTGTGGTTTACCTTGTCACAGTTACATTTTCATGATTTTTCAAAGTTCATTTTGAATTTCTTTCGTTGAAATGCAAGAGTTGGAATATTTCAGCAGTGTTTGGTTGTGGTTTACCTTGTCACAGTTACATTTTCTTGATTTTTTCAAAGTTCATTTTGAATTTCTTTCGTTGAAATGCAAGAGTTGGAATATTTCAGTAGTGTTTGGTCGTGGTTTACCTTGTCACAGTTACATTTTCTTGATTTTTCAAAGTTCATTTTGAATTTCTTTCGTTGAAATGCAAGATTTGGAATATTTCAGTAGCGTTTGGTTGTGGTTTAACTTGTCACAGTTACATTTTCTTGATTTTTCAAAGTTCATTTTGAATTCTTTCGTTGAAATGCAAGAGTTGGAATATTTCAGTAGTGTCTGGTTGTGGTTTACCTTGTCAAAGTTACATTTTCTTGATTTTTCAAAGTTCATTTGAATTTCTATCGTTGAAATGCAAGAGTTGGATTATTTCAGTAGTGTTTGGTTGTGTTTACCTTGTCACAGTCACATTTTCTTGATTTTTCAAAGTTTATTTTGAATTTCTTTCGTTGAAAAGCAAGAGTTGGAATATTTCAGTAGTGTTTGCTTGTGGTTTACCTTGTCACAGTTACATTTTCTTGATTTTTTCAAAGTTCATTTGAATTTCTTTCGTTGAAATGTAAGAGTTGGAAATTTCAGTAGTGTCTGGTTATGGTTTACCTTGTCACAGTTAAATTCTCTTGATTTTTCAAAGTTCATTTTGAATTTCTTTCGTTGAAATGCAAGAGTTGGATTATTTCAGAAGTGTTTGGTTGTGGTTTACCTTGTCACAGTTACATTTTCTTGATTTTTCAAAGTTCATTTTGAATTTCTTTCGTTGAAATGCAAGAGTTGGAATATTTCAGTAGTGTTTGGTCGTGGTTTACCTTGTCACAGTTACATTTTCGTGATTTTTCAAAGTTCATTTTGAATTTCTGTCGTTGAAATGCAAGAGTTGGACTATTTCAGTAGTGTTTGGTTGTGGTTTACCTTGTCACAGTTACATTTTTTTGATTTTTCAAAGCTCATTTTGAATTTCTTTCGTTGAAAAGCAAGAGTTGGAATATTTCAGTAGTGTTTGCTTATGGTTTACATTGTCACAGTTACATTTTCTTGATTTTCAAAGTTCATTTGAATTTCTTTCATTGAAATGCAAGAGATGGAATATTTCAGTAGTGTTTGGTTATGGTTTACCTTGTCACAGTTACATTTTCTTGATTTTTCAAAGTTCATTTTGAATTTCTTTCGTTGAAATGCAAGAGTTGGAATATTTCAGTAGTGTTTGGTTATGGTTTACCTTGTCACAGTTACATTTTCTTGATTTTTCAAATTCATTTTGAATTTCTATCGTTGAAATGCAAGAGTTGGAATATTTCAGTAGTGTTTGGTTGTCGTTTACCATGTCACAGTTACATTTTCTTGATTTTTCAAACTTCATTTTGAATTTCTTTCGTTGAAATGCAAGAGTTGGATTATTTCAGTAGTGTTTGGTTGTGGTTTACCTTGTCACAGTTACATTTTCTTGATTTTTCAAAGTTCATTTTGAATTTCTTTCGTTGAAATGCAAGAGTTGGAATATTTCACTAGTGTTTGGTTGTGGTTTACCTTGTCACATGTACACACATGTATACACATGTACACACATGTGCTTATCATGAGTGCTCATGATAAGTTAATCTAACCTTTTCCGGTGAGTATGGTTAGGTTAGACTAGATTAAGTTAGGTTAGATTAGACTAGGTTAGGTTAGCCTACGTACGCTTCACTTAGGTTAGCTTAGGTTAGGTGAGAGACTGGCGAAAATTTAGGTGTATGATTAGGTTAGGTTAGGTTAGATTAAGTTAGGTTAAGTTAGGTTAGGCTAGGTTAGCCTACGTACGCGCGCGTACGTATTTCAATGAAAGAAATTCAAATGAACTTTGAAAAATCAAGAAAATGTAACTGTGACAATGTAAACATAAGCAAACACTACTGAAATATTCCAACTCTTGCTTTTCAAACGAAAGAAATTCAAATTGAGCTTTGAAAAATCAAGAAAATGTAACTGTGACAAGGTAAACCACAACCAAACACTATTGAAATAGTCCAACTCTTGCATTTCAACGACAGAAATTCAAAATGAACTTTGAAAAATCACGAAAATGTAACTGTGACAAGGTAAACCACGACCAAACACTACTGAAATATTCCCACTCTTGCATTTCAACGAAAGAAATTCAAAATGAACTTTGAAAAATCAAGAAAATGTAACTGTGACAAGGTAAACCACAACCAAACACTTCTGAAATAATCCAACTCTTGCATTTCAACGAAAAAATTCAAAATGAACTTTGAAAAATCAAGAAATGTAACTGTGACAAGGTAAACCATAACCACACACACTACTGAAATATTCCAACTCTTGCATTTCAACGAAAGAAATTCAAATGAACTTTGAAAAAATCAAGAAAATGTAACTGTGACAAGGTAAACCACAAGCAAACACTACTGAAATATTCCAACTCTTGCTTTTCAACGAAAGAAATTCAAAATGAACTTTGAAAAATCAAGAAAATGTAACTGTGACAAGGTAAACCACAACCAAACACTACTGAAATATTCCAACTCTTGCATTTCAACGAAAGAAATTCAAAATGAACTTTGAAAAATCAAGAAAATGTAACTTTGACAAGGTAAACCACAACCAAACACTACTGAAATATTCCAACTCTTGCATTTCAACGAAAGAAATTCAAAATGAACTTTGAAAAATCAAGAAAATGTAACTGTGACAAGTTAAACCACAACCAACGCTACTGAAATATTCCAACTCTTGCATTTCAACGAAAGAAAATTCAAAATGAACTTCGAAAAATCAAGAAAATGTAACTGTGACAAGGTAAACCACGACCAAACACTACTGAAATATTCCAACTCTTGCATTTCAACGAAAGAAATTCAAAATGAACTTTGAAAAATCAAGAAAATGTAACTGTGACAAGGTAAACCACAAACAAAACACTGCTGAAATATTCCAACTCTTGCATTTCAACGAAAGAAATTCAAAATGAACTTTGAAAAATCATGAAAATGTAACTGTGACAAGGTAAACCACAACCAAACACTACTGAAATATTCCAACTCTTGCATTTCAACGAATGAAATTCAAAATGAACTTTGAAAATCAAGAAAATGTAACTGTGACAAGGTAAACCACAACCAAACACTACTAAAATATTCCAACTCTTGCTTTTCAACGAAAGAAATTCAAAATGAACTTTGAAAAATCAAGAAAATGTAACTGTGACAAGGTAAACCACAACCAAACACTACTGAAATATTCCAACTCTTGCATTTCAACGATTCTCGATAGTAATTCAAATGAACTTTGAAAAATCAAGAAATTGTAACTTTGACAAGGTAAACCACAACCAGACACTACTGAAATATTCCAACTCTTGCATTTCAACGAAAGAAATTCAAAATGAACTTTGAAAAATCAAGAAAATGAAACTGTGACAAGTTAAACCACAACCAAACGCTACTGAAATATTCCAACTCTTGCATTTCAACGAAAGAAATTCAAAATGAACTTTGAAAAATCAAGAAAATGTAACTGTGACAAGGTAAACCACGACCAAACACTACTGAAATATTCCAACTCTTGCATTTCAACGAAAGAAATTCAAAATGAACTTTGAAAAATCAAGAAAATGTAACTGTGACAAGGTAAACCACAACCAAACACTGCTGAAATATTCCAACTCTTGCATTTCAACGAAAGAAATTCAAAATGAACTTTGAAAAATCAAGAAAATGTAACTGTGACAAGGTAAACCATAACCAAACACTACTGAAATATTCCATCTCTTGCATTTCAATGAAAGAAAATTCAAATGAACTTTGAAAAATCAAGAAAATGTAACTGTGACAATGTAAACCATAAGCAAACACTACTGAAATATTCAAACTCTTGCTTTTCAACGAAAGAAATTCAAAATGAGCTTTGAAAAATCAAGAAAATGTAACTGTGACAAGGTAAACCACAACCAAACACTACTGAAATAGTCCAACTCTTGCATTTCAACGACAGAAATTCAAAATGAACTTTGAAAAATCAAGAGAATGTAACTGTGACAAGGTAAACCATAACCAGACACTACTGAAATATTCCAACTCTTGCATTTCAACGAAAGAAATTCAAATGAACTTTGAAAAAATCAAGAAAATGTAACTGTGACAACGTAAACCACAAGCAAACACTACTGAAATATTCCAACTCTTGCTTTTCAACGAAAGAAATTCAAAATGAACTTTGAAAAATAAAGAAAATGTAACTGTGACAAGGTAAACCACAACCAAACACTACTGAAACTATTCCAACTCTTGCATTTCAACGATAGAAATTCAAAATGAACTTTGAAAAATCAAAAAAATGTAACTTTGACAAGGTAAACCACAACCAGACACTACTGAAATATTCCAACTCTTGCATTTCAACAAAAGAAATTCAAGATGAACTTTGAAAAATCAAGAAAATGTAACTGTGACAAGTTAAACCACAACCAAACGCTACTGAAATATTCCAACTCTTGCATTTCAACGAAAGAATTCAAAATGAACTTTGAAAAATCAAGAAAATGTAACTGTGACAAGGTAAACCACGACCAAACACTACTGAAATATTCCAATTCTTGCATTTCAACGAAAGAAATTCAAAATGAACTTTGAAAAATCAAGAAAATGTAACTGTGACAAGGTAAACCACAACCAAACACTGCTGAAATATTCCAACTCTTGCATTTCAACGAAAGAAATTCAAAATGAACTTTGAAAAATCATGAAAATGTAACTGTGACAAGGTAAACCACAACCAAACACTACTGAAATATTCCAACTCTTGCATTTCAACGAATGAAATTCAAATGAACTTTGAAAAATCAAGAAAATGTAACTGTGACAAGGTAAACCACAACCAAACACTACTGAAATATTTCAACTCTTGCATTTCAACGAAAGAAATTCAAAATGAACTTTGAAAAATCAAGAAAATGTAACTGTGACAAGGTAAACCACAACCAAACACTACTGAAATATTCCAACTCTTGCATTTCAACGAAAGAAATTCAAATGAACATTGAAAAATCAAGAAAAATGTAACTGTGACAAGGTATACCATAACCATACACTACTGAAATATTCCAACTCTTGCATTTCAACGAAAGAAATTCAAAATGAACTTTGAAAAATCAAGAAAATGTAACTGTGACAAGGTAAACCACAACCAAACACTACTGAAATATTCCAACTCTTGCATTTCAATGAAAGAAATTTAAAATGAACTTTGAAAAATCAAGAAAATGTAACTGTGACAAGGTAAACCACAACCAAACACTTCTGAAATAATCCAACTCTTGCATTTCAACGAAAGAAATTCAAAATGAACTTTGAAAAATCAAGAGAAAATGTAACTGTGACAAGGTAAACCATAACCAGACACTACTGAAATATTCCACTCTTGCATTTCAACGAAAGAAATTCAAATGAACTTTGAAAAATCAAGAAAATGTAACTGTGACAAGGTAAACCACAAGCAAACACTACTGAAATATTCCAACTCTTGCTTTTCAACGAAAGAAATTCAAAATGAACTTTGAAAAATCAAGAAAATGTAACTGTGACAAGGTAAACCACAACCAAACACTATTGAAATATTCCAACTCTTGCATTTCAACGAAAGAAATTCAAAATGAACTTTGAAAAATCAAGAAAATGTAACTTTGACAAGGTAAACCACAACCAGACACTACTGAAATATTCCAACTCTTGCATTTCAACGAAAGAAATTCAAAATGAACTTTGAAAAATCAAGAAAATGTAACTGTGACAAGTTAAACCCCCAACCAAACGCTACTGAAATATTCCAACTCTTGCATTTCAACGAAAGAAATTCAAAATGAACTTTGAAAAATCAAGAAAATGTAACTGTGACAAGGTAAACCACGACCAAACACTACTGAAATATTCCAACTCTTGCATTTCAACGAAAGAAATTCAAAATGAACTTTGAAAAATCAAGAAAATGTAACTGTGACAAGGTAAACCACAACCAAACACTGCTGAAATATTCCAACTCTTGCATTTCAACGAAAGAAATTCAAAATGAACTTTGAAAAATCATGAAAATGTAACTGTGACAAGGTAAACCACAACCAAACACTACTGAAATATTCCAACTCTTGCATTTCAACGAATGAAATTCAAAATGAACTTTGAAAAATCAAGAAAATGTAACTGTGACAAGGTAAACCACAACCAAACACTACTAAAATATTTCAACTCTTGCATTTCAACGAAAAGAAATTCAAAATGAACTTTGAAAAATCAAGAAAATGTAACTGTGACAAGGTAAACCACAACCAAAACACTACTGAAATATTCCAACTCTTGCATTTCAACGAAAGAAATTCAAAATGAACATTGAAAAATCAAGAAAATGTAACTGTGACAAGGTATGCCATAACCATACACTACTGAAATATTCCAACTCTTGCGTTTCAACGAAAGAAATTCAAAATGAACTTTGAAAAATCAAGAAAATGTAACTGTGACAAGGTAAACCACAACCAAACACTACTGAAATATTCCAACTCTTGCATTTCAATGAAAGAAATTCAAAATGAACTTTGAAAAATCAAGAAAATGTAACTGTGACAAGGTAAACCACAACCAAACACTACTGAAATATTCCAACTCTTGCATTTCAACGAAAGAAATTCAAAATGAACTTTGAAAAAATCAAGAAAATGTAACTATGACAAGGTAAACCACAACCAAACACTACTGAAATATTCCAACTCATGCATTTCAACGAAAGAAATTCAAATGAACTTTGAAAAATCAAGAAAATGTAACTGTGACAAGGTAAACCATAAACAAACACTACTGAAATATTCCAACTCTTGCTTTTCAATGAAAGAAATTCGAAATTAGCTTTGAAAAATCAAGAAAATGTAACTGTGACAAGGTAAACCACAACCAAACACTACTGAAATAGTCCAACTCTTGCATTTCAACGAAAGAAATTCAAAATGAACTTTGAGAAATCACGAAAATGTAACTGTGACAAGGTAAACCACGACCAAACACTACTGAAATATTCCAACTCTTGCATTTCAACGAAAAAATTCAAAATGAACTTTGAAAAATCAAGAAAATGTAACTGTGACAATGTAAACCACATCCAAACACTTCTGAAATATTCCAACTCTTGCATTTCAACGAAAGAAATTCAAAATGAACTTTGAAAAATCAAGCAAATGTAACTGTGACAAGGTAAACCACAACCAGACACTACTGAAATATTCCAACTCTTGCATTTCGACGAAAGAAATTCAAATGAACTTTGAAAAATCAAGAAAAAATGTAACTGTGACAAGGTAAACCACAAGCAAACACTACTGAAATATTCCAACTCTTGCTTTTCAACGAAAGAAATTCAAAATGAACTTTGAAAAATCAAGAAAATGTAACTGTGACAAGGTAAACCACAACCAAACACTACTGAAATATTCCAACTCTTGCATTTCAACGAAAGAAATTCAAAATGAACTTTGAAAAATCAAGAAAATGTAACTTTGACAAGGTAAACCATAACCAAACACTACTGAAATATTCCAACTCTTGCATTTCAACGAAAGAAATTCAAAATGAACTTTGAAAAATCAAGAAAATGTAACTGTGACAAGTTAAACCACAACCAAACGCTACTGAAATATTCCAACTCTTGCATTTCAACGAAAGAAATTCAAAATGAACTTTGAAAAATCAAGAAAAAGTAACTGTGATAAGGTAAACCATGACCAAACACTACTGAAATATTCCAACTCTTGCATTTCAAGGAAAGAAATTCAAAATGAACTTTGAAAAATCAAGAAAATGTAACTGTGACAAGGTAAACCACAACCAAACACTGCTGAAATATTTCAACTCTTGCATTTCAACGAAAGAAATTCAAAATGAACTTTGAAAAATCATGAAAATGTAACTATGACAAGGTAAACCACAACCAAACACTACTGAAATATTCCAACTATTGCATTTCAACGAATGAAATTCAAAAAGAACTTTGAAAAATCAAGAAAATGTAACTGTGACAAGGTAAACCACAACCAAACACTACTGAAATATTCCAACTCTTGCATTTCAACGAAAGAAATTCAAAATGAACTTTGAAAAATCAAGAAAATGTTACTGTGACAAGGTAAACCACAACCAAACACTACTGAAATATTCCAACTCTTGCATTTCAACGAAAGAAATTCAAAATGAACATTGAAAAATCAAGAAAATGTAACTGTGACAAGGTATACCATAACCATACACTACTGAAATATTCCAACTCTTGCATTTCAACGAAAGAAATTCAAAATGAACTTTGAAAAATCAAGAAAATGTAACTGTGACAAGGTAAACCACAACCAAACACTACTGAAATATTCCAACTCTTGCATTTCAATGACAGAAATTCAAAATGAACTTTGAAAAATCAAGAAAATGTAACTGTGACAAGGTAAACCACAACCAAACACTACTGAAAATATTCCAACTCTTGCATTTCAATGAAAGAAATTCAAAATAAACTTTGAAAAATCAGGAAAATGTAACTGTGACAAGGTAAGCCACAAGCAAACACTACTGAAATATTCCAACTCTTGCATTTCAACGAAAGAAATTCAAAATGAACTTTGAAAAATCAAGAAAATGTAACTGTGACATGGTAAACCACAGCCAAACACTACTGAAATAGTCCAACTCTTGCATTTCAACGAAAGAAATTCAAAATGAACTTTGAAAAATCACGAAAATGTAACTGTGACAAGGTAAACCACGACCAAACACTACTGAAATATTCCAACTCTTGCATTTCAACGAAAAAAATTCAAATGAACTTTGAAAAATCAAGAAAATGTAACTGTGACAATGTAAACCACAACCAAACACTTCTGAAATATTCCAACTCTTGCATTTCAACGAAAGAAATTCAAAATGAACTTTGAAAAATCAAGAAAATGTAACTGTGATAAGGTAAACCATAACCAGACACTACTGAAATATTCCAACTCTTGCATTTCGACGAAAGAAATTCAAATGAACTTTGAAAAATCAAGAAAATGTAACTGTGACAAGGTAAACCACAAGCAAACACTACTGAAATATTCCAACTCTTGCTTTTCAATGAAAGAAATTCAAAATGAACTTTGAAAAATCAAGAAAATGTAACTGTGACAAGGTAAACCACAACCAAACACTACTGAAATATTCCAACTCTTGCATTTCAACGAAAGAAATTCAAAATGAACTTTGAAAAATCAAGAAAATGTAACTTTGACAAGGTAAACCACAACCAAACACTACTGAAATATTCCAACTCTTGCATTTCAACGAAAGAAATTCAAAATGAACTTTGAAAAATCAAGAAAATGTAACTGTGACAAGTTAAACCACAACCAAACGCTACTGAAATATTCCAACTCTTGCATTTCAACGAAAGAAATTCAAAATGAACTTTGAAAAATCAAGAAAAAGTAACTGTGATAAGGTAAACCACGACCAAACACTACTGAAATATTCCAACTCTTGCATTTCAACGAAAGAAATTCAAAATGAACTTTGAAAAATCAAGAAAATGTAACTGTGACAAGGTAAACCACAACCAAACACTGCTGAAATATTTCAACTCTTGCATTTCAACGAAAGAATTCAAAATGAACTTTGAAAAATCATGAAAATGTAACTATGACAAGGTAAACCACAACCAAACACTACTGAAATATTCCAACTATTGCATTTCAACGAATGAAATTCCTTCAAAAAGAACTTTGAAAAATCAAGAAAATATAACTGTGACAAGGTAAACCACAACCAAACACTACTGAAATATTCCAACTCTTGCATTTCAACGAAAGAAATTCAAAATGAACTTTGAAAAATCAAGAAAATGTAACTGTGACAAGGTAAACCACAACCAAACACTACTGAAATATTCCAACTCTTGCATTTCAACGAAAGAAATTCAAAATGAACATTGAAAAATCAAGAAAATGTAACTGTGACAAGGTATACCATAACCATACACTACTGAAATATTCCAACTCTTGCATTTCAACGAAAGAAATTCAAATGAACTTTGAAAAATCAAGAAAATGTAACTGTGACAAGGTAAACCACAACCAAACACTATTGAAATATTCCAACTCTTGCATTTCAATGAAAGAAATTCAAATAAACTTTGAAAAATCAGGAAAATGTAACTGTGACAAGGTAAAGCACAAGCAAACACTACTGAAATATTCCAACTCTTGCATTTCAACGAAAGAAATTCAAAATGAACTTTGAAAAATCAAGAAAATGTAACTGTGACATGGTTTAAGAAAATGTAACTGTGACAAGGTAAACCACAACTAAACACTACTGAAATATTCCAACTCTTGCATTTCAACGAAAGAAATTCAAAATGAACTTTGAAAAATCAAGAAAATGTAACTGTGACAAGGTAAACCACAACCAAACACTACTGAAATATTCCAACTCTTGCATTTCAACGAAAGAAATTCAAAATAAACATTGAAAAATCAAGAAAATGTAACTGTGACAAGGTATACCATAACCATACACTACTGAAATATTCCAACTCTTGCATTTCAACGAAAGAAATTCAAAATGAACTTTGAAAAATCAAGAAAATGTAACTGTGACAAGGTAAACCACAACCAAACACTACTGAAATATTCCAACTCTTGCATTTCAATGAAAGAAATTCAAAAATAAACTTTGAAAAATCAGGAAAATGTAACTGTGACAAGGTAAACCACAACCAAACACTACTGAAATATTCCAACTCTTGCATTTCAACGAAAGAAATTCAAAATGAACTTTGAAAAATCAAGAAAATGTAACTGTGACATGGTAAACCACAACCAAACACTACTGAAATATTCCAACTCTTGCATTTCAACGAAAGAAATTCAAAATGAATTTTGAAAATCAAGAAAATGTAACTGTGACAAGGTAAACCACAACCAAACACTACTGAAATATTCCAACTCTTGCATTTCAACGAAAAAAAATTCAAAATGAACTTTGAAAAATCAAGAAAATGTAACTGTGACAAGGTAAACCACAACCAAACACTACTGAAATATTCCAACTCTTGCATTTCAACGAAAGAAATTCAAAATGAAGTTGGAAAAATCAAGAAAATGTAACTGTGACATGGTAAACGACAACCAAACACTACTGAAATATTCCAACTCTTGCATTTCAACGATAGAAATTCAAAATGAATTTGAAAAGTCAAGAAAATGTAACTGTGACAAGGTAAACCATAACCAAACACTACTGAAATATTCCAACTCTTGCATTTCAACGAAAGAAATTCAAAATGAACTTGAAAAATCAAGAAAATGTAACTGTGACAAGGTAAACCACAACCAAACACTACTGAAATATTCCAACTCTTGCATTTCAACGAAAGAAATTCAAATGAACTTTGAAAAATCAAGAAAATGTAACTGCGACAAGGTAAACCACAACCAAACACTACTGAAATATTCCAACTCTTGCATTTCAACGAAAGAAATTCAAATGAACTTTGAAAAATCAAGAAAATGTAACTGTGACAAGGTAAACCACAACCAAACACTACTTAAATATTCCAACTCTTGCATTTCAATGAAAGAAATTCAAAATGAACTTTGAAAAATCAAGAAAATGTAACTGTGACAAGGTAAACCACAACCAAACACTACTGAAATATTCCAACTCTTGCATTTCAACGAAAGAAATTCAAAATGAAGTTTGAAAAATCAGGCCTTTGGGGTGTCGGGGGACCTTTTTTTTTGGGGGGGGGGGGGGGGGCCGGGGGGGGGGGAGGGTCGTTCTGTGTCTCAATGCACAAAAAAATATTAAAAAATGGGGAAGGGAAGGGAAGGGGAGGGGAGGGGGATGGGGAGGGGGAGGAGGGGGGGATGGGTGGGAGGGGAGGGGGAGGGATGGGGGGGGGGGGATGGGATGGGAAGGAGGGGGGGGGGGAGATCGAGGGAGAGGAAGGGGGGCCTTTGGGGACCAAAGGGGGGGGAGGGGCTCTTTGGGAGCCCTGTGGCCCATTGGGAGCCTGGGGGGACCTTTGAGGACCCGGGGAGGGCGTTTGGGGGTCCGGTGGCCCATTGGGAGCCTGGGGGACCTTTGAGGATCGGGGTAGGGGGATCGGGGCCCTTTGGGGCTTTGGGGACCGGGTGAGGGCCTTTGGGAGTCCGGGGGCCCTTTGGGAGCCCTGGGAACCTTTGGGGACCGGGGGGTTCCTTCTGGATTGGGGTATGGGGATTGGAACCCTTTGGATCGGGGTAGGGGGTGATCGGGGACCTTTGGGGTTGGGGTAGGGTACCTCACAACACTGTTAAAATACAACTTGTGTATTAAAACGACCACACTCAAAACCTCTTCTAAAATCATCTTTTAAATCATCTTTTAAAATGTCTCTAACTGTTTCGCCGAAATAATTCCATAAGCTGTCTAAAACCGTTTCGCCCAAATAATCCCCTAAAAGTAATTTCTGTGTGTTCCTTTTGTTTTTTGGCTACTCTCTGCTTTCACATTTCAAATTTCTAGGAAACCCTTTCCTACGTTAATCTCTTCATCTCATAAATTTTCTTAGCTAAACTATTAAGGTTTCGTTAGAATATCAATTTATCTCTCCGACTTAAAGCTCAGTGAAGCCGTATTTAAAAATAGAATTTCTATCTCTTTAGACTCCCGCATAATTCCAAGATAACAAGTGATGTCATTTATAATTCCTGACACTAAAGATCAATGAAGCCTATTTAAAAATAGAATATTAATTTTTCTCTCTGACCTAAAGAACGTTTATCCCTCAGACCTAAGATTAAAGAAGCCATAATGTTTCTTAATTCCCCCTTCGTGAATCAATAATTTTCCCGCCGATTATGTAAATCAATTTTCTCAGGTTAGGCTAGCCAAACAACAATGAAGCCATGTTTGTTTCTTAATTCCCCCTTCGTGAACCAATAATTCCCCCCATCGATTATGTAAATCACCCCAATGTCATTACACCTGGACAAACAAACAGCAAATAAATCGACCTTGAAACATCCTTCAAAGTGAGAAAATTCATGTTTTTTCAAGTGAGAAAATTCATGTTTTTTCATTCTCAGTGAGAAAACCATAAACCACGTGGTGATCGTGGGAGTTTTAAAAAAAAGTGTCCGGATCGGGATTCGAAGGGGTATTGTACTCGTGGGGCTGGTACCCCCTTTCTACTTGCAAGCGTAGTTTTCAATGCGTTTACGATATTTAAACAGTTGTTTTTGGGGGTTTAGGGGGGGGATTACCTAGGTTAGGTTAGGTTACGTATTTCATATATGCTATGCTTTACCCCCACCCCCACCCCCTAATATACAAATATATAGCCCAAATTTGTTTCTAAACTATATTATATACCTCCTATTTTATTTCATTACCATTAACCAAAGTTGACTTCTTTAGAAGTGTCATTATGATGCACCAGTACCAAAATACGTAACCTAGCCTAACCTAGGTACCTCCCCCCCCCCCCATTAAACCCCAAAAAACAACTGTTTAAATATTGTAAATTCAATGAGAAACCACGCTCTTCGATCAATTTAGATAGTAATTACCCGCTTTATGGGTCTTCATCCCTGCATTCCTTCGACAGTCTATAGCGCTGTGTACCATTAAGCGCAGCTGTACCAGATTATTAATCCACATCATTGAAACCGCATCTTTTCCTTATCCTCCCCAGTTTTTATATATATATATATATATATATATATATATGTATATATATATATATATATATATATATATATATATATATATATATATATATATATATATATATATATATATATATATATATATATATATATATATATATATATATATATATATATATATATATATATATATATATATATATATAAAAAAATGTCATTTGGAAATCCTCGTCTGAAACTGAGACTGGATGTAACTATGTCAATGGATAAAAGAACAGAAATTAATGGAAAAAGAAATATTTCCCGACTTTAATTTTCAATGAAAAGCATACGGCCATATTCAAACGTTAAACGGGGAGAAATAAAAGTCATGTAACAATTCAAAACTTAAAAAGAAGAGAAATTACTATTTATGATTATAGAAACCTGAGAAGAACAGGAATTAAAACAAATAATCGCCTCAAAGATAACAATAACAGATACTGCTATAAATGAGTCGATGAAGCTAAAAAGAACAGATTTTAAAATGAATAATCAAATCAGACTTAAACAAATAGAAATTGCCAATAAATTGCAGTGGGGCTAACCCCCTCCCCTCTCCCTTAGCCCATATAAAAAACTAGGGTGTTATTTGAGCTTTACTGAAAACAGACAATAGTTATTTTTCTCTTTTATCAAGATGACTGGTAAAAATCTAAAATTACTGAGACTTCCAAGATTTACATCATATTTACAGCAACTAATCTAGTTTATTAATCCAATGTCATGTATATTCTTATCCGTACGGGTCTTTTTTTTTTTAAGATATTTCCTTTCAAATATGTAGAAAATCAATTGATAAATGATTTATACATTCGTCAATTGAAAATATATCTTCAGCAAACTAAACATTGTTTCAACTTCATTGCAACAACTTCAACCTCAACATCGCTACAAAAATCGCCTGTGTTAGTAGTATCTATAGTGCTGATTTCACGCCTACATTCACACCTACAAGAATGTGTGCTGATTTCACGCCTACATTCACACCTAAAAGAATGTGTGCTGATTTCACGCCTACATTTACACCTACAAGAATGTGTGCTGATTTCAAAAATACATGAAAAAATACATTGGAATTGCTGCTGATCCGAGATATACATGAAAAAATACATGGAATTGCGCAAGAAAAACCCATGGTCAAAAGTGTATACAATATGAACGGTACATTGGAATTGCGCAAGGAAAAGCCATGGCTGAGACACTACACTCACGCGTGAACATTTTAAAAAGATAATCTGCCTTAGAAACAGTTTGATGTGTTCGGGGAAATTACGTTCCTTGGTGTTGATTGACATTTGCAAAAAAGGGGTAATTAGTGATAGGATAATTTTTTAACATGAAATCTCTGAATAAAATATTTTGGAGCATGTACTTGACGATGGAGAAAAAGGGATAAGGTGATTAGCAATTACGAGCGGGGATTCCCCACCTGTTCCTAAACATTGCAAAAAAACAAGATAGTCAAATTGCGTATTTAGGAATGGTTTTTTAGGGAAAGCTGTCAAACACCCAATTTGCAAATACTTCAATGTGTTGTCAATTTTGGAGGGAAAATCAAAAATACTCAGAATCGAAAATAAATGGGATATGCCTCAAGGGGAAGGCTCAGAGGCCCTTCGTTCCCCCATTTCTGAGGGCAAGGGAGGGGGGGGGGTCAATTTTGGAGGGAAAACCAAAAATACTCAGAATCGAATATAAATGGGATCTGCCTCAAGGGGAAGGCTCAGAGGCCCTTCGTTCCCCCATTTCTGAGGGCAGGGGAGGGGGGGGGGGTCAATTTTGGAGGGAAAACCAAAAATACTCAGAATCGAAAATAAATGGGATCTGCCTCAAGGGGAAGGCTCAGAGGCCCTTCGTTCCCCCATTTCTAAGGGCAGGGGAGGGGGGGGTCAATTTTGGAGGGAAAACCAAAAATGCTCAGAATCGAAGATAATTTCCATTCATCTTAGTTTTTTAACGATGCTCCTTATTTTTAGTTGAAAATGCTTATTTTTTAATTTAATTGGGAATGAAAAGTCAAACTCTAACATAAAGAACAAGGTATTTTGGAGGGGGTATCTGATAAAATAATTTAGGTCGTATGATCAATTTAATTTATTTTTTAAATTCAATAGTTTTTCAGTAAGGACACTCGATATCCTAAAAGTGTTTGATTAAAACTTTTAAATTGAGCATCGATGTTGTTAGCAGAATTTCAAAAAGGATCGTTTATGAGGGCTGGCGTATCTGATGAAATAATTTAGTTCGTATGATCAATTTAATTTATTTTTTAATTCAGTAGTTTTTTTTGTTTCAGTAAGGACACTCGATATCCTAAAAGTGTTTGATTCAAACTTTTATCTTGAGCATCGATGTTGTTAGCAGAATTTCAAAAAAAATGGATCGTTTATGAGGGCTGGCGTATCTGATGAAATAATTTAGGTCGTATGATCAATTTAATTTATTTTTTAATTCAGTAGTTTTTCAGTAAGGACACTCGATATCCTAAAAGTGTTTGATTCAAACTTTTACCTTGAGCATCTAGGCTGTTAGCAGAATTTCAAAAAAGGATCGTTTATGAGTGCTGGCGTATCTGATGAAATAATTTAGGTAGTATGATCAATTTAATTTATTTTTTAATTCAGTAGTTTTTTCAGTAAGGACACTTGATATCCTAAAAGTGTTTGATTCAAACTTTTATCTTGAGCATCGATGTTGTTAGCAGAATTTCAAAAAAGGATCGTTTATGAGGGCTGGCGTATCTGATGAAATAATTTAGGTCGTATGATCAATTTTAATTTATTTTTTAATTCAGTAGTTTTTCAGTAAGGACACTCGATATCCTAAAGTGTTTGATTCAAACTTTTACCTTGAGCATCTATGTTGTTAGCAGAATTTCAAAAAGGATCGTTTATGAGTTCCGGCGTATTTGATGAAATAATTTAGGTCGTTTGATCAATTTAATTTATTTTTTAATTCAGTAGTTTTTTTCAGTAAGGACACTCGATATCCTAAAAGTGTTTGATTCAAACTTTTACCTTGAGAATCGATGTTGTTGGGTCCCAGTCCACCAGCCTGAATGGTGGAAATCCACTAGCTCAGTATTGGGGTCTTAGTCCACCAGCCTGAATGGTGGAAATCCACTAGCTCAGTATTGGGGTCTTAGTCCACCAGCCTGAATGGTGGAAATCCACTAGCTCAGTATTGGGGTCTCAGTCCACCAGCCTAAATGGTGGAAATTCACTAGCTCAGAATTGGGGTCTTAGTCCACCAGCCTGAATGGTGGAAATACACTAGCTCAGAATTGGGGTAATAGTCCACCAGCCTGAATGGTGGAAATTCACTAGCTCAGAATTGGGGTCTTAGTCCACCAGCCTGAATGGTGGAAATTCACTAGCTCAGAATTAGGGTCTTAGCCCACCAGCCTGAATGGTGGAAATTCACTAGCTCAGAATTGGGGTCTTAGTCCACCAGCCTGAATGGTTGAAATTCACTAGCTCAGAATTGGGGTCTTAGTCAGTGTTCAGATTGGAGCGTTGGGGTCTGACTATCTGGGCTTTATTTGTCAAGACCTGAATGCTAAGCGATGGACATGAGCTCGATTGGGACCCCATTGTGAAAACGGAAAACAAAAAACAAAAAATATATTGCTGGTATGTGTGTAGAGCATGGCATGGTTACCGCTAGGGCAACAGTCTAACCGTTGACGGTTTTAGGTATCCGTGAATAACTTCTAAGGCGAAAGTGGAAGTTGGGACAAATTTTTGGAGGTGCCCACCTCACCTGCCCAGAGTCTCAGGCAAGTGACCCTAATTTTGAAAAAGTGGAAATTGGCACATATTTTCTAAACTGAGCTGAGACAATGAATAGATACTATTGGGAAAGTGATTGGAGACGCTGGGCATCCGCGAACAAGTGCTAAATTTTGAGAGGAATTTGGGACAATATTTGGGGGCGCCCACCCGCCCAGAGTCTCCGGCAGGTGACCCAAAAAAAAAAATTTAAAAAAACACACAGAGACGACAGACACAAAGAGACGAATCACACACAGAGAGGACAAACACACAGAAACGACACATACACAGAGACGATACACACATACAGAGTCAACACACACACAGAGAGATGAGGCACACACACAGAAATGACAAACACACATAGAGATGACACACACAAAGAGACGTCACACACACAGAGATACGAAACACACATAGAGACAACACACACATAGAGACAACACACACACACAGACAACATCCACACAGAGACGACACACACACACAGAGACGAAACATTCAAAGTGACGACTTACACATAGAGACAACACACACACAGAGACGACAAACACACAAAGACGACACACATAGAGAGACGACACACACACAGAGACGACACACTCAAAGTGACGACTTACATATAGAGACGACAATCACACAGAGACGACAAACACACAGAGACGACAGACACAAAGAGACGAATCACACACACAGAGAGGACAAACACACAGAAACGAGACATAGAGACGACACATGCACAGAGACGATACACACACACAGAGTCAACACACACAGAGAGACGAGACACACACACAGAAATGACAAAACACACATAGAGACGACACACACAAAGAGACAACACACACACACACATACAGACAACATCCACACAGAGACGACACACACACACACAGAGACGACACACTCAAAGTGATGACTTACACATAGAGACGACACACACACAGAGACGACAAAAACATAGAGACGACACACATAGAAAGACGACACACACACACAGAGACGACACACTCAAAGTGACGACTTACACATAGAGACGACACACACACACAGAGACGACAAACACTCAGAGACGAAACACATAGAGAGACGACACGCACACAGTGGGGGGCTTAAAAAGGCAAAAACGGGTGAATTACATGAGTTATCTGCCTTAACTTGAGAGTAGTTTGTTAGAAATGCGTCGGTGATAATTAAAAAATCGGATGCTAAACTCAGACAAACAAAAGGATTGTAACACCTGATTGGCTCGTATATTTTGCATGATATTTCTAAAGTCAATTAAGATGAAGAAATGTCGGAGTGTAGGTTTGACATCACCAGGGACATAGGAGGGAAAGTTTTTGTTGGTGGGGGTGCTTAAAAAAAGGCGGAAATGGGGGAACTACATAAGTTTATAAGACGGTTCTTGAAAATCCCAAGGTTTTTTCTGATTTTTTTGGACAATACCCATACTCCTATTGATGAGGACTGATGGTTCTAATTCAATATTTTTTTCATGAAAACAAACTATTTTTTTAACAATTTTTTTTTACTTCGAAATTATTCAAATTTTTGTTAGAGTTCTGGTTTAGTTTAGTTAAGAGTTTTAGAGTTTTACCTTAGAGTCTTAGCTTAGAGTTTTTGTTAGAGTTCTAGTTTAGTTTAGTTTTAGTTAAGAGTTTGGTCTTTTACCTTAGAGTCTTAGCTTAGAGTTTTAGTTAGAGTTCTAGTTTAGTTTAGTTTTAGTTAAGAGTTTAGAGTTTTAGCTTAGAGTCTTAGCTTAGAGTTTTTGTTAGAGTTCTAGTTTAGTTTAGTTTTAGTTAAGAGTTTAGAATTTTTAGCTTAGAGTCTTAGCTTAGAGTTTTTGTTGAAGTTCTAGTTTAGTTTAGTTTTAGTTAAGAGTTTAAAGTTTTAGCTTAGAGTCTTAGCTTAGAGTTTTTGTTAGAGTTGAAGTTTAGTTATGATATTTCTAAAGTCAATTAAGATGAAGAAATGTCGGAGCGTAGGTTTGACATCACCAGGGACATAGGAGGGAAAGTTTTTGTTGGTGGGGTGCTTAAAAAGGCGAAAATGGGAGAACGACATAAGTTTATAAGACGGTTCTTGAAAATCCCAAGGTTTTTTCTGATTTTTTGGACAATACCCATACTCCTATTGATGAGGACTGATGGTTCTAATTCAATATTGTTTTCATGAAAACAAACTATTTTTTTAACAATTTTTTTTTTACTTCGAAATTATTCAAATTTTTGTTAGAGTTCTAGTTTAGTTTAGTTAAGAGTTTAGAGTTTTACCTTAGAGTCTTAGCTTAGAGTTTTTGTTAGAGTTCTAGTTTAGTTTAGTTTTAGTTAAGAGTTTGATGTTTTACCTTTGAGTTTCAGTTAGAGTTCTAGTTTAGTATAGTTTTAGTTAAGAGTTTGGTCTTTTACCTTAGAGTCTTAGCTTAGAGTTTTAGTTAGAGTTCTAGTTTAGTTTAGTTTTAGTTAAGAGTTTAGAGTTTTAGCTTAGAGTCTTAGCTTAGAGTTTTTGTTAGAGTTCTAGTTTAGTTTAGTTTTAGTTAAGAGTTTAGAGTTTTAGCTTAGAGTTTTAACTTAGAGTTTTGTTAGAGTTCTAGTTTAGTTTAGTTTTAGTTAAGAGTTTAGAATTTTTAGCTTAGAGTCTTAGCTTAAAGTTTTTGTTGAAGTTCTAGTTTAGTTTAGTTTTAGTTAAGAGTTTAAAGTTTTAGCTTAGAGTCTTAGCTTAGAGTTTTTGTTAGAGTTGAAGTTTAGTTATGATATTTCTAAAGTCAATTAAGATGAAGAAATGTCGGAGTGTAGGTTTGACATCACCAAGCACGTGCGAGGGAAATTTTTTGTTGGTGGGGGGCTTAAAAAGGCAAAAAATGAGTGAAACTACATGAGTTTATAAGACGGTTCGTGAAAATCCCAAGGTTTTTTTCTGATTTTTTGGACAATTTCCATACTCCTATTGATGAGGACTGATGGTTCTAATTCAATATTTTTTTCATGAAAACAAACTATTTTTTTAACAAATTTTTTTTTTTTGGACTTCGAAATTATTCAATTTTTTTGTTAGAGTTCTAGTTTAGTTTAGTTTTAGTTAAGAGTTTAGAGTTTTAGCTTAGAGTCTTAGCTTAGAGTTTTTGTTAGAGTTCTAGTTTAGTTTTAGTTAAGAGTTTAGAATTTTTAGCTTAGAGTCTTAGCTTAGAGTTTTTGTTGAAGTTCTAGTTTAGTTTAGTTTTAGTTAAGAGTTTAAAGTTTTAGCTTAGAGTCTTAGCTTAGAGTTTTTGTTAGAGTTGAAGTTTAGTTATGATATTTCTAAAGTCAATTAAGATGAAGGAATGTCGGAGTGTAGGTTTGACATCACCAGGCACGTGCGAGGGAAATTTTTTGTTGATAGCGGGCTTAAAAAGGCAAAAATGGGTGAACTACATGAGTTTATAAGACAGTTCGTGAAAATCCCAAGGTTTTTTCTGATTTTTTGGACAATACCCATACTCCTATTGATGAGGACTGATGGTTCTAATTCATGATTTTTTTCATGAAAACAAACTATTTTTTTAACAAATTTTTTTTTTTGGACTTCGAAATTATTCAATTTTTTGTTAGAGTTCTAGTTTAGTTTAGTTTTAGTTAAGAGTTTAGAATTTTTAGCTTAGAGTCTTAGCTTAGAGTTTTTGTTGAAGTTTTAGTTTAGTTTAGTTTTAGTTAAGAGTTTAAAGTTTTAGCTTAGAGTCTTAGCTTAGAGTTTTTGCTAGAGTTGAAGTTTAGTTTAGTAATAGTTAAGATTTTAGAGTTTTAGCTTAGAGCTTAGAGAAATTTAATTCAGGAAATTATGAAAAAAAAAAATTAGACGGTGTTACGTGCGCTCACGTAACCCCGTCTAAAGTTTTTTCTTGAATTCCCCATTTGAATGCACAATACAGAAATTTAATTCAAGAAATTATGAAAAAAATGTAAGTAAGTAAGTAATAGAGTTTGTTACTTACTTACTTACATTTTTTTTTCATAATTTCTTGAATTAAATTTCTGTATTGTGCATCCAAATGGGGAATTCAAGAAAAAAATTTAGACGGGGTTACGTGCGCGCACGTAACACCGTCTAAATTTTTTTTTTTCATAATTTCCTGAATTAAATTTCTCTAAGCTCTAAGCTAAAACTCTAAACTCTTAACTATTACTAAACTAAACTTCAACTCTAGCAAAAACTCTGAGCTAAGACTCTAAGCTAAAATTTTAAACTCTTAACTAAAACTAAACTAAACTAGAACTTCAACAAAAACTCTAAGCTAAGACTCTAAGCTAAAAATTCTAAACTCTTAACTAAAACTCTAACAAAAAGTTGAATAATTTCGAAGTCCAAAAAAAAAAATTGTTAAGAAAATAGTTTGTTTTCATGAAAAAAATCTTGAATTAGAACCATCAGTCTCCATCAATAGGAGTATGGGTATTGTCCAAAAAATCAGAGAAAATCTTGGGATTTTCACGAACCGTCTTATAAACTCATGTAGTTCACTCATTTTTTGCCTTTTTAAGCCCCCCACCAACAAAAAATTTCCCTCGCACGTGCTTGGTGATGTCAAACCTACACTCCGACATTTCTTCATCTTAATTGACTTTAGAAATATCATAACTAAACTTCAACTCTAACAAAAAATCTAAGCTAAGACTCTAAGCTAAAACTTTAAACTCTTAACTAAAACTAAACTAAACTAGAACTTCAACAAAAACTCTAAGCTAAGACTCTAAGATAAAAATCCTAAACTCTTAACTAAAACTAAACTAAACTAGAACTCTAACAAAAACTCTAAGTTAAAACTCTAAGCTAAAACTCTAAACTCTTAACTAAAACTAAACTAAACTAGAACTCTAACAAAAACTCCAAGCTAAGACTCTAAGCTAAAACTCTAAACTCTTAACTAAAACTAAACTAAACTAGAACTCTAACTAAAACTCTAAGCTAAGACTCTAAGGTAAAACTCTAAACTCTTAACTAAAACTAAACTAAACTAGAACTCTAACAAAAACTCTAAGCTAAGACTCTAAGGTTAAACTCTAAACTCTTAACTAAAACTAAACTAAACTAGAACTCTAACAAAAAGTCGAATAATTTCGAAGTCCAAAAAAAAAATTTGTTAAAAAAATAGTTTGTTTTCATGAAAAAAAATATTGAATTAGAACCATCAGTCCTCATCAATAGGAGTATGGGTATTGTCCAAAAAATCAGAAAAAACCTTGGGATTTTCATGAACCGTCTTATAAACTCATGTAGTTCACCCATTTTTGCCTTTTTTAAGCCCCCCACCAACAAAAATTTCCCTCGCGCGTGCCTGGTGATGTCAAACCTACATTCCGACATTTCTTCATCTTAATTGACTTTAGAAATATCATAACTAAACTTCAACTCTAACAAAAACTCTAAGCTAAGACTCTAAGCTAAAACTTTAAACTCTTAACTAAAACTAAACTAAAATAGAACTTCAACAAAACTCTAAGCTAAGACTCTAAGCTAAAAATTCTGAACTCTTAACTAAAACTAAACTAAACTAGAACTCTAACTAACACTCTAAGCTAAGACTCTAAGGTAAAACACCAAACTCTTAACTAAAACTAAACTAAACTAGAACTCTAACTGAAACTCAAAGGTAAAACATCAAACTCTTAACTAAAACTAAACTAAACTAGAACTCTAACAAAAACTCTAAGCTAAGACTCTAAGGTAAAACTCTAAACTCTTAACTAAAACTAAACTAAACTAGAACTCTAACAAAAAGTTGAATAATTTCAAAGTCAAAAAAAAAAATTTGTTAAAAAAAATAGTTTGTTTTCATGAAAAAAATATTGAATTAGAACCATCAGTCCTCATCAATAGGAGTTATGGGTATTGTCCAAAAAATCAGAAAAAAACTTGGGATTTTCAAGAACCGTCTTATGAACTCATGTAGTTCACCCATTTTAGCCTTTTTAAGCCCCCCACCAAGAAAAAATTTCCCTCCTACGTGCCTGGTGATGTCAAACCTACACTCCAACATTTCTTCATGTTAATTGACTTTAGAAATATCATGCAAAATATACGAGCCAATCAGGTGTTACAATCCTTTTGTTTGTCTGAGTTTAGCATCCGATTTTTTAATTATCACCGACACATTTCTAACAAACTACTCTCAAGTTAAGGCAGATAAACTCATGTAGTTCACCCATTTTTGCCTTTTTAAGCCCCCACTGTGTGTGTGTCGTCTCTCTATGTGTGTTGTCTCTGTGTGTTTGTCGTCTCTGTGTGTGTGTGTCGTCTCTATGTGTAAGTCGTCACTTTGAGTGTGTCGTCTCTGTGTGAGCGTCGTCTCTCTATGTGTGTCGTCTCTGTGTGTTTTGTCGTCTCTGTGTGTGTGTGTGTCATCTCTATGTGTAAGTCATCACTTTCAGTGTGTCGTCTCTGTGTGTGTGTGTGTCGTCTCTGTGTGGATGTTGTCTCTGTGTGTGTGTGTGTGCGTGTGTTGTCTCTATGTGTGTGTGTCGTCTCTATGTGTGTTTCGTATCTGTGTGTGTGTGACGTCTCTTTGTGTGTGTCGTCTCTATGTGTTTTTGTCATTACTGTGTGTGTGTCTCGTCTCTCTGTGTGTGTTGACTCTGTGTGTGTGTATCGTCTCTGTGCATGGGTCATCTCCACGTCTCGTTTCTGTGTGTTTGTCCTCTCTATGTGTGTGATTCGTCTCTTTGTGTCTGTCGTCTCTGTGTGTTTGTCGTCTCTGTGTGTGTGTCGTCTCTATGTGTAAGTCGTCACTTTGAGTGTGTCGTCTCTGTGTGTGTCGTCTCTCTATGTGTGTCGTCTCTGTGTGTTTGTCGTCTCTGTGTGTGTGTCGTCTCTATGTGTAAGTCGTCACTTTGAATGTGTCGTCTCTGTGTGTGTGTGTCGTCTCTGTGTGGATGTTGTCTCTGTGTGTGTGTTTGTCTCTATGTGTGTTTCGTATCTCTGTGTGTGTGACGTCTCTTTGTGTGTGTCATCTCTATGTGTGTTTGTCATTTCTGTGTGTGTGTCTCATCTCTCTGTGTGTGTGTTGACTCTGTGTGTGTGTATCGTCTCTGTGTATGTGTCGTCTCTATGTGTCGTTTCTGTGTGTTTGTCCTCTTTGTGTGTGATTCGTCTCTTTGTTTCTGTCGTCTCTGTGTGTTTTTTAAATTTTTGGGTCACCTGCCGGAGACTCTGGGCGGGTGGGCGCCCCCAAATATTGTCCCAAATTCCTCTCTCAATTTAGAACTTGTTCACGGATGCCCAGCGTCTCCAATCACTTTCCCAATAGTATCTATTCATTGTCTCAGCTCAGTTTAGAAAATCTTTGCAAATTTCCACTTTTTCAAATTTAGGTTCACTTGCCTGAGACTTTGGGCAGTTGAGGTGGGCACCTCCAAAAATTTGTCCCAACTTCCACTCTCGCCTTGGAAGTTATTCACGAATACCTAAAACCGTCAACGGTTAGACTGTTGCCCTAGCGGTAACCATGCCATGCTCTACACACATACCAGCAATATATTTTTTGTTTTTTGTTTTCCGTTTTCACAATGGGGTCCCAATCGAGGTCAAGTCCATCGCTTAGATTCAGGTCTTGACAAATAAAGCCCAGATAGTCAGACCCCAACGCTCCAATCTGAACACTGACTAAGACCCCAATTCTGAGCTAGTGAATTTCAACCATTCAGGCTGGTGGACTAAGACCCCAATTCTGAGCTAGTGAATTTCCACCATTCAGGCTGGTGGGCTAAGACCCTAATTCTGAGCTAGTGAATTTCCACCATTCAGGCTGGTGGACTAAGACCCCAATTCTGAGCTAGTGGATTTCCACCATTCAGGCTGCTGGACTAAGACCCCAATACTGAGCTAGTGGATTTCCACCATTCAGGCTGGTGGACTAAGACCCCAATACTGAGCTAGTGGATTTCCACCATTCAGGCTGGTGGACTGGGACCCAACAACATCGATTCTCAAGGTATTTGTTTTTTTTTTTTTTTTTTTTTTTAAGGTTTGAATCAAACACTTTTAGGATATCGAGTGTCCTTACTGAAAAAAACTACTGAATTAAAAAATAAATTAAATTGATCATACGACCTAAATTATTTCATCAGATACGCCAGCACTCATAAACGATCCTTTTTAAATATCTGCTAACAACATAGATGCTCAAGGTAAAAGTTTGAATCAAACACTTTTAGGAGATCGAGTGTCCTTACTGAAAAACTACTGAATTAAAAAATAAATTAAATTGATCATACGACCTAAATTATTTCATCAGATACGCCAGCACTCATAAACGATCCTTTTTTGAAATTCTGCTAACACAACATCGATGCTCAAGGTAAAAGTTTGAATCAAACACTTTTAGGATATCGAGTGTCCTTACTGAAAAACTACTGAATTAAAAAAAAAATTAAATTGATCATACGAACTAAATTATTTCATCAGATACGCCAGCCCTCATAAACGATCCTTTTTGAAATTCTGCTAAAAACATCGATGCTCAAGTAAAAGTTTTAATCAGACACTTTTAGGATATCGAGTGTCCTTACTGAAAAACTATTGAATTAAAAAAATAAATTAAATTGATCATACGACCTAAATTATTTCATCAGATACCCCCTCCAAAATACCTTGTTCTTTATGTTAGAGTTTGACTTTTCATTCCCAATTAAATTATCGAGTGTCCTTACTGAAAAAAACTACTGAATTAAAAAATAAATTAAATTCATCATACGACCTAAATTATTTCATCAGATACGCCAGCACTCATAAACGATCCTTTTTGAAATTCTGCTAACAACATAGATGCTCAAGGTAAAAGTTTGAATCAAACACTTTTAGGATATCGAGTGTCCTTACTGAAAAAACTACTGAATTAAAAAATAAATTGAATAGATCATACGACCTAAATTATTTCATCAGATACGCCAGCACTCATAAACGATCCTTTTTTAAATTCTGCTAACAGCATAGATGCTCAAGGTAAAAGTTTGAATCAAACACTTTTAGGATATCGAGTGTCCTTACTGAAAAAAACTACTGACTTAAAAAATAAATTAAATTGATCATACGACCTAAATTATTTCATCAGATACGCCAGCTCTCATAAACGATCCTTTTTTGAAATTCTGCTAACAACATCGATGCTCAAGGTAAAAGTTTTAATCAGACACTTTTAGGATATTGAGTGTCCTTACTGAAAAACTATTGAATTTAAAAAATAAATTAAATTGATCACACGACCTAAATTATTTCATCAGATACCCCCTCCAAAATACCTTGTTCTTTATGTTAGAGTTTGACTTTTCATTCCCAACTAAATTAAAAAATAAGCATTTTCAACTAGAAATAAGGAGCATCGTTAAAAACTAAGATGAATGGAAATTATCTTTGATTCTGAGCATTTTTGGTTTTCCCTCCAAAATTGACCCCCCCCCTTCCCTGCCCTAAGAAATGGGGGAACGAAGGGCTTCTGAGCCTTCCCCTTGAGGCAGATCCCATTTATTTTCGATTCTGAGTATTTCTGGTTTTCCCTCCAAATTGACCCCCCTCTCCCCTGCCCTCAGAAATGGGGGAACGAAGGGCCTCTGAGCCTTCCCCTTGAGGCAGATCCCATTTATTTTCGATTCTGAGTATTTTTGGTTTCCCTCCAAAATTGACCCCTCCCTCCCCTGCCCTCAGAAATGGGGGAACGAAGGGCCTCTGAGCCTTCCCCTTGAGGCAGATCCCATTTATTTTTGATTCTGAGTATTTTTGATTTTCCCTCCAAAATTGACCCCCCCCCCCCTCCCCTGTCCTCAGAAACGGGGGAACGAAGGGCCTCTGAGCCTTCCCCTTGAGGCAGATCCCATTTATTTTCGTTTCTGAGTATTTTTGGTTTTCCCTCCAAAATTGACCCCCCCCCCCCTCCCTTGCCCTCAGAAATGGGGGAACGAAGGGCCTCTGAGCCTTCCCCTTGAGGCAGATCCCATTTATTTTCAATTCTGAGTATTTTTGATTTTCCCTCCAAAATTGACAACACTTTGAAGTATTTGCAAATTGGGTGTTTGACAGCTTTCCCTAAAAAAAACATTCCTAAATACGCAATTTGACTATCTTTTTTACAATGTTTAGGAACAGGTGGGGAATCCCCGCTCGTAATTGCTAATCACCTTATCCCTTTTTCTCCATCGTCAAGTACATGCTCCAAAAATATTTTATTCAGAGATTTCATGTTAAAAAATATCCTATCACTAATTACCCCTTTTTTGCAAATGTCAATCAACACCAAAGGAACGTAATTTCCCCGAACACATCAAACTGTTTCCAAGGCAGATTATCTTTTTAAAATGTTCACGCGTGAGTGTAGTGTCTCAGCCATGGCTTTTCCTTGCGCAATTCCAATGTACCGTTCATATTGTATACACTTTTGACCATGGGTTTTTCTTGCGCAATTCCATGTATTTTTTCATGTATATCTCGGATCAACAGCAATTCCAATGTATTTTTTCATGTATTTTTGAAATCAGCACACATTCTTGTAGGTTGAATGTAGGCGTGAAATCAGCACACATTCTTGTAGGTGTGAATGTAGGCGTGAAATCAGCACACATTCTTGTAGGTGTGAATGTAGGCGTGAAATCAGCACTATAGATACTACTTGTGTTCATTTAAGTTTTATTTTGGCATCTGCTTTCACTATGTTGAATTCAATAAAATCTAAATAAGTTTTTTTTTTTTAATGTCCATTTCAAGCATTAAAATTGAACTTAAAGTCATTGATGTATTTGGTACTGGTGCATTATGCGGGGCATCGCTATATACGGTGTCAAAGAAACTAGTCAAGAAAACGTCAAACTGCTATTTCATTAGCAGACGACGGGTGATTTGCTAGATAAATTGATGGCAAAGCGTGGTCTTTCAATATTTAAGCGATTGTTTTTGGGGGTTTCGGAGGGAGAAAGGTACCTAGGTTACGTTAGGTTACGTATTTAATATATGCTATGCTTTACCCCCACCCCCCTAATGTGCAAATATATAGCCCAAATTTGCTACTAAACTTTTTTTTTTCTTTTTTTTTTTTTTTTTTTTTTTTTTTTTTTTTTTTTTTTTTTTTTTTTTTTTTTTTTTTTTTTTTTCTTTTTTTTTTTTTTTTTTTTTTTTTTTTTTTTTTTTTTTTCTTTTTTTTTTTTTTTTTTTTTTTCTTTTTTTTCTTTTTGTATTATATATTCATCCTATTTTATTTCATTAGCATTAACCAAACTTGACTTCTTCGCGGTGCCCGCATAATGCAACAGTACCATGTATTTATTCTAAGATTTTTTCTCTTCTATAATCTAGCTAGCATCATAATCGTCTTCTTTTTTGTTGTTGACGTTTTGGCCACAAAAAAAAAGCAAAAACAATGCTTGAAATACTTGTCTTTCATGGCTAGTAAAGGACGAAGCCCTGCCTATAGTGCCTCCACCGTTCTTAAGATATCGCAGGTACAATTTTTTGATGAAATGAATGCGCATAGTGTCTTTTGTTTAGTTTAACACGACCCTCAGCTTTCTCCGAACTTCCATCTCAATAACCCTTAGCCTGTTTGGACACATCTAGAACCAAATACTCTCCTATTCCTAATCATGAAATAGGTAAAGTGAACAATGAGAAAATTACATAATTTGTATTTTTTGCCCCAGGACTGTAGGGGGTATGGCATCCCCAGAAGCATAGTTATTTGACCTTTTGACTATTTTGATTTAAATCGCTTTTTTTTTCAAATTCTGATCAACGTTTGCAGGGTTTTCTATTGTTTAATGATTAGAGAAACAAAGTTAACCTGTGGCAACTCTTCCATTGTTCTCCACTGGATTTTCTTTCCAGAAATCCTTTGCCTTACAACGTTTGCAAGGTTTTCTATTGTGTAATGACTAGAGAACCAAAGTTGACCTGTGGCAACTCTTCAATTGTTTTCCACTGGATTTTTCTTTCTAGAAATCCAGAAATCCTTAGCCTTGCTACGTTTGCAAGGTTTTCTATTGTATGTATGTATGTATGTATTTATTCATGACCCATCATACAAAAAGGAAAAAGAAAGATGGAGAACATTCAAAACAAAGAAAAGGGAAGAAAATCAAACAAACAATCAAAAGCAAAAAACCAACATTAAACATCAAAAAATGACATTTTGTCATTCATGGCCAGTTTCTTTACCGCACATATGAGTATTAAGCTCACATAGCTTGACCCATGCATCCGATAGGCTATATTTTCTTATAAGGTACGAGTTACGGGTCCACGGGGGGGGACTCGCAGTAGAAACTTAGCATATCTAAAAAACGCACGCTTCATTCTAAGACGATTAAATTCACTAAATATTCGGTTAAAACGGCACTAAATAAAGAATATGTGACAGGGCTACACTATTGTAAATCCTTGCGAGAAGGGCTCTATTCAAATGGAATTGGGAACTTACAATCGCACCATATGAACGACGGATTTTACTCTCCATGTTTTCCAACATTAGTTGCTTAGTTTTCTTAAGATTCTTACCAATTAGGAGACCAAGATATGTCAACTTATCACAAGGCTTTACTCCAATACCATTCAAATCTAAAGATGCATCATCAACTCTAGTCACACCTAACTCATTGAAAATCAAAACTTCACATTTTTCCTGCGTTTAGGGAAAGCCCAATTTCACGGTAATTTTCAGAAATTTCTCGGAAACATTTTTCTAACCCGCTAGTGGTCCTACTAACATGAAGAACATTATCTGCATAACACAAAGTATCGATAAATCCATCCCTCTATAAATACAACACGAAGAGAGTTGGCACTGAGCTGGCAACGTTGTATTATTATATATATTGTAGGTGAATTAATTGCACCCTGTTTAACCCCAATGTGAATTTGTATTTCTTTGGTCAATAAATCATTTCCAGGAATACGTATTTTAGCTTTCATATGGCGGTACATGTAAAGGATAGGTCTAATTAAATCTGGCGATACTCCACGGTTCAGAAGCTCATTCATTGCTTGGGGATGCAATAGCGAGTCAAACGCTTTACTAACATCATACGTTCCAAGGGCTAGGGTCCCATCGGGACCTGCATCAATCAATAAATTACACAAACATTTTTAGAGCATGAGCAATTCAAAAATCTTAGCAAATACACTTGAAACAGTTATGGGTCGGTACGACAAACACTCATATGGATCCTTACTTTTTAAGGATCGGTGAAAATAACCTAAACAAAAAGAATCCGGGACTACACCACAACAAAAACCATTTGGTAAAGCAACGAAAGATGACAAATCAGCTTATCAGACGCATTTTGAAAATGAAGGGCACACATACCATCACAACCCATTGATTTTTTCTTTTTTAAGCTTTCGTAGAACTTTTACTCAAGTCTTTGGTACTAACTACAAAGGCACCCGGTCCGGGATTAAACAGTCGATCGTTTAGTTCACTTTCACATTTCTCACATTTTTTAGCATCAGGTTCAGCAAACTGATTCATGAAATACGAACACCATTGTATCTCACTGAAAGTAGCTATATTTTCCCTAGTGTTATTATTAGCCAACAAATCTTCCATAACTTATATTGGGTCATTTGATATCGATTCGGCAACTACAACACTTTGAGTAACTCGGTGATATTTGAGCTCCTTCTGAAAAACACCGCTTTGTAAGCAGCCGCAAGGTATTAACAATTCCATTTCTAGGTTTTTCACACTCATTCCACAAGCGTAGCCAGAACTTCGAGGATTGACATGCAGCTTTAAGGCTTTCGTTTCTAGACCATCCAAACTTATCGGTGCCCGGTCTACACTTTCTTATAGGGACAGCGTACATCTCAGCTATTTTTAGAGCATGGGTAATCTGTGCACAGTAAAAATCAGCTCAATCCGTATCGCAGATTGGTCCATCCCAGGTTGCCACTGAAGAAGCTGAAACGGAAATCGAATTTTATCAAATATGCGGTCGCACTCCGCTTGGAAGATATCCTTATCAATCTTATCCCAATATTTAAGATGAAAAGACTTTGGCTTTCTTTTACCAAGTTCAGAAGAATGAATACCACTTCTGGGAATTGAGAGGGACAGGGGGATATGATCACTATATTCACCTTCCAGACTGACTTCAACCATTAGATCTGAATTGGGAGGATGGAGAAATACCCCATGGTCAAGGTTAGACGGATTTCCAGAAAAGGAGGTAAACGCATCATTTTGTTTTATGGAATGACCGTGTAGCCAGTCGGCAAAATAGAAAGAAAAGTTTCAGTTCTTATACTTGAATTCTGGAGTGTCACAAATAAAGTCTCCAATAAGCATACACTTTCTATTCATCTTTTTGATCTTTTTTAACAATTTGGCTACTTTTCTACAGGCAATAGCAAATTTTCTTTCAGAAGCTACATCTCTGTAATTTGATGGAAGATAGAGATTAACTATAATAAGATCATTAACTGATATGGCAAGATAGCAATCACACATTTCAAACAGTCCTGATTGGCAAGTTGTCAAGACGGCTAGACCGCCGCTTGGCCTTCCTTTTGCTTTAAGTTTTTTAGCTGGGGATAAATGTACTGTTACACTAGAAGAAAGGCACAAAAGCTGAGAGTTCAAATCTGTCAAAAAGTGCTCCTGTAAACAAATCACGCTGTAAGATTCACATAGTTTCTCCAAAGCTGGTAGTTTATCAAGAACCCCACCATTAATATTTCACGACATAACGGAGAGAAGTCTTTCATTGGTCATTCCAAGGAGTGGGATCTGTTCTGCTCTGATCTTGATTTACGATTTTCTGGCAGGATACTGAATAGCATGAGTGACCTGAAACTTGGAATACAAACACAACGTTTTTCTGCATGCACGGCTGCTCCTTAGTACTTTTATGGGTCATTACTTGCGCACTGAGAACATATCTCAGCATTAGGACAATTGGCCGCTATATGGCCTATAAGGTGGCATTTGTAGCAACGGCGTGGTAAAAGTGAAATTTCATCAACTCGTAAACGTTCAAAACCGATCTTTCATGCTTGCTTCCAAAGCGTCTTTTGCCGGGAAATAAAGTCTGAATGTCCGGGACTTACAGATCTGTTCAGCTTTTTCACATGTTGGGATCAGATTAGCTACATCTGCCGCCTCAAACTCCTCTGGAACAAAACGCAGAATTCCACAAAACCTCTTCGATTTTACGCTGGTTTCTAGTGAACTATTTCCTATTTTCATGGCATTTGCAATCTTTTCAGCCGAGTCCTTTGACTTGACCATTACTTTCCATTCGTCTTTATTTCTCTTCATCTCAACTATATCATCACTTAGCTTTCCACATGTTGACAGAATAAAGTCCTTATGGGCATCTGGCGTTTTTTCATCGGACTTGGGAGGATTTTTTACTACGACTGAGCAGGGCAAAGGAGTAGAAAGCTGCTTCAAAGTAATAGTTGGCCACGCTATCAGTGCCTGTTTTGTCTGTTCCGTGACGCTATCTAGCTTTCTACACATCTGGTTTACTTTAGTTGTGATGCATGCACGAACCACATCGACACACTGGGGTACTTTCTCAGGCTCATAAATGACAAATTTCGGCAACATTTTCTTATCTTTAGAGCATCGATAGACAGCCTTGCTAAATCCAGCGCATTTTCAGAATCCTTGTTAGCTGTTTGCATTCTGTCATCGTATCCCAATCTCTCGTAGAAAGTCCACAGTATTTTCTTTGCTTCAAGAATAAACTCACGGATGAAGAACTCTACCGCTCTATTAACATAAACATTTGTTTTCAAACCAAACGCTAATGAATGGGAAATATTGTTCAATAGCAGATTCCACACAAGATCAGCATTGCTGCATTCATCCATTTAACTGATAAAAGTCAAAATTCGAGCTTGTTATATTTCGTTAGCAGGAGCAATATTTTCAATCGTATGTCCAAAATCTAAGTCCATATCCAAGCCAATAATTATTAGTGTGTAATGAATTGTGTAATGATTAGAGAACCAAAGTTGACCTGTGGCAACTCTTCCATTGTTCTCCACTGGATTTTCTTTCCAGAAATCCAGAAATCCTTTGCCTTACAACGTTTGCAAGGTTTTCTATTGTGTGTAATGAGTACGGAGGGGGGTCACCATTTCTAAATATACAAGATCACAGCCAATCAGAGAGTTACAATACTAACTATACAAGATTGACAGCTAATCGAACAAGATCAAGTGCCTCTTTCTAGACCAGTAGAACACTGCCTTCGGGAGTGATTTCCCAATAGGTTTCAAATTGATTTAATTAGATTAGTGCAATACTCTCAGATAATGGGTCGGCAAATGTACACTCTAAACGCACACTCCCTGTTCGTACTATATACTCATATCCTGGTGCCAGACAGGTCTAGTACAATGATACCATGTGTTTTAGCGAACATTTTTCGGTGCGGGTATACCATTTTCAAATAGTTGTGAATCATAATCTAGGGTTTGCATTGTCAACTCACACAATGTCCTATAGGATTTGTCAAAAGATAGATTGTAGAGTGGGATTCCATTTACTTTGCAGACAAGAGATGAAAGCCCAAACATCTCAAATTTATGTTGGCAGCCAGTCCACGATCCTATTTGCACTAGCGCTTTTTACAAATTCCAATGCTAATTTTGATGGAGTTTCGCCATTGATAAATAATGAGTCGATGAAGGTGCGTGATCCTGTGGCAATATGACGTTGACTGGTGATTGTATGAGGAACAAGTAGTTTAATATTATTTCCACTAGCTCTCAGTTTTTCCAAAGCCAAAGCAACAGAACTCAGAACCTGCTGCTTTTCGTACATGTAGTATTGCCGAGGTGAGAGAGAAAGTTACATCAGGATTGGCAGGAAGTTCCTTTCGTAAAATGAAATGGATGGAGCAAGCGTCAGTCAGTTTATATGCACTTTAATATTGGGTGGTAACCATTGGGGTATATTCAATATTTTCATGATACATTTTCCAACCAGATGTAATTCACTAGTTGTAGCATTTTTAAGTGCATCTGTACTATAGTATCAGTAATATATTCATAACCATTGGAGGTGCCTCTCAATTCCCTTGTATGACTTGGGTGTCATCAGCATGAATTGCATATAGCTTGTATAATTCGAGAGATTGTTGCTTGTAATCACCAAAGTGCCATTTATGTAGACACTGATTTGACGAAATAAATTATGTAATATACAATTTTCGTAGGATATTTCATCAGCACGAACTGGCATGTATGTGAATTTGCTTATTTATAATGAAGAAAAATGTATACAACAACAATGTCTTTATTCTACACTTAAGGTTTCTTCTTTTTCTGTGTATAGGCAACTGTCGAGAACCACTAATGTTGGTAGATCATTTGAATTCACTGTATATTGATCTTGATTGGCTGCAAAGTCATGGTCACATTTTCTGCAGTACAATGTAACTTCACTCTTGTTGTATCTCTTTGTATAATCAATGATACTATTTGCATTCATATTGTGAAAATCACGTGTTTCAATTTGTCTATTTGCAGTAATATCACATACAGTGTTTTCAAGTGGTGAATCATATTCGGTAACTGCCAAATAAAAATCACTAGGTTTATAGTCATAATAGGCAGTGTCGTCACAACGATGACGTAGCAATCAAATTGTCTTGTTACCCCAACAGTTGAATCGTAGACCTGATTCTTCCTCCCAAAATAATTTAAAACCATGACGATACAAATCTCGTAGAAATAAACTGAAATCACGTTTAGGGTTCTTTCTAATGATAACAGGATAAGTATTCTCCCACTGATCACATTTATTATAGTGGCAATTGGAGCATAGTTGCCCTCTAGGGTGAGTGTCACAAATCTCTTCAAGACATGAATTACAGTCTTTAATTTGTACTGCATATCCTCTATGCAATTTACATGGATTGCATAATTTGCACTTTTCAATATATTCATCAATAATTTTACAATTCTCACATGATGACCTACTGCCAAGAGTATACATACATAGTGGACATGTATAGAACATGTTTCCGATGTCAACTCTCTCACAGCTAAAAAGAAACTGATCCATGTTCGATAAATTCAGAGGGGGATGGAGAGGAGTAACTCTGTGACGTTACATAACCTTTTTCGAAGGGAGAGCCATCTACATAGAATCTATGTCAATGTTTTTAAAAGTATATCTACGATATTATTTTGGTTTGTTTCAATTAATTTATCAATAAATTGAGTAAAAGCATTTGAGTCACGTTGTAAAAGCTTCATACAATAATCCATTGGAGGAAAATCATTCCCCATTATATTGACAAGTGTTCCCTGAGAGAATATCTTCCCTTGAAGATATCTTTCGTTGAAATTTCCTTCCTTATATCAGTTGCGTCACTTCCCGTTATTACTTCTGACTCATGATTGGTCTAGAAAGAGGCGCGTGATCTTGTTCGTCCACGGATTCTAGTCCTCTGATGGTTGTCATCTTGTATAGTTAGTATTGTAACTCTCTGATTGGCTGTGATCTTGTATAGTTAGAAATGGTGACCCCCTCTCTACTTTAATGATTAGAGAACCATAGTTGACCTGTGGTAACTCTTCCATTATTCTCCACTGGATTTTCTTTCCTGAAAGGTAGCCATGTTGAAGGTAGCCTTATTTGAAGCAGAATCATGTGAGGACGATCAATACAAGTTTGCGCAACAACTATTCTTAAATGTTTTTTTTTCGTTTTTACTCTATTACTTATTTATTATGAAGGAGGGGCTTACTAGAACGTGATGTCAGATCCATCCACAATGACAGATGAGGGTTGGCTCGAAACTCAAATTTGATGAAAGTTTTTGAAAGGATTCGCTAATCAAGTTCAAAAAGCGGGAGAAACTCAAGCAAATTTCGACGTATTTCTTTGTTTTCTCTCTATATTATTGAAGATTTGTCCAGCACTAGTAGCGTTACTGCTGTAAGTGCTACGGTGTGTCTTTTGATGAATGATATATGTGTTCGATGTTCACTAATCTTCTTTTTTGGTCATATCTTGACACAGTTCTTCTCTTCACTTTTTGAAGTAAGAACTTTTTGGCTGACACAATTCATTTTCGCTTTTCCTCATTTTTACAAAAAAGTTCAACTGCTCTTTCGGTCTTTTTTAATCTTAATCTTGCTCTTTCGGTCTTCATTTTTTAATCTTAGCACTCTCACTGCTGACTCTAGACTACCACGATTTGTCCTACTTCAAGGATATTCGATAACCTATGGAAATCTAACAAAAAGAAAAGGGAACATTTTCGATTTCGAAACAATTTTATTGTGCATGATCATAATTGCAACAATAATATATATTACACATATACAATTACCGATATAACTTATTGTCCTATATATGCTTCACTATTGCATTTAAAGCACTTTGAAGTCTATTCACATGTGCTATATCAACTTTTGCAGCGAAGCATAATTGGTCCTCCAATTTAAATTTGCTCAACGATAGGATGTAATGGGATGTAACGGGTGTAATGGAATGGGATGTAATGGGCAAGACAAAGCCGTGATCCTCTCGTGATTTCTACCGCAATGTTTGGTGCTCTTTGTATCGTTGCTGCTGCTACCAACTCCAATATCAACTTCTAATAGTTTGAACATTCCATTCATTATTGTAAATATATCTTAATGAGTAAATGTATGAGTAAAGTCAAACTGTTCTCACTCTTGAATTCTATTCTCACACTAATGACAACTATACTGAAAATCCTTCCTTATATCAGTTGCGTCACTTCCCGTTAGTATTTCTGACTCCATGATTGGTCTAGAAAGAGGAACGTGATCTTCTTCATTCACGGATTCTAGTCCTCTGATTGGTTGTCATCCTGTATAGTTAGTATTGTAACTCTCTGATTGGCTGTGATCTTGTATAGTTAGAAATGGTGACCCTCCCTACTGTAATGATTAGAGAACCATAGTTGACCTGTGGTAACTCTTCCATTGTTATCTCCACTGGATTTTCTTTCCCGAAAGGTAGGAGCCATATTGAAGGTAGCCTTTATTTGAAGCAGAATCATGTAAGGACGATCAATACATGTTTGCGCAACAATTATTCTTAAATTTTTTTTTATCGTTTTAATATATCACTTATTTAGTATGAAGGAGGGACTTACTAGAGCGTGATGTCAGATCCATCCACAATGACAGATGAGGGTTGGCTTGAAACTCGAATTTGATGAAAATTTTTGAAAGGATTCGCTAATCAAGTTCAAAAACCGGGAGGAAAATCTGGCAAATTTCGACGTATTCTTAGTTTTCTCTCTATATTATTGATGATTTGTCTAGCACTAGTAGCATTACTGCTGTAAGTGCTACATCGTCTTTTGATGAATGATGTATTTGGTTCGATGTTCACTTATCTTCTTTTTCGGTCATATCTTGACACAGTTTTCTTCACTTCACTTTTTGAAAGTAAGAAAGTTTTGGCTGACAAATTCATTTTCGCTTTTCCTCATTTTTACAAAAAATTTCAACTGCTCTTTCGGTCTTTTAGACATGTTCTATCAAGTTCAAAAAAAAACGGTTCTGAAATTTTCCATTCATCATCTGAATACTCAAATTGAAAAAAACTCACAGCAAGGTCTTTTAATCTATCATTTTCAACTTCACATGCTGCGTTTTTGTCAAAATTATATTCGAACTTTAAATTTAAAAGCGTATTTGTCGCTCGTGTATTATATTGTTATTCTAAATTGTCAACAAGCCCAAAGAAAACTAGACATTTCTTTTATTCAATGGTTTACCAAGTCACATATTAAAATTGGCTTTTGGCGGTCAAGTTATTTTATTTATGAAACGTTTTATGCTACCAATAACCAAAAAAAAGAAGAAAAAGATGACACTAAATGTCGGACTGTGCAACCGTATCAAGGCGAAAACAAGAATCTCATGACGTCATGCGGTATTTTTTTATAGTTGCAGATGCCCCTAATGGTTATACATCCCGAGCCTGATAACATTTTTTTGGGGAGTCTCGCTGGATTTCAAATTTTCATTTGTCAAAGCTTATGAAGTAAAATTTTAAGTTATAATTTTATCAAAGAAAATTGACTCAACAGCTTACTTAAGAATAAGATAAAACAATTGAGATTTCGAAGATTATAAGAAGAATAATCTTTTCAATAATACAAAAAATATTTAAGTTGGTCTACTTGTTTATTTAGTTTTCAATACTACGTAACCAATGTCTGAAAGTAATCCTAAAAGGTGTCGAATTTTAAACTAACATTTTTAGCATTCTCTCTTGGGAACTTAATTCCAATTTTACCCCAATGACAATTAACAATTCAAAAGAGGAAAATACCTACTCAAAATATGCTGGTGTAGTTACCTCAAGTTGTATCAAAATCTGCTTGTATTAACTCCGTACCGACACTTTCTAATGAGGAGTTTTCAGCGGAGGTTGATGCCCTAATTTCAGATGAAGCCCTGAGCTGCACCAAGGCCTATTATAATGAGGGCCAAGTGGCCCTTTTTGCTCCAGTTATTGTTGAAATAAAGAGTCTTCTAGGTCTTCCTACTCACCCTAAATCTGAGCCTCATGAACGTGCTTCTTGTGAAAGGTTTTTTTCCGATGACGGACTGTCTATAGTAATTAGTAGAAATCCTCTACAACTAAAATCAGAGTACTACTTGACTAATTTTTCAAAATTTACATTTTCTGGGGCACATACTCTGTACATAAAGCTATGCTGCGACTTGACTATAACTGTCAAAGAAGGGAAAGATGTGAAGTCAATGACTTTCACCCGGGACTCAAGCCTGGAAGTTGCAGCAAAAAGTAGCGGAAAGTACAGTTTGACTTATTGGATTTGTTGCTGTGGTTTTGAAGAGGGGCTTATGTACATGCCCAAAGCCCTGTGGTCAGCCAGTTGATGTTAAACCTAAATTGTTTATTTGAGGCAAAATGGTACTAGGTCTGATTTAATGCAATTCTATAATGTTAGATGCAATGGAACAAATGAAGATTTAGTTGCTAGAATAAATATTGAGGCAGAAAAAATGTAAGTCTATTTTATGAAGCCTATGTGAATAACCTTGGTCAATAGAATGTGCTAACACACAGAAAGGGCGACGACGGGATGAGAGAAACGACTTAACCGATCAACTTGAATTTTGAAGAATGTTTTCTGGGGTCATCAGGATTTGTAATATACTTCTTAGTTCCCCGTTTGATGGGAGGGGATGAGGTAGGAAGGGGTTTGTGACATTCATACCAATGAATATATTCTTATTCGAACATTTTTTTCCACAAATAAAGTGAATCTATTTTATATATGTGTAAAATGATTTGAAAAAAAAAACATATAGGAAAAACATTTATGACAGTCTTTCTTAGCAAATATTTTGTCTTAGTGCATAAATGGTATTCATATATGGCCAAAAACAAATTCAAAGAGTACCATCAGATTTTACTGAGCGTATTCGAAATATGACATTTTGAAAAGATACATGTGTTACATGTGTTGACTTTTTGAAGTAACTTTTCAAAAGATACATGTGTTACATTACATTGTCTAAGGAATACCTTTAGCGAAAAATAACCTTTAAAATGAGAACTTAAATATCTCTCTATGACGTTTCAGTGAACCACTAGTGGCGAAGAAAAATAGAAAAAAAGAGAGACACCAATACTTCGCTTGTGAAAAATTAATTCTCCTAGTTGTTCAGGGTGGGGGCTGAAATTCTCCTAAAAATGGTTCTTGGCTATAGTGATTTCAATCGTCTAGTTTTCACTACGATCCTAAACCATTTTTGAAGGGTTTTCGGAAGGTCTTATCTACGGAAGAGGTTAGGGGGTTTAAACCTCCCCACCCAGAGATTTTCGTCTGACTCATAAAAACGTAACAAAAATGCGTAGAAACAATTTTGTTAGACTCCCGAGGGTTTCAGGCAATTTTTCAAAATTTCCCAAATTTTGTTCTGCAATAAAATTTTACCAGTTAGATTAATCGAAACAATTAGTTACCATTAATCACCTTCAAATGGCGATTCTTCCTCACTTGACAATAGTTTAAACACATTTTTCATGACTTTTTTTCATGACTCTCGCGCGGAGATTGGAGAGATTGTTGAGCTTAGAGCACATTGTTGGAACCTTGTTGTACTCGCCTTCTGTTAATAATCCAAATTTATTTTTTTTTTCTATAAAAATGGACACTTAGTCTTACGCTCAGTACATAAAGATCATTCCAGGATTATTACTAAAACCGATAAAGCAATACTGTTGTTGTATTGGATTCAGATGATTACGACAAAAAATTCAGAGAAACTTTAAATGATTCTGGCACACTAGAACAATTAGCTAATGATCCCGCAGAAAAACTTGTCCAGGAAGTCCGAAAAGAGCTTTATTATCTAAAAGAAAAAGGTGAAATCACAGATGAATTGTACAAAATATTTTACCCACGTGGGTGCACGTCTCCTCATTTTTATGGCCTTCCTAAAATTCATAAGCCCGGTAATCCACTTTGACCCATTGATTCCTCATTTAATTCTCCTACAACAAAAATAGGGAAATTCTTATCAGTTGTTTTTCGCCCACTAATTCAGGATAAAAAATCCTTATATTAAAAGTTCCGCTGATTTCTTTGCCAAGGTAAAGCTAGTTTCGGTTAAACTAATACAAGAATTGGCAGTTTTGATGCGGATTCCATGTATACCAATTGTGATCCTCAAAAGGCCGAACTGATTCTGGAGCATAAACTCAATTCTAACCCATCTATATCAGAATTAATTAAAAAAAAAAAAGTTTTTCCGAGGGAAGCAAAGAGCGAAGTTAAAACTTAAAACGGAAAAAATTATTACTTCACAGCCTATTTAATGTATATTAATATAACTAGTACAAATCAACCAACTAATTATGTTTCCCTATGCTTTTATGATTATACAAAAGTAGCGCTTTACTGAAAACACAAAATAATATAGAAGTTTTGGTACAGTAGAAGCAAACCAATTAAGGCACCTCTTATAGAATCAAAATATTATCAATCACTTTTAGGATCAATCCCCTTTAAGATAAAGCAACAATCCATTTTAGGATTTTCTTTATTTTTTTTTTTGTTTAATTTGGTATCACTTCTGGACAATGGCTCAGTTCAATGACGGGCTCTCGTTTTAGTTCTTTAAAGGACTTGTCATGATTAGTTTGTACACAAGTTCAAATTAAGGCCTTCTTGATAGTATTAGGACTATAGACTAGCTTTAGAATTTGTATCATAGCTTGAAATTCACTCTTGTATAGAGAGAGAATAATCGGATTTCCAGAGTTCATATTATGTCTTATTTGATCTTAATTTCAAGTGATACTAAAGTAGAGTGTAACATTATACTTCTACGACCACACTAGGAATCACTGTGCTATTTGCTGACCGCTCTACACCTTTTCAAAGAGAGTGAGTAGCCCCTCGCAATGTCGTATGGATTCTACGGGCTTATGTTCCTTGCCAGGTTATTTGCTTGCAGCACGTTCCTTGGTACCTTTCCAAGCAAAGTGATCAAACACGTTTTGGAACTAGGACAGTCAGACTGATTCAGACACAGGTTTCTAAGCCAAAACTTATGATCGTAACATTACGTATTCAAAAGGTTTATTGTGCCTTCTGTTAAAAAAAAATGTCAAACAGTAATAAGCTCTAGGCTGTAGGTACCTTGCATCGTGTCTAGAATCGATTGGCATATGGTGTTAAATCATTTTGCGTTAAATCATTTGGTGTTAACTCTAATTGCAAAAAAAGGTATAGAATTTGCGAATTGGACTGTATGAACAATATTAATTTTTGATTGAGTAATAGGAATGTGCATGATCCTAATCAGTGATCGGATTGTATGAAGGTGGTAAACAAGGGCTAAAATGATTATCAGTTAAGGTAACCCCTCGGGGTTGTTAACTCATAGCTTATTTATTATAAATTTGGAATACCATCAATCTATGAAAATGGTTAACAATGATAAAATGGTCTTGTGACTTGACCTAGCTTTACTTCTTCGATGTGTTCTGTATAATACACAAGTGGCGTTTGAACAGTGTTGTCAATTTAAAATAGAGTCTACCGTTATAGTATACTAAAAAGTTGATACTAAGAGAGATATAGATGGCAAGAAAAGAATTTTATAAAGAAATTCAGAACAATACATAGACATCCTTACAAATCAAGTAGTGAGGTGTTTATGAGTACGGACCGTCAAGGATCATAAGCACCAATGACCCTAACCACCAGGGACCTCAACCCCCTTTGTCCCCTATCCCCAAACTCCAAAGGACCCCTCCCCTCAACTTTTTGGCCCCTCCCCCCCATTTGTTTTTTGAAATTTTTTTTGTTTTTTAACTTTTTTATATTTTTTAACATGATATTTTTTTTAACTTTTTTTCCATCTCTTAGAATGACATGAAACACTTAAAACATAAAAAATTCACATTTTATATTTTACAACTTCAAAATGGGAATGATCTAGATATGTGTGTCGCGACTTTACTATTAGAAAAAATATTGTTTGTAGTGGCACTTTTTTTTTATTGGACTAAATTATTTTGGACTTCGAAAATTTTTCAACTTTTTTTTACGTATCTTAAAATGACGTGAAATATGCTTATGGCTTTAACAATTGTACTCTATGCTTGCTCAGAGACACGATGCGGCTTTCCCACTGGTACTTTATGGAGGGTAATCGACACTACCTAGTTTATTGCATGTATTAAATAAGTATTTTTTACGCAGTGGAACGATAAACACATAAGTCATATCTTTAAAAAAAGTGAAGATGGAGCATTTTAAGAAAGTTTGTTGACATGATAGTGTTATTGTAGCATTGAATGCTGACAAAGAGAAGCATTTAAACTATGAAATAAGTATAAGTGGTAGCACTATCGGAAAAGTATGCGTGCATTGTCATGACAGTGAGGAACTAAATTTCTTTGGAGTACCAAATTCAGGTCTTATGTTGGAGGATATGCGAGATTGAGTTCTCCAGAGATGATTGCACTCAAAGAGAATGCCAACATAAAAATAATCGTTGATGATGGAGGAAAAAAAACTCCTTGCTACTGTTGCAGGTAACATATTACCTACTGATATATCCTATCGTCAGCTTTCGGGTATTAGCATTCAACGGAAGGTCAAAAGAAGAAAGGCCTACTCTTCTACTAATATCATAAACCATATCTTGTCTACGTGCCGAACTGTTACCTGTGGCAAAAATATAGTTGTAATACACAGTGAAATTTCCGGAAAAATAAAAAGGGTATTGGTAGAAAATATCGATAAGGAATATAAAGATGAATCGATGAAAAACAAAGTGCCAGCAAACGTTACTAAAATTGATCAAACAGCTATTGAACCAAAAAATACCATAGACGAAACTTATAATGAACCTTTAGGTGACACACCATTAAAAATTGTGTATGACTCAAAATGGAATAATGATTATTCTACTGATTACGAGCTAAGAGAAGACAATAGCTACAATATCAAGAGAGAACATGGTGAACTATTTCATGGAACAGATTCAAAATGTCCAAAGTTGATCATTGATATTAATAATGTATCATAATATATTTTTGCATTAATAGTCTATATGGTATTATTTCATTAAAAATATATTATGCATCACATTGTGATCTGTTCATTATTTTTAGAGTATCCTATTATATCCAACGTTTAGAATGTCTTTTAAAACATCGGAGATGTAAGAAAAGGAATTTGCATACATCTATTGTCACACACATGGGATAACATTGAAAAAATCTAAGTATCAGAGTAAATAAATTTTTACTATAAACATCTTTGTCAGATACATTGGATAAAATTGACTAAATCTAAATATAAGATTGAATAAATTCTTTATCAACATCCTTTCTCGGATACTTTGGATAACATTGTCAAAATCTATGTATTAGAGTGGCTAAATTCTTTATCAACTTCCCTTACCTGATACATCAGATAACATTCACAAAATTTGTGTATTAGAATGAATAAATTCCTTATCATCATCCTTTGTCGGTTACGTCGGATAAAATTGAGAAAATCTAAGTATCAGAGTCAATAAATTCTTTGTCAATGTATTTTTGACAGATACGTTTGATATTTCAGGTTCACTTAGAGTGGCGCCACTCTAAGTGAACCTGAATTAACCTAACTTTTTGCATATCTCTATCACTATGACTGTGTGTCTGAGCGGGTGTGCTGCCATCTATAACCGGTCTAACCTAAATGCAACGTAACGACGCATGAAGTCAAATGAATAGAACTTGGATTTTATGACTGTTAGCTGATGTATCCGATAAAAATTTTGAAAATGAATTTATTCATTCAGATACTTATATTTTGTCAATTTTATCCAATGTATCTGACAAATGATGTTGATAATTTATTTAAAGGATGTTGATAAAGCATTTATTCACTCTGATACTTAGATTTTGTCAATTTTATCCCATGTATCCGAGAAAGGGATGTTGATATAGAATTTAATAACTCTGATACTTAGATTTTGTCAATTTTATGCGACATATTCGACAAATAATGTTGATAAAGCATTTATTCAATCTGATACTTTGATTTTGTTAATTTTATCCGATGTATCTGACAAAGGATGTTTATAAAAAAAATGTATTCACTCTAACACTTAGATTTTGTCGATTTTATTCCATGTATTCGAGAAAGGGATGTTGATATAGAATTTAATCAATCTGATACTTAGATTTTGTCAATTTTATCCGATATACCCGACAAATGATGTTTATAATGCATTTAAAGGATGCTGATATAGCATTTATTCACTCTGATACTTATATTTTGTCAATTTTATCCCATGTATCCGAGAAAGGGATGTTGATGTGGAATTTATATCACTCTGATACTTAGATTTTGTCAATTTATCCGACATATCCGACAAAGGATGTTGATAATGAATTTAATCAACTGGTATTTAGATTTTGTCAATTTTATTCCATGTATCCGAGAAAGGGGATGTTGATAAAAGCATTTATTCAATCTGATACTTAGATTTTGTCAATTTTTTCCGACATACCCAACAAAGAGATGTTGATAATGAATTTATTCACTCTGGTATTTAGATTTTGCCAATTTTATCCCATGTGTCCGAGAAAGGGATGTTGATAAAGCATTTATTCACTCTGATATTTAGATTTTGTCAATTATATCCGATGTGTCTGACAGAGGATGTTGATAAAAAAAAAATAATCACTCTAAAAATTAGATTTTGTCAATTTTATCCAAAATATCCGAGAAAGGATGCTGATAAGGCATTTATTCACTCTGACACTTAGATTTTGTTAATTTTATCCAACATATCCGAGAAATGATGCTGATAAAGCATTTATTCAGTCTGATATTTAGATTTTGTCAATTATATTCCTTGTAAGTGATAAAAGATGTTGATAAAAAAAAATTATCACTCTGATACTTAGATTTTGGCAATTTTATCCCATGTATCCGAGAAACGGATGTTGATATAGAATTTAATCACTCTGATACTTAGATTTTATCCGAGATATCTGACAAAGGATGCTGATAAAGCATTTATTCACTCTGATACTTAGATTTGTCTGTTATATTTATATTTGATGTATCTGACAAAAGATGTTGATAAAAAAAAATTACTCACTCTGACACTTCGATTTTGTCAATTTTATCCAACATATCCGAAAAAGGATGTTGATAAAGCATTTATTCACTCTGATATTTAGATTTTGTCAATTATATTGCTTGTATCTGACAAAAGATGTTGCTAAAAAAATTATTCACTCTGACACTTAGCTTTTGTCAATTTTATTCCATGTATTCGAGAAATGGATGTTGATATAGAATTTAACCAATCTGATGCTTAGATTTTGTCAATTTTATCCGATATACCCGACGAATGATGTTGATAAAGCATTTATTCACTCTGATACTTAGATTTTGTCAATTTTATCCCATGTATCCGAGAAAGGGATGTTGATATGGAATTTAATTACTCTGATACTTAGATTTTAATCACTCTGATACTTAGATTATGTCAATTTTGTCCGACGTATCCGATAAAGGAAGTTGATAAAGTATTCATTCACTCTGATATTTACATTTTGTCAATTTTATTCGATGTATCTGACAAAGGATGTTGACAGAAGCGAATTCAATCGATAAAGAATGTTAATAATGAATTTCTTCAATTTTTTTCATAGTTTCCTGAATTAAATTTCTGTATTGTGTATCCAAGAGGTGAATTCAAGAAAGTTTTTGTTACTTACTTACTTAAAATTTTTTTTAAAACTTAGATTTTGATTTTTTTTCAAGTATATTTGTTGTAACTGATAAAAGATGTTGATTCAAAAAAAATATTCACTCTGATACTTAGATTTTGTCAATTTTTATCCCATGTATCCGAGAAAGAGATGTTGATATAGAATTTAATCACTCTGAAGCTTAGATTTTATCCGAGATATCCGACAAAGGATGCTGATAAAGCCTTTATTCACTCTGATACTTAGATTTTGTCAATTATATTTGATGTATCTGACAAAAGATGTTGATAAAAAAATTATTCACTCTGACGCTTAGATTTGGTCAATTTTATCAAGCATATCTGACAAAGCATGTTGATAAAGAATTCATTCACTCTGATACTTAGATTTTGTGAATGTTATCTGATGTATCAGACAAAGAAGTTGATATAGAATTTTTATTCACTCTGGCACTTAGCTTTTGTCAATTTTACCCCATATATTCGAGAAATGGATGTTGATATAGAATTTAATCAATCTGATGCTTAGCTTTTGTCAATTTTTATCCGATATACCCGGCAAATGATGTTGATAATGCATTTTCAAGGATGTTGATAAAGCATTTATTCACTCTGATACTTAGATTTTGTCAATTTTATCCAATGTATCCGAGAAAGAGATGTTGATATGGAATTTACACAGATTTTGTTAATGTTATCTGATGTATCAGACAAAGGGAAGTTGATAAAAAGTTGAAAAAGTTGAATAATTACGAAGTCCAAAAAAGAATTTAGTCCAATAAAAAAAAGTGCTACTACAAACAATATTTTTTCTAACAGCAAAAGTCGTGACACACATATCTATATCATTCCCCTTTTGAAGTTGGAAAATATTAAATGTGAATTGTTTGTGTTTTAAGTATGTTTCATGTCATTCTAAGAGATTTAAAAAAAGTTGAAAAAATATATCATGTTAAAAAAAATAATAAAAAAAAACTTAAAAAAATTTTAAAAAATGGGGGAAAGGGGGCCAAAAAGTTGGGGGAGGGGTCTTTTGGAGTTTGGGGATAGGGACAAAGGGGGTTGAGGTCCCTGGTGGTTAGGGTCATTGGTGCTTATGATCCTTGACGGTTCGTACTCATAAACACCTCACTACTTGATTTTTAAGGATTTCTATGGATTATTCTGAATTTCTTTATTAAAATTCTTTTCTTGCCATCTGCATCTCTCTTAGTATCAACTTTTTAGTATACTATAACGTTAGACTCTATTTTAAATTGACAACACTGTTCAAACGCCACTTGTGTATTATACAGAACACATCGAAGAAGTAAATCTAGGTCAAGTCACAAGACTATTTTATCATTGTTAACCATTTTATTAGATTGATCGTATTCCAAATTTATAATAATAAGCTGTGATTTAACAACCCCGAGGGGTTACCTTAACTGATAATCGTTTTAGCCCTTTTTTTTACCACCTTCATACAATCCGATCACTAATTAGGATCATTCACATCCCTATTATTCAATCAAAAATTAATATCGTTCATACAGTCCAATTCGCAAATGCTATACCCTTTTTTGCAATTAGAGTTAGCTTTTACGCAAAATTATTTAACACCATGTGCCAATCAATTCTAGACACGATGCAAGATACCTAAAGCCTAGAGCTTATTACTGTTTGACATTTTTTTACAGAAGGCGCAATAAACCTTTTGAATACGTAATGTGACGATCATAAGTTTTGGCTTAGAAACCTGTGTCTAAAACCAGTCTGATTGTCCTAGTTCCAAAACGTGTTTGATCGCTTTGCTTGGAAAGGTACCAAGGAACGTGCTGCAAGCAAATAACATGGTAAGGACATAAACCCGTAGAATCCACACGACATTGCGAGGGGATACTCACTCTCTTTGAAAAGGTGTAGAGCTTCCATAGAAGTATTACCTAGATGCGAGGGGCTACTCACTATCTTTGAAAAGGTTTAGAGTGGTCAGCAAATAGCACAGTGATTCCTAGTGCGTCGTAGAAGTATAGATGTTACACTGTACTTACTAAAGCATATTTTTTAAAATTTAAGACTGTGTATTACCCACTATTGGTTTTATAGTTGGTGAGAGCAAAATGCTGCTTGATAAATCAATCCAATATTTCTGTATGCTGTTCAATTACTTAGCGGTTATTAAAAAATATTTAATTTTACGCTTATGTTTTTAAGATATTTTAATCGTACTGAAAGTTACTAATATCACAACTGGTGTTAGGCTATGAAAAGCTTTATAGATTCATTTAGAGCTGTCAGGCTACATACTCACTTTTGACTCTTATATCAATAATCCTGTTTTTTATATTTGAATTTTTGTGTTTTCAGTAAAGCGCTAGTTTTGTATAATCATAAAAGCATATGGAAACATAATTAGTTTGTTTATTTGTACTAGTTATATCAATATATATATATTAAATAGGCTCTAAAATAATAATTTTTGTCCGTTTTAAGTTTCAACATCGCTCTTTGCTTCCCCCGGAAAAACTTTTTTTTTAAATTGATCTTTGTTCGTTTTTGATTAAAATTTAATGCAGAAACAACACTGCCATGATCCGTTTTATTTATACAGAATAATGTATGCTCGTTTTAAATTTTAATGTCACTTCTTAGTTTCAGTTGAAAACTTATTTTTAATATAATTTTCTAATTATCACCGATCTAGTGGAGATTAGACAGCTCTAAAAATGCTGCAAACAACCTTGACAGCTAAGAAAAATTTTAGTCTATAGCATAAAGTTCATTATCCATACTTCACAAAACAATACATGTTTTTCGATGAGCAAAAAGCTGTTTTTACTCGGCCAACTTCGCCTGAAAAAAAGCCATAATGAAGACAGGGTTTTATAAATCACCTACTGACTAGCAGAAACTAGAAGGCTTCTGTAAGAAAAGAAAGCTGTGTAAGGGCTCATTTAAAAGCTTATATTTATATTTAATCACTTTTTATAAATTTGACTTGATAGCAGATTCCCACAAAGTGCACTTTCGGTTGTTTTCCCACTTTTTAAATGAAACAAGTGCCTTTTCCAATGAATTGACCAAAAAAAAAGGTGATTTCAAAACCTAGGCAAGAGCAAAAACTAAGGGGGCAAGGACGTCCCTTCCCCACAATTACCGCCGTTAGAACTAGCACACAGGCTTCATCAAAGAGTGAAGTTTGAAGGTTCAATTCAAAACTCTTGATCAATCAAGCTTAATTTTTGTAGATGTTTAGTTGAAAAGTTTTTAGTTTTAGTTAATTTGCTTTCGCAATAATCTTTTACTTTTTTTATGACTAGTTGATTTATGAAACTTACTAAGAGGGTCTGGATGGGGAGTATATGTGAGGGGATCTTATAAGCCTCCAGTTAAGGGCTTTGGACCATAATTATTGCATCGGTACAGTTTTATGCTTCCAAACTCTTCCACTTAAGAAGTGGTACCAAAAGTGCCATTTTTAGTGCTATATGGCACTTTTGGATGGTAAAATTGATAAAAAGCACGTAGATATGAGTAATAGGTTTAAAATCTTCCTTTTTTAGTGTTATATGGCACTTTTGGATGGTAAAACTGATAAAAAGCACGTAGATATGAGTAATAGGTTTAAAATCTTCCTTCCCAGGATATGCCTTAAAAATTAGTGCAATTAAACGACACTTTTTAAAGTTCTGCTAGCCCAATAGCCCCACACTGTAAAAAAAAAATCGTTTGAGATTCAACAAAACTTGTTTGTAATGTTTATCAACAACAAAATTTGAATTTCAACAGCTGAAATTGAATATTGGAGACCATTTCGGAATTCCATGGTCATTATTGAATGTCCAATTTGCTGAGAAACAAAAATGTTGAATTCCCATACCCGAATTGAATTTTCAGTTTGTTGACAAAATAACATGTTGAATTTTAAGATCCTTATTGGATTTCCATCTTGTTTGCTGGATTTCCCGTTCTTTTATTGGATTTCCATCACTAGCTTTGTTCAACTTCCTAGGTCTACAGTCTAGTATCTAGTTCTCAGGATTCAGTTTCCCTTCTTCTTTCTGAAGCATCAATAAATACAAAAAGATAATCTCATTTATTTTACAAGAACAGAAAATTACAACAAAAAAATTTCTCCCAGATAATATGACACCTCTTAACGACTGCATTTTTTCATGGTGGAAATCAGGAAATCAATGGCGTAGTAGCAGGCCTAAAGAAGACACACGAGTAAGAAATGTTTTCCAATCAGGAAAACAGTGACACTCGGACCTGAAGTGAAGGTGAAATCCAATCGAGGCACAAATAAAAGAAAGATTTCCCCCCTTTTTTCTACCTCCAGAGGTGAACGGTTGCAATAATAATGCCACAAATCCGGTCTTTTCTGAATACCTTTGACTTTGTTCAAAAAAAGAGATAATCAAATATTTAAACTACTAAAACTAAAATAATTACTTGCTAGTTTATTTTCCTTGATAGGTACGTCTCTCGATATTGTGGCAACTTTTACCACAGCAGCCAATAATTAGAACCCAAGTCCTAAATTGGTCTCAATCCGGAACCCTTATTGCTATCTAAATTCACAAAGTGCAAAGATTTTCAACAGAGGTGTTTATTGTTTAAAGTTCAGGAAAGGTCTGCCCATTTCATACGAAACATTGATTGAAAACGAAACTAGTCTTATCTAGAAAATAAATATCGTAGAAAATAAATATCACGACGTGTGAAAAAAATGATAAACCATCCAGTGGCGGATCCAGAGGGGGGCGAGGGGTGCCCCCCCCCTAATGTAGTCTAAAGTAGTGTAATTTACCTAATTAACGCAAGTTTGCATTAATTAAACTTGCTCCTGACGTAGGTTTATCAGATCAACCTATTTTGCCTCCTCCCCCTTAAAAAATCCTGGATCCGCCCCTAAAACCATCACACCTATTCCACCAGTTATTATGAGAAAAAACAATTCCTTATTTTCACAAATTTCATCAACCCCCCGCCCCCTTTTTTATAAAATCCTACATAGGCCAATCAGTTGAGTCCACTGTATATAAATAATAGATTACGTCATAACTTGTATATAAATTAAGTCATACCTGTGAGATGGGACAGTTGCAAACCACTTGGCCGGCTTACCAAGTTTTTTTCTGCTTTCGCAATTACGAATAATGCACTTTTTAACCATTTCTCATTGATTGACGCGTACACGCTAATCCATAAGTGCACAAATAAGTGGGAGGAGCTTTTTGTTCGCACCGAGAATGAAGAGCCAGAAATCATCTGCGGTAAACTTACTGCTAATTATATAAACTGTGCTACGGGCTGTGGTTCGCTCTTTACTAGGTTGCAGCTACCGCTGCAACCATGATACCTTGCCGGGACATGCTTTAAAAAATGAGCCTAGAAAATGACAGAAAAAAAACAACGGATATCGATATTCCCGATACGATACATGCGATACCAATACGCACGATACCGATACACGCGATATCGATACGCCCGATACCACATACGGCCCTTCCCCAGGGACTATGGAGGGCCATATCATTTTCAAAACCATATATATTGGACCTTTGAACTATGTTAAACAAAATGGCTATCTCAAAATTTTTATAGGACTAGTTGGGGGGGAGGGGGCCTGTAGGGAGGGAGGGGGATATTTGTCCTCCAATCTTTTTGGTAACTTAAAAAAGGCACTTACAAAACTAATTCATTTTCGAATGAGCTATTACACACCTCTCTATGTTGCTCTGGCCACCCCCTAGCCCTTCTAGAAAAAAAGAAAAAAGAAAAAAAAAAAAGGAGACAACGTGGGGGACTGTAATTATCCTACAAAAGGTTTTCAACCATGCTGATTCCAATGGTGCACTTTTTATTTTGATTTGACGCCATTTTCAAGGGGTTTCAGGCTCTTTCTCGAAATCACCATAAGCAATAAACTTGTACTTCTAAGATTAACCGAAACAATAGTTACCATTCCTGATTCAGTGTCAAATGACAATTTTTTCTCACTAGATAGTTTTTTTGAAAAAATGTTTTTCAACGTTTGATTACTATGGGCTGTGGTTCGCTCTTTACTAGGTTGCAGCTGCCGCTGCAACCATGAAACTTCTTTTTACTTCCATTATAGAGGCATTTCTTATAGACAGAAATATGGGCTTCCAATGGGTGCTCTCCTTTTAAACAGTTCGTGGTAGCGAAGTGTAAGTAAGGAGCGACCCGGCTCAATAGTAACGTAAAAAACGTAAAATAGAAAAAGAAACTCTAAGAAACGGAACTTTGGTATCAATAAATACACCAAAAGAATCAGATTTTTATGCAAATTTTAAATATATAAGTTTCATCACGTTTGTTTCTACAGATCAAAAGTTACGTGCCTGAGAAAATTTTCCTTATTTTCGAAAAAGGGGAAACACCACCTAAAAGTCATAGAACTTTAATGAAAATCACACCATTAGATTCAGCGTGTCCAATAACCCTACTATAGAAGTTTCAAGCTCTTATCTGCGAAAATGTGGAATTTTGTATTTTTTTGCCAGAAGAAAGATCACGGATGCGTGTTTATTTATTTATTTTTTTTCTCAGGGGTGATCGCATCGAACCAACGGTACTAGAATATCGCAGGAGGGCTCATGCAAACGAAATCAAAAGTTCTGGTGTCCTTTTCAAGTGACCAAAAAAATGGTGGGCAACTAGGCCCCCTCCCACGCTCATTTTTTCCCAAAGTCATCCGATCAAAATTTCGAGATAGCCATTTTATTCAGCATGGTCGAAAAATGCAATAACTATGTCTTTGAGGATGGCTTAATCCCCAAAGTCCCCAAGAGAAGGTCTGCAAGTTATGAAGTTTGCCCAATGTTTGTATATAGTATTGGTTATTGGGAAGTATACAGAAGTTTTCAGGGGGGAATTTTTTTGGTAGTGGAGTGGAGTGTTGGGGGTGGGGATGGGGTTGAGTTGGGTGTTATGTGGGAGGATCTTTCCATGGAGGAAGTTTTCATGGGGGAAGGGGGGTGCCGGAGATCCCAGCATTATTTAAAAAAAAACGAGATCAGAAATTAGATAATAAAAAAACAAATTTTTCGACTGAAAGTAAGGAGCAACATCAAAATTAAAACCGAACAGAAATTAATACGTATATGACTGGGTTCGCCCCCTACTTTATTGTAAAACGAAAAAATAGTAAAAAAAAGAGAAAAACGAGGATTATACAAGCCAGTGAAAAATATGGACTAAAATGCAAATATTTCGGTCAAGACCTCCGCTTGACCGTCCTCAGTGCAAGATAATAGCATAAAAATTACTAATAAAAATCTAAGGACTACTATAAAAAATTTCAAACCTTAAAACAAATCACAACTAAAATTTAAACAAAGCACAAAGCACAATCTTAAAACAAAGCAAAATCACCGTTACATGGAAAGGGTCTTCAAATAAATTTTGCGCCCAGATTGTTTTTATGCTGAATCAGGACATAGCTCACAATTTTTGTGCATTGATTTTATTTTATTTTGAAGGTATCCAACCAAAGAAGTCATCCAATGTGAAGTTTATTCTGGGAAAGACAGGCATACATCAGAATACTGGGATTTTACATAGTCTTGATTTGGTCTAAGACGGTCACCACTTGCTTCAGGAAGAATAGTTTACCTCTCCAAGAAAAATACTTCCAGTGGCCTCAACTAGTTTTAAAAATACGTTTTCAAAAAATGGTAACATTCTGGTATCCATTCTATGTTACTAGATAACTGCATTTACATGGACAAAATGTTATCAGTAGTAAGGGTAGTGTGTGACTTCAAACCATAATTTCTATGCTCTAGTTTTTTTCCTTGAATTTTTTACCTATAATTCATCTATCGGATTTTTATCACCCCAATATTGCTCAAATAGGGTTATAAGAAGCACATTTAAGGCCCAGGGTGGACAAATAAATTCTTTTAAAAGATGTGTTTGACCCAAGCTGGATTTCTGTAAAGAGTGATCGAAAAAGAGAGTCTTTATTGCAGTGTGTATATCAGTACAAAAGGACTATTTATAAAAAAAAAACATATTAAACAATGATAAAACTGACAATTCGTCGCTGTTATGTTTAGAGGTCGCATCTGACGTTCTCAAACGGCTGAAATAATTGCCATTAACCATCTGCTGAGCTACTTCGAAGCAATCTAAACTACTTTAATGACAACATTGTCATACTGTTTACTCTCCGTTCATGTAAGTAAAGCTTTGGACCAACACGGTAACATTTATATTTTTTTCAATTACCAACATATTTTCAATTTATAAATTATACTACTTCCTGTTAGCGTAGTGGAAAGAGCTCTAACATGTTGCATGCAGGTATGCAGGTTCAATCCCGCGCAGCACGAAGAAACTGAATTATGTAATAGATTTGTAATTTTTTTAATTTTAGTTTAAATTTTTTAATTTTAAATATAATTCTTTTAATTCATAATATGGTTAAAATTAATAGTTCAAAGAGTGATTGGTACTTATGTATTACAGCGGCAACACTCGAGAAGTATTCTCGATTGCAAAATGTATTAACTACAATTATTCTGAATATTATGAAATAAGAATTGGTTTCTAACTTCATGCTGTCCAATAATTTACCCCTCCCCTAATGTGCAAATATAGGCCCAAATTTTATGATTTCAATGTACTCTATCACCCGCCGAATTTTTAAACAGCGTAATTTTTTAGTGTTGCCGCAGCTTCTTGTTAGCCTATATCTGAAATAGAAAAACTTAGAAACATATTTTTTTCAACTCTGAGGTTCATTTATTTGATATTGTTTCCAAGAATCTGAAACTTTAAGAGCCGGATCTTCATACGCAACTATTGACACTCCGTTTTTCAAAATAGGTGTTGCAATATGCTATGATCTTCGTTTTGCTAAAATGGCAAAAGTTTACGCCCAAAAGGTAAGATTTACCAAGTTGTATATGATTTGGCTAATTTCAGCTGTTTTGCTCGAGTATTTTCTTGTACAATACCTAAGTATAAATTACTTCTCCACTTCCTGTGTTAGCTTAGATAAAAAAAAAGAAAAAAAAAAACGATAGAAAGAAGCAAAAAACAAGTGGCATGCACTCAGAATTAATTAAGTCTTTTTCAAAGAACATTTAATGCTGACAAGAATTCTCCGAATCGAAATCTGTCCTTTTAGTATTCTTCGGAAAATACAAGAGCCAGTAATCGCTCGGGAAAGGATGTGGGACTGCAAATGAGCCCCGTTTTTAGACCATTTATTGGATTCCTTCCAGCTTTGAACATATCCCGAATGCCGCCTCTGACTTCATTCTAAAATGCCTATGGATGTTATTTATTGATATAGCGAAAATCCAGAATACTCATTACTATAACAGTAGTAAGCATGTATAAGATTCGAAACTTACATGAGAACTTACATTGAATTGCATAAAAAAAACCCATGCCTGAGACACTACACTTACACGTGAATATTTTAAAAAGCTGGCACGGTTTTTGTTATTGATAAGAATTGCACAAGATTGTATCGTTTGAAGTAGACATTTTTTAGGAGCCAATCAGAGAGAGCGATGATTTGCTCAATATACGATAACTTGATTGGTGATTGGGATTTGAATAAAAGGAATGGTTTTCACTACAATTCATATTAGTAAGAGAATTGAATTCAAAGAGAATAGTTTTATTTGAGAGGATATTAGTAGAGAAAAATGAGTGGTGTATTTACATTATTGGAGATTAATGATGGAGCCGGCAGCAGTAATGATATACGAGTACCAAATTTGGCTGTGGAAATAACCGGTGGCTGTAGACTATGCCTGGAATGGGACGATATGTATGCTAGATGCGTGATATCAATAAGCAAATTTAAGCAGGAGGAGCAACTCTGTTTTGCTGGAAAAGTGAATATTCTCCATATAAATAAACTTTGGTCAGCATTAGATCTCCTAACAAAATATATTGATGAGAAAAAAATGCATCAGTGAATACTATTGTTGTAATTATGCTCAAAAATTGCTTCTAAATCAAAGGTATTTTTCTTTCTATAGTAGACTAGCGTATATTTTTTAGAGTAGAAAAAATTCTGGTTAGTCTGTAGTTGGTTGTGAGAGTGTTAGGACTCTAAAAAATAGATAGATTTGAGAAAGAGCGAATCATGAGGAATCTAGTGTTTATGGAAAAACGTATGATTCTAGATGACGATTTTCTAGAGCTATCTATTCAAAGGAAGATATTTTCTCGGGGAATGATTGTCGATATAATGAAAACTGATTCTCCATCATTAGACTATTGTATGAAGCTTCTACATCGTGGTCCAAATGCATTTACACAATTTATTGATATATTGATCACAACACGGCAAAATGATATTGTGGATATGCTTTTGAACATTAGTTTAGAAATTTAGGACTTTTTTTTCTCATGAGAAAGATGGTGTTCAAGGATGATTTACTCCTCTCTCTCTATCTCAGACAATTTTTTGTTGTTGCTAGCTCAGTTTCATTGTGGCAGTGAGAGTGTCAACACATGAAAAAATGTTCCATACATGTCCCCTATGTATTTACACACTGGGCAGCTGGTCATCATGTGAGAATTGCACAATGATTGATGAGAGTGCTGAAAAGTGTAGATTATGCAACCCGTGTAAATTGCATAGAGGATATGCTGTACAAATAAAAGGTTGGAATTCCTGTCTTGAAGAGGTGTGTGACTCTCATCCTAGAGGCCACCTATGCTCCAATTTTCACTATGATATATGTAATCAGTGGGAGAATACATATCCAGGTATGATTGGAAAGAATCCTAAGCGTGATTTTAGTTTATTGCTACGAGATTGGTATCGTCGTGGTTTTAGATTGTTCTGGGAGGAGGAACCGGGTCAGCGATTCAACTGTTGGAACAACAAAAGAATATGGTTTCTACGTCATCGTTGTGAAGACAATGGGTGTTATGATTATAAGCCCACTGATTTTTATTTGGCTGTGACGGAATGTGATTCGACACTTGAGGACACAGTTTATGAAATTGCTTCAAATACGCAAATTGAAACATGTGAATTCTATAGAATGAATGGGAATAGTATCATTGACTATACAAAGAGATATGACAAGAGTGAAGTCACACTCTACTGTAGAAAATGTGACCCTGACATTAAAGTACATCAGGATCAGTACACTGTGAATTCAGATAATCTACCTGCACTAGTCGTTGTCGACAAATACCTAGTAGTGGATGAAATCTAAAGAGTAGAAAAGTCGTTTTATCATGTATATAAATTTTTTTTATTAATAAACATTTCACATACATCTTTAAAACATTTTATTCTTAGGGCACTAAAATCAATATTAATACACTTGTAAGTATATTCTCCACTAGAAAGTCGTTCAATCGAGGTAAGTCAACGTAGATGTTGAGAAACTGCTTGTAGGTGTAGCCACGACATCTGAACATGAAAAAGAGTAGTGCATGAAAGCCACATGTCTTAGTCGTTAAATCCTGTACTCTTCGTTGATTTTGAATAATGGTTTTCCCACTGCTTTCAATAAACTTGCTGATGTATGGAGCATGAATTTATACGATAGACCAGAGGATCAAAAAATTCAATATTCTTCGCTGTTTGAAAGATGTATAGCCAATGGCCGGTCTTCAAAGTCGATGGACTGCTATTAACAATGATTAAGGTATTGTTAACACTTGGAATTTCTTCAATGAAGTCCGAAGGTATGCAATAGGACTTGTACTGGGACATGTATGGATCCATACTAAATACGTTGATTATTTGGTTTGTGTTCATGGTGCTAGGTCTAGAAGAACACTGCCGTCGGGTGTGATTTCCCAATAGTTTTCAAATTGACTCAGTGATATTAGCGTGATACTCTCAGTCAAAGCATCTGCAAATATACACTCTATACGTACATTCCCTGTTCGTACTATGCTCATATCCTGAGTCCCCGACAAGTTCAAAACAATTACCCCATGATTTTTTGAAAACATTGAATCGGTTATTCCATTTTCAAATAGTTTAGAGTCATGATCTAGGGATTCCATGGTCAACTCGTACAGAGCTCTATAGGATTTTTTGTCAAAAGATAGAGTGATACAGAGGAATACCATTCACTTTGCACACAAGGTTAGATAGACCAAAAAAATTAAAATCATGGGGGGATTCAGTCCAGGATCCAACGGCACTGCCACTCTTCACAAAGGCCAAAGCCAATTTTGATGGGATTTCTCCATTGATAAATGATGAATCGCTATAGCTACGAGAGCCAGTGGCAATGTGACGTTGATTTGTGATCGTATGGGGGACAAGAAGTTTAATGTTGTTACCATTGGCTCTTAGCTTTTCCACTGCCAATGCAACAGAGCTCATAACCTGTTGTTTTCGGACGTGGAGAATTGCCGATGTGATAATGACATTTGCATCGGGTGCTGCAGGAAGTGTTTTTCTCAAAATGAAATTCGATGGGGCCAGCTGTAACTTTATGTCAATCTTGACATTGGGGGGTAACCATTGGGATATATTGAATATCTCATGATTTAATTTTTCAACCAGATGATACTCCTGGGTCACTGCAGTAGTCAACTCGTCATCAGTATCAACACCTGATCGATATTCATAGCCCAATGATTGTCCTCTCAACTCCTTGTATGAGTTGGGGTCATCATCATAAATTGTATGTAGCTTGCATAGTTGGATAAATTACTGCTAGTGCTCACCAATTTTCCATTAATAAATACATTAATTTGTTTGAATAGGTTGTGTAGAATACAGTTTTCATAGGAGAGACCATCGCCCAGCATTTGGAGTTGTATTATCTGACTTTTTCTTTACCACAACATTTAAATCAATAAATGTTGATGACAAATCAATGAAATAGTCTTCATTGGAAAATATTTGAAAGTGTATATTTTCCGAGAGGGGTTGTTGGGGATGAAATTGTTCATAGTAGCCATACTTGACACTGACATCAACATTTTCAGCATTGAATAGATTCAATGAGGAACTAATTGATGGATATGATTCCTTGTGGGGGAGATAAGTCATCTTAAGAGAAGAAGTCCTTCTTTGATATAACAATCTTTTTCTTCTTCTTCTTCTGCTTATTGCTCTTCCTTGTTTTATTCCTCAAAGTCCTTGTTGATGTCCTTCGCTTCCCGCCTGGGTGGAGACTGATGAGTGAATGACGCGCACGCATCCTTTTCAATCCCTCCCCATTTTGCCGAGATTTTAGTTGCTCACCAACGGCTCTTGCTGAAGATCTAATATTTTCCTTAACACTCTCCTTGAAATTCTTTGCCGACCCCAAGTCCTGTAGTGTGGAGGCAGCAAAATTTGCTGCAGCAGGTACAAGATATTTTCTGGCAAGGGGTAGTGCTGAACGAAATAGCTTAGCAAACCAGCTACCAAGACCATAGCCAGAAATTGTAGTACGCCCCTTGTAGTAGTCCAATCCATTGCCTATTTGACGTGGAGTCAAAGCACCAACATAACAATCGATATCGGGACAGACAAATGGAATTCTCCTATTGTTCATTTTAGGTGATTGTGCTGTCGCTGACAATGGGTCGAAAATGAAATGTAATCACTGCTAAGCCTTTTGTTATTGCTAGAGGATCACCCAATTCACTTCTTAGTGTTAACTGACAGAGTTCCAAATACGAAGTGTTTACAGGAACATACTGAAGATACTTTATATTATAGTGATGAACAAGTTCATGAGATGTTTTTCGTTCAAGAACACGTAGGAGTTGGACATTTGAATTACCAACTCTCGATGTTTCCACAAAGGATACATAGAGAAATATGCAAGAGCCCGAGGCGAAACCAGGGGATAATCAGCAAAAATAACTGGATCCATCCCTTAAACGGTGCCAGCATTTTTCCCCATTCATCATATTCTGTTTAAAGCCAAGAACGTCTCCAGATTATCATTGAGAATAATTATTTCAGTGTCAACAGGTGAGGTAATGTAAATCCTATCGTGTTCCAATGAATAATTAAAATGGAATTTACCATTCCTACGATATGAGATTTTTCTATTGATTGTGCGACACAAATCTGTCATATTATCATATTCAATATATTTCAATTTGGCATTTTGATATTCGCTAGATTTAAGTGCTTCAACCCATTCATAGTCGACAAAGAGTGTCCAATCGAATGGTATAACTTTTATATCATGCAAACGATCCTTTCTCAGGATGTTATAGGCATTTTTTGAGAATACAGTCGACAAGGGCCACTTCATAAGCACCGTCAAATTTTATGGCGGGGGAGAGTTTTGTCCAAAAATCACTTGTCGTATTCAAGTCGTTGCAGAGAGGATCGGAAACATTGGACATAAAATTTACATAGAAATCATTGGGCATTGTCAATATCTTCAACACCGATCCAAGAATCAAAATCAGAGTTGTATCCTAGCCACCGAACAAGTAACTGTTTCTTAACCCTGCGAGTACGTGTCTTTAATATCTTTTCAATTTGATAGATTTCACTATTATTTTTAAATTTTTGTAGTTCATAGTCATAAAAGCCCCCGAGAATCTCTTCATCTTTGGTATCACGCAGGCGATAAGTTATGGGTAGTGTCTAGGATTTTTGCCACTTTAAAAAGTTCTGTGGACCACAAGTAATTCCCCCTTTTCAAAAACATTAGCTTTTCTATTAATTCGAACAGTATCACCAACATTGAATTTATTTTTCTTCTTGACAATCGATTCATTGGAATATTGTTTAAGAAAGGTGTCAATTGTATCATGATCAGAATGATGAGCTCCGTTGGTGTAGAGTTGGACAATGATCGATGAGGTCGTTGATTATAAATCAACATGATTTTATCTAAATCATGAATAAAAGCCGGTGTATTTTTCAATGTACAATATCTTGAAATTAAAAGTCGAATAGTTCTTATCAGTCGTTCGGCCAATGCAGCCTTTATAGGACTATGACTATGATAGAGCAGTGTACTATATTTCACTAGTACTTTTGCAACATGGGGATTAACAAATTCACTACCGCGATCCGTTTGAATTTTTTATATGAATCCTGTTCGAGAATACTTTCAATGACCTGAGCAACTTCAACGCCTCTCTTTGATCGCAATTGAATTGCATATGCATAACGACTATAAACACTGATTGCAAGTAGAATGTACTTTTACGGTGTATTGTGACGTCGTTGAATCTCATCTAGAGTCAGGAGATCTGCTTGCATTATATGCAATGGGTAAAAGGCTTTAGTTTTTCGATATTGATTAGCACGAAGTCTATGATTTCTATGCAGAGTGTAACTTGATTCATTTTGCAGATAGTCTTGTACACTTTTAGTGTGAACACCAGTGACTTTGGAAAGAGTGGTGGGTGAACTTAAACTCCGCCTCACCAATATTTTCATAAGCACCTTTCAGAACTTCAACCATTTTGAACGTAAACACGTTGTGTAACGTCCGCTACCCTTTTGTATACTAGTTGTGGATGGTGATGGTAACATGATACGTTTTCGCTTTTTCCTCGCCATCAAGTTTCCACTAGGTGTGCTAGTATTTTCTAAGATTGATTTAAAATCTTCTTCTTCTTCTTCTTCTTCATGTTCATATTTTAATGGTGTTGTTGTTGTTGATGATGAGGCATGTTCATTTAATTTTTTTAGAATTTGTCTATTGCTAATAAGACTTTTGGGGAAGTTTAATGTACTTAGAAAGTTGTATAGATTAGCGTCAAATGATAATAGTCCTTTACGATTTGTAACCCTATCATAGATTAAATCAAGTAGATTATAGCTCTTGCCCTGAATTATAATCCCTTTCCCATTGCTCTCAACTTGAATATGATCTTGACCACTTTCCATGAGTTAAGTTAGGAGTCGTTTACTTTGTTCACGATATGAGTGGCGCATTAGATTTCCAATTTTCAAAACAATCGAATCCAATTTCTCCTTCTTCAATTGTGTTCCAGCAGCAGAATCCTGAGGAGACGATTCTTTTTTGTGATCAATACCAGTGGGCTTCGACCGATAGGGCTTATGTTTGTCCACTCGGCGAAGTGCATCTTGAAGTAAAAGCAGTTTTTTATCATCCTCAATATTCTCATTGTCAAGGAATTTACTCAGATTGTTCTCAAAGTGTTCAACGGGTGAGAGAGCGAGTTCTATTGGAGTCAATTTATATGGTTTTGCCATTCTCTCTCTCTAGAGAAAACTGTTTACAAGTCCTGCAATTATTGGCAGTAAAAGTGTGAAAAAGCTACCGCCCACCTGAAGAAGTCGTTTCTTTTTAAAATTCTTTCCTTTCTTTTTAGAGGCCAATGTACGTACAATGGAACGATGTTGCTTTGCCTTTTGCTTAACTACTTCTGGCAGTTGAACATTACCCTCGGTCAAATTTAAACGAAGTTCAGATATTAGATTAATGAAATCATTGTCAATACCATGTTTGAGTATGGCTTTCCTAAGCGGGGGTTTTGAACTGCTTAGAGCTGAAAACACATGTCTATTTTCATGTAGTTTCTTCAGTGTCATGATAGCAACTAATAGGTCTTTTTAGTGTTCACGGGGAGATATACTGTAATTTCATTGTCAAAAATATCTGTGACCACACGCAGATCCTCGGGTGTATTTTGATTAAGATCCAATAGGATATAGCCGTAGGGTTTATTAGTTGCCTGATTGTGTGCCGAGAGCAGAAATTTGGGGGCGCCTGGATAGATTTGTTTATTGAGAGTTATTAGCGAGCTAGAAACACGAACAGCTCTGTAGATGATATAGTAGGTGCAGTTCAATACAAGTGTTCGCATACATTTGCTCTGATGAAAGAGATTGTGTAGAACCAAAGTAACGGAAATCTGTTCATGATGGGAGCGAACAGTGAACAGTTGTAGCATTTCCTGGGACCATTGTTCAATAGATTCAGCCAGATCGTCAATAATCAGCCAAGAGTTTGGTTCAATAATGCTGAAAACATCAAGTCCCTGTATGAATTGTATCTGCACCAGTCCCGTCGTGGCAATTGCTTTTATTTTATCGTATGACTCCTGCCAAATACTGTAACATAGTAGATTTCTTTTGGATTTTCCACAAACATTTTATCGCAATTTTTAATTATTTTAGTTAAGAGTATTGTTTTGCCTGACATTGATGGCCCACACAGAAACGATCTGAATGGTGTTTTAAATTGATACATGTTCCCTTCAACAGTTCACCTAGACAACTAACTGTAGAATATGGCTGTCTAATGACTAAATAATTTCCCTATTATTTCTACTCCGTTCAAGAATAATAAGAAGAAGAAGACGAATAAAGAATCATATTTTCTTTTATTATACGCATAAAAAAGTAACAACACTTAAATAATACTTCATTGAAAGCACATTAAACATGAAAAAATACACTTTTTTTAATTTATTTATAATAAAAATACAACATTTACATAGGCACAGAGAAAAAACACTTAAATAAATACACTTTTTTTTTATTTATTTATAGAAAAAATACAACATTTATTAGAATAATGCACTTGAAATAATATCAAACACTTTTATTTACAGCATTTTAAATTTTGAGATCCCCCCCCCCCCCAAGGGGCAGCCGCTGCGACGGCCGGGAAGCGCCACGGGAAGCGCCGCGGGCCGGGAAGCGGGGGCCCGCTGCGGCGGGCCCGGGCCGGGGGCATTAAATAGTGGAAATTGCTCTGTCTTGCACACACATTGAAAATTGTTTATGATATAGAAAAGAGAATGAAAAAGAATTTAAAAACACCCATTACCCAAAAAACCCTCCCACCCAATTTATACTTTTTTTTTTAAATGAATTTAAGTTAATTTTTCTAGACCGAGTTGTTTTCTGTACTCTATACATTCAACTCGGTCTGAAATTAAATAATGACCGTGTGGTAGTACCTTCACACCATCCTCAAGTACATAGACTTTCTCCGATATGGCCGACATGGCGTTTTTCTCAACTCTAACTGTGTAGTTTTTAAATTGTAAAGAGCGAATCGCCATGACTTTCGCTCTTGGCACTAAACTACGTTCCACACAGTTTCTATACACTCTCATGTCGAAATTATTTTTTACAAAGTGTGTAGGTACCCCCTTGCAAACTTGTTTGATATTCTTGTTGTGCGTTTCCGCACAGTATACCTTCGGACCAGGAAACACACCACTGGATGTCAGATCGCTACCCGTTTCAGATTTTAGCATTAACAATTGATTTGGGGCCTGGGCTTTCACTAGCTCTGGGTAGAGGGATTCGTCCCAATTAGTGTAGACCATTCGTGAGCTAATGTACTCGCCATATTCCAAATCATTCAATAGATTTTCAGTTTTGAATTTTAACAGAAGTGAGTCATTGTCCCCGTAATACACTTGAACTTGTCCCTCAATCGGCCACTGTACCTTGCATACATTATAATCAAATGACAACATGAGTTTCTTAGATATTTCAGTTATTGCACTCCCGCCTGCAATATTTTTATTTAAAACAATGTTTCTTTTCTTACGGTGTAGGAGCACCATATCAGAGTCTATGATTGTGAACGATGTGAAGTTTGGATCCGCAATGATTCGAGCACAATCTTTGGGGTTGGTTACAATGTCACATCGACTTCTGTTTCGTACGCTCTCGCACATTTTACCGAAAGCTGAGTTCAAAATGAGTTTATAGACTTCTTTTTCAACTTTCGTTTTCGCTTGTGAACGATTACTGACAAAGGTGTCAATAAACGTTTTCATTTAAGGCTTTTGATCAAATTGAGGGCTCTATGAATTTTTGTGACCTTGAAACTATTGGACACCATCCATTTCAATAGCAAGTGATGAACGACGATATTCTGTTTCGGGTTGAGGTCGGCAATTAGTTTTTGTTTTGAAGGTACCCAGTGCCTATTCCCATCCTCTACTAATGATAAATTGTAGGGGCTCAGAGAGTCCCTACCAACCGGTCTATTTATGCACGGAAAAACAATGTCTTTTACCGAGTCATGGATTTCCATGGTATTTCACCGTCAATTTAAAAAAAAAACCATCCCTGTGCCCCATTCTCCTCAACACTGGCAATGTCGGGGAAATTCAAAGCACAAGGATTGTCAAGCCATTTATAATTGCCACACGGCAAACAGTAGTGAGACATTGCCGATGGGTAAAGAGAATTCATATCCAAAAAAAACTGCGTCCGACTTTTCATCGGTGTGCTGTCCAGTCAGATCAGTTTTCATGATACGATCCACGTGAAAACATACCCACCCCTCATTGATCTCTCTACAAACAGATGCTGATCCACATCGGTGATCAGACCTATTTCTTCTTTGCTGATTTTAAGTATCAAGTCCATCACCAAATGAGGAGTGGAAAAATAATAACCTAAATCCAACCCAAATTCCCCATAGATTTTATGTGTATTTTTGCACACAATGTCCAGAAGAGTGAGTACGTGACTGGCCAAGTATAGTTTACAATAATCCCACCCATTTTTACATCCACCCTTTGCCCAAACCCTCTTAGCAAATTCGTAGTCGCTAGTGGTGCACTCACTCTCAGTAAGAGAATTGTAAAAAGCTTCAATGGGCGGTAGTGACACCCTCATCTAGCCTCGAGCCAGAGTTGTAATAATCATATGGATATATACCCTTACACGTTAATAAATCATACATTTCATCATCGGGGAAGCGCTGTTTGAAGAGGGGGAAGCTATCAAAATTGTCACTTTTCTGTACCTGAATCAATTGACTTAAAGATTTGGCGAAGAAGCTGAAAGAGTCTAAAAAACGGATTTTATTCAGGCACGTGTTACCCTTGTCAACTGTTTTCCACATGAATTCTAGCAGCAGTAGCTTCTCCGATGATTTGGGTATGATATTATATGAAAAAGAACATCTATCCATGCGTCATCTACAACTCCACCCTTGGCAATGCGGGCCAACGCCGGTAGAACAAACTTTAAGTCGTAATTGGAATTGTGTATAAAAACAGGTACGAAATATTGCTGTCTAACGTTTAAATTGCATGACTGATGTGCTACCCCCCTAAAGTTACTCCACCCCGATGTAATTTCCTGCCACAAATGATCATGGTCGATCACCTTCCTCCTCCCCCCATTCCCAACACCATCATCAAATTACCCCCTTGCAAACCCAACACATTTTACGATTTTTAATAGCCGTTATGTCATCTGGTGATAGGAGCATAGGATAGTTTGTATAACGAAGGCGCGAAATTGCACCGTTCGCTGTTTTGATTAGACTGACCAATGTCGAGCGCATGCAGTCTTCATAGTCACCCAACATCTCAACTACATCCAGCACTTGCATGGTATTATTGGAATCTCGTTGCGCATGAGCGTAAGAGACCCTTTTGGCTTCATGTATTTTAACATGATTTGAATTTGACGGATCGCACATGTCTGTCAGTTTAGCTTCGTAGTCTAATGCGATCTTATTGCTCTGCAGGAGCGTGTTTTTGAAATTTTTAAAACGTAAGATCACTCTTTCTCCGCTTACCGTCTCCACAGCCTGGTATCCACGACGTTTACAGTGTTTCATGTGATGCTTTAACTTTAAATCAGAGCGAAATCTTAAGAGACATGTTGGACAGTAATAGCATACATTCCCCATTTTACCCTCCCCCAAAACCCTACTAATATCCGTAATTGGATTAAAATGACCAATTGAATCGGAGTCTGTGGGTGGATTGTATAGAAGCCACACCCAATGTTCTACTGATTCAATTGAAGGAGCCCGCACTGGAAATAATACACCCTTTTATCGGAACGCTGGGCCCTCCTCAAATTCGGTTTCATACTGTAACACCGTGACACCAATCTTTAAATGTGCATTAGCCCGCTCGAAAATATCTATTCCTTTTAGTGTCACAGGAAATTGACCATTTAAACAATTAAAATCTACTTTGGGGAACTTTGAACCCTCCCAACCATTAACTGCCATTTTATCCAATTTTTTCTCAAGATGCATCTTTTTGAAAAGGTCTGTATGCTGCAATTAAAAATGCATACTTGAAACACTGTAGCCTCGTATCGAAACAGATTCGTTGTGCCCCCTGACACCCCTCTAAATCTGAATGATATTTTAAAAACTATAGCCCTCTCCCCAGCCCCACCACCTCTTACAATAAAATCCTTTTTAAATCTACAAATATTAACATTTAAACTTTCAATAAGTAAAACCACAGATCCACTACCCTCCTCGTTATAATTTTCCCACTTACTTTGAATACTATTAACCCAATTTAGACCTCCCCATAATTTGATAAATGCGGGCGAATTGCCAACACCTCTGTGTGCAAGTATTTTGAATATAGCTCGCTCGCATTTTCATTTAAAAAATATTTTTAGTGCTATTGATGCTTTTAAACTGACCCCCACCCCCCCAGACCCCCATCTGTTGTTCAAGAATGGCTCGAATCTTATTAGTATATAAATGTGTAATGGCCGAGGGATCTGTTATTATATCCCCCGACACTAGAGAGTTGAAGGGATCACCGAATTTGAGGCGTTAGACGTTTGTGTGGTGCAAGGCAGAGTTGGACAGAAAAAAATCTGGAAGAGGGGATACTTGTGTTGTTGTTGTTGTATTACTACTACTACTATTACTAGCACTAGCTGTATCATTAAGCGGAATGGTGGGGGATGACATAGAATTGTCAACAACACCACCCCCAGTCTGTTCAATTGCAATGGTTGGAGATAGCATAAAGTCCCCTAGGCCTGTTAGTACATATTCCAAGGTGTTTGGGGACAGCTGATCGAGCCAGCCTGTATTGTCCTGCGATGGGATTTCTTTATAGGACCCGGTTCAGATGCACTAGTAACATCCCCTAAATGCTCACGCATAAATCTATCTGCCCACTCCGGGTCCTCCATCATGTCAATGTCACAAGTTAAATCGTCTAGGCTGGTCATGTCCCCAAAACAATCATTAAGAAAACCCCTATGCCACTCCATATTGTCTAGAACTAATGAAGGTTCGTCTCTAAACTCCATTGGTGGTGCTAGAATTGGTTCAGGTCCAGTAAATGCTGATGTTTCATGATCCAATGGCGCTACTATTTCATTAATTTATAGAAAAAAGGTTTATTTTCTATGTGAAGTAAGCATTATTTCATAAAGTTGAAAAATCATGTTCATTTCTAGTCGTGTGTTTACCTGAATATTTAACACGTACCATTTTTCCACACCAGCCCCCCCAAAAAAACTCAATTCCTCCTAGAATTATTCAAACTAAATACTTACCCCCGCCTCCCACAGAAAGTTCAGAAAAAAAACATAATAGCCTTATTTATAGTGAAGCATTTTTCTACTCGTATGTTTACCCGAATATTTAACACGTACCATTTTTCCACACCGTCCACAAAACTCAATTCCTCCTAGAATTATTTAAACTAAATAGTTACTCCCACCTCCCTCAGAAAGTTCAGAAAGGTGTAATAGCCTTATTTATAGTGAAGCGTTTCTTAGTCGTATGTTTACCCGAATATTTAACACGTACCATTTTTCCACACCAGCCACAAAACTCAATTCCTCCTAGAATTATTTAAACTAAATAGTTACCCCCTCCCACAGAAAGTTCAGAAAGATGTAATAGCCTTATTTATAGTGAAGCGTTTCTTAGTCGTATGTTTACCCGAATATTCAACACGTACCATTTTTCCACATCAGCCACACAACTCAATTCCTCCTAGCATTTTTTAAGTAAATAATCACGTATAAGGTAGAGGTAAAATACATACATTTACTATTTTCACTTGTATGCCTGAAGCCCCTGGCAAAGCATAAAGGTCCACTCCCGATCTTGACTAGATGAGGCTGATGCATTATGAGAAAGCATCCATTCCCTCTTGAATTTCTTACCAGGTTGCATAGTGGTCTGTACAGAGCTGAAACTGGCATGAGAGGGTCCCGGCTGGTCCAGAGAACTTGTAATAGAGCTAGCATATCTGATGATGGATGGTCTTGCAGCTTGCATCGATGTGGTATCACCCCATCTTGGTCTCTTTTCGGGGGAAGAGTAATTGTAGGAATCTTCCTTCCTCCTTAAAAAAGAAGAAAAATTTAGTAAGGAAATTATAACCCCTCTTTTACAGATAAATTGCCCTCTAAAGTTTATTCTGATGTTTGCAGTGCTATAAACTATTAGCACTTTAGAAATATTTAAAAAGGCTTCTAAAGTAAAATTTTGGAAAATTTTGAGTTTGGGGGGAAGGGGGATTTCAAAAACATCTCCCCATAATATAATTTGCCCTATAAAGTCGATTCTGATATTTGTAGCACTCTATGTCTTAGCGCTTTAGAAATAATTAAAAAGGCTTCTAATGTAGAATTTTGGAAAATTTGAGTTTGGGGGGGAAGGGGGATTTCAAAAACATCTTGCCACAACATAATTTGCCCTATAAAGTCGATTCTGATATTTGTAGCACTCTATGTATTAGCGCTTTAGAAATAATTAAAAAGGCTTCTAATGTAGAATTTTGGAAAATTTGAGTTTAGAGGAAGGGATATTTTAAAAACATCTTCCCATGATATAAATTATCCTAAAGTTTATTCTGTTGTTTGTAGCACTCTATGTCTTGGCGCTTTAGAAATAATTAAAAAAGCTTCTAAAGTAAAATTTTTGGGAAAATTTTGAGTTTGGGGGGGGAAGGGGATTTCAAAAACATCCCCCCATTATATAATATGCCCTATAAAGTCGATTCTGATATTTGTAGCAATATATGTCTTAGCGCTTTAGAAATAATTAAAAAGGCTTCTAAAGTAAAATTTTGGAAAATTTTGAGTTTGGGGGGAAGGGGGATTTCAAAAACATCTTGCCATAACATAATTTGCCCTATAAATTCGATTCTGATATTTGTAGCACTATATGTCTTAGCGCTTTAGAAATAATTAAAAAGGCTTCTAATGTAGAATTTTGGAAAATTTGAGTTTGAGGGAAGGGAGATTTCAAAAACATCTCTTCCCATAATATAATTTGCCCTATAAAGTCAATTCTTTGTTTTGTAGCACTCTATGTCTTAGCGCTTTAGAAATAATTAAAAAGGCTTCTAATATAGAATTTTGGAAAATTTGAATTTGGGGGGGGAGGGGGATTTCAAAAACATCTTGCTATAACATAATTTGCCCTATAAAGGCGATTCTGATATTTGTAGCACTCTATGTTATAGCGCTTTAGAAATAATTAAAAGGCTTCTAATGTCGAATTTTGGAAAATTTGAGTTTGGAGGGAAGGGAGATTTCAAAAACATCTTCCCATGATGTAAATTACCCCCTAAAGTCAATTCTGAGTTTAGTGTACTATTCTTTAATTAACGATTTTAATATCAATTTTTTAGTATACCATAACGCCTATTTAGTATAACCTATTTTAAATTGACGAAATTGTTCAAACATCACTCACGCATCGCATTTCAAAGGCTTTACTCTCGCCTAATTTGACCACAACAAGAATCTATTTCTCAAGGAAATCATTGGCACTGTCCTTAAACATGTGGTATTAATAATAATCCAGATAATGAACATGTAGAAGGTTGTTTGGAAATTGTCACTCTTGCTAACAGGATAAGACACAGATGCCTTTTTTAGACCGGAAACTCTATTTATGAAGGCCATTTTGAACGAGATAAGTAAAACTGCAGAATTATGCTCGTAAACAGAGCAGTGGGGGATGGGTTTTTGTTTACATAATAGAAAAAAAGCGTACTTTGCGTTTTCTAACGAGTATACTTATACTATTGTATGGGTTTGTATTGTTGGAGGGGGGGGGGGCATATGCCCCTTAAATTTGAATTTACTGGTAAAATGATTTTTATTTGGAAATAAATTAAGAAATTCAGTAAACTATACTCACGTTGACAATTGAAGTATCCATTGTTTCAAAGTTAATAATATTCAATGTACTTTCTACGATATGTTAAAACATAATGAAAATTAAATCGTAATGTATGAACATTTTAAACAGAATCTCAAGGACGAATAAAAAACGGATGTTGGCTCGAAAAACACTCTACTTATGTTATATAATTTCGTGCATACTCCCAAAACATGTTGGAGCACTTTATATAGTGCCAGCTTTTAAAAAAAAAAATGTGAAATTTCTTTTGCAATAAAACCTTGACTTTAGTTTCATAACTTGCTTGACCACTTTGTAACGAGCCAACTTTTAAAATGCCCATGTCTAAATATAGTGTCAAAGGCATGGGTTTTTTTTATGCAATTCAATGTAAGTTTTCATGTAAGTTTCGAATCTTATACAAGCTTACTACTTATAACAGCTACTATTAGTGTTGCATTAGTGTTACGTAGCAGCACCAAGCTGTCTAAGGTAATAGACACTGCGTAAATAGCAAGGTATTGAGTAGGGCGACAACCCATTATAATTTCTGATATATGGAATAATTTCTGTTCGTTTGGAGTTTTAATGCTGCTCCTTACTTTCGGCTGAAAAAACTTGATTTTTTTTTATCTAATCACCAATAGATGCTGATATCTTCATGGAAGACCTTGAAGAAAGGGCTATTTGCAAAGTTTTTATAAACCTGAATTTTTTGGTTCGTTTTAAAGATATTTTTTATATTTGTGGGAGCATGGTGACGAAGCTCAGGGGTCTTTCCTTCACTTGCTCAACTCCTTAGATCCAAAACTTTCAGAGGTAGAGAGGCGTCTTCCTTTCATAGATATCCTGGTGCATTAAAATGATGCATGTTTCGAAATTGGGGTGTATAGAAAACCCACACAAAGTGACCGTTACTTAAATTATTCTTCTAATTATTCTCCTGCTGTGAAAAGAGGAGTGGTCACTTCTCTAGTTGACAGAGCATTGCAGGTTTGTTCACCACGTTTCCCGGATTCAGAGCTCAACCACCTTAGAGATATTTTATTCGGGAATGGTTTTCCAATTAGTTGAATAAATTCTGTAATTGCAAAACGTATTAAAAAACTATCAGATAATGACACAGTAAACGCAAATCAAAGGGAAAAATTTCAGTTTATCTTGGCCTCCCGTACGTTAAAGCGGTTTCAGATCCCATTTCCAAAAAACTAAAAAAAATAATATTTACACTTACTATTGACCCAGAATAACTATCAGTTCCCAAATTTATCAAGGTAAAGACCCTATCCCGATAGGTGAAAACTCCGGTGTCTACAGAATTCCTTGTTCTTGTGGTTTTTGGTACACCGGAAGAACTGATCAGCGACTTACGGATAGATTAACTCAGCATTCTACCTCAATAACACACTTAAAAAGTGGGGAAAAAAACAGAAAATTTTGACTCTGCCCTTGCAGAACACATATTTGAGTATCCAGACTATACTATTTTATTTAACCTAGCCTAATTTCGCAGGACAAAGGTATTATCCAGCACTACAGAGAAGCTGTTAAAATTTATAAATACCAACAATTAGGTCTAGCTTTGAACAGGGAAAGGTTCCGAGAAGCTGATTTATAAATACCAAATGAATGAGTCGTATTTAAGAATAAGTTTTCTCAAAAGAATGCCGATACTTTAGTAGTCGCTGATATAAACCTTGAACCTCCTTCTCAATCACATATTCAAACACGTCAACAACCTTTTAGGTCTCAAAGGGCATCTGCAAGAAATGCAATTGTTAAGATCAGAAGCCAGGTGACCTAGTTTTCCGATTTATTTAATTGCTTGTTCGTTTGTTTCAGTGAATGAAATTTGTTCTTTTATGTCTTCAGTTGTTCGTTAGTATCCGCCGATGGCAGTTAAGAATGTTTGGATTTTATGCAAATCGCGGATATTGGCGTATGACTCACTTTATGGTTGTTAGGTATTTGATTTAATCTTATAATTTTATCTTTTACTGAATTTTATTTATCTTTTAATTTTTTGGCTGTTTTTTTCATTGGTTTTGTTGACTTTCCCTGTTTTGTTTTTTTTTCTTCGGCATTTTCCTTGTTTATATTATTTTGTTAGCGCTGAAGAAGAGAGGCGGTTGTTCTCTCGGAATATTTGCTTTGTTTGTTTCTTTTGTATTTTCTTTTGGCCCTTAAGAACCCCATTTTTGATCGTTTTCTTTCTTTATGTTATGGCAGGCCAAAGTGGTTTAAGAAATTATCTTTAACATTTTATTTAAAATTTAAAACATTTTAAAACTTTAGATTACTATGGGCTGTGGTTTACTCTAAATTAAGTTGCAGATTTTTTCTGAAAATCTCAAGTTTCCAAGTTTGATAGTTTGGCTACAATACTTTCTGCTTGCATTTCTTATCCTTTTCTTTTAGCCTGTGTCAGCAAAGAACCTATTGTTTTTCAGTTTTCTTTTAAAAATTTTTCTTCGCACAGCATGCTCAAAATAAGTCTTTCCTTCAGTCTTTCAGTCTTCAATCTTTCGCCAAAAAGATACAAGATTCAGTTTATTAAGTTTTTATACTTTTTTCAAATGCAACCGACTATTTTATTTCAATTTACTTTTCTGCAAGTATGGCTTAGCTTACAGAGAAACAGCAAGTCAATGAAACGGGTCGAGTTTCATTTCTTTTTAATCTGCCAGTCATTTCTCATGAACTTTTCGTAGAGCGGGTTTCCCTTATAAAGTGGTAAATTAAAACTTAATTTCAACTTGATATTGATATATAAGATATGAAGCAGTTTATTAAAGCCCTTTTGTTTTAATGAAAGCCCAGCTAAGCTTACACAAAGAAAAGGTTAAAAGCAGAATGACACAGGCATTTGGAAATGTCTCATTGACGACACAAAGTTGCCTCTGACCCCTTAACAGATTCTTGTAGCTAACATGGGAGTATCAGCACCAAATATAAGTAAATTAGATGAAATTATAAAATTCATGAAATATTGCCGTCTTTTCAGCTACTGCAACCGTAGTAGAAAGGCCTTATTGACTCCCGGGCGAACCACGTGGTTTATGGTTTTTTTCTCAGTGAGAATGAAAAAGCAGGATTTTTCTTTCTCACTTGAAAAAACAGGATTTTTCTCACTTTTATGGATGTTTTCTTGGATGGTTATGAGTGTCGGTCAATTTATTTAATGTTTTTCATGGATGTCAACATCAATTTATGTCTGTTTTTATAGTTTTTGTCAGTGAGAATGAAAAAAAAAAAGGATTTTTCTCACTTTGATGGATGTTTCTTGGATGGCTTATGAGTGTCGGTCAATTTATTTGATGTTTTTCATGGATGTCAAAAGCAATTTATGGATGTTTTATGGTTTTCTCAGTGAGAATGAAAAAACAGAATTTTTCTCACTTTGATGGATGTTTCTTGGAGAATTGTCTCCGGGCGAAAGTTTATGAATGTCTTTGGAGTTCGTCCAGGAGAATTGTTTCCGGGATGAAGTTTATTAACGTCTTTGATGTTTGTCCAGGAAAATTGTTTCTTGGCGAAGTTTTTTTAATGTCTGACGGGTGATGTCAAGGTTGATTGATTTGTCACGACAGGGGAATTAATTTGTTGTTTCTAAGGGCAATTATTGATTCACGAAAGGGGAATATATATATGTTCTCCGGGTGAATGTTTATTAATGTCTTTGGAGTTCTTCCAGGAGAGTTGTTTCCGGGAAAATGTTTTGATCTTAGAGATGAAGAGATTAGCGCGGGAAAGGGTTTCCTAGTAATTTGAAATTCGACAGCGCAGGGATGCCAAAAACAAAAGGAACACGCAGAAATTACGTTTAGGGGTTATTTGGGCGAAAACTGTTTTAGACATTTTAGGGAATTATTTCGGCGAAACAGTTAGAGACATTTTAAAAGATGATTTTAGAAGATGTTTTAGAAGAGGATTTGAGGGTGAAACTCTATGGTCGTTATAATATACAAGTTCCATTTGAACAGTGTCGTGAGTCCTCTACCCCAACCCCAAAGGGCTCCGATCCCCCTACCCCAACCCCGAAGGAAGCCCCGGTCCCCAAAGGTCCCCCGGGCTCCCAAAGGACCACCCCCATTCCCCAATTTTTTTAAAATAATTTTTGAATTTTTTTAACAAGGCCTTTTTTTCAACTTTTTTACGTATCTTAAAATGACATGAAATATGCTTACGGCTCTCCACTTCGTACTCTGTGCTTGTTCATAGACACGAAACGTCTTTCCCACTGGTACTCTGTGTGTAAGTTTCTGTGTGTGTGTAAGTTTTTGTGTGTGTGTGTAAGTTTTTGTGTGTGTGTGTAAGTTGTTGTGTGTTTGTGTAAGTTTTTGTGTGTGTGTAAGTTTTTGTGTGTGTTTAAGTTTTTGTATGTGTGTAAGTTTTTGTGTGTGTGTAAGTTTTTGTGTGTGTGTAAGTTTTTTTTGTGTGTGTGTGTAGGTTTGTGTGTTTGTAAGTTTGTGTGTGTGTGAGTTTTTGTGTGTGTGTAAAGTTTTTGTGTGTGTATAAGTTTTTGTGTGTGTATAATTTTTGTGTGTGTGAAGTTTTTGTGTGTGTGTAAGTTTTTGTGTGTGTGTAAGTTTTTGTGTGTGTGTAAATTTTTGTGTGTGTGTGTGTAAGTTTTTGTGTGTTTGTGTGTGTAAGTTTTTGTTTGTGTGTGTAAGTTTTTGTGTGTGTGTAAGTTTTTGTGTATGTGTGTAAGTTTTTGTGTGTGTGTGTAAGTTTGTTTGTGTGTGTAAGTTTTTGTGTGTGTGTAAGTTTTTTTGTTTTTTGTGTGTGTTAAGTTTTTGTGTGTGTGTAAGTTTTTGTGTGTGTGTAAGTTTTTGTGTGTGTGTAAGTTTTTGTGTGTGTGTAAGTTTTTTTGTGTGTGTGTAAGTTTTTGTGTGTGTGTGTAAGTTTTTTTGTGTGTGTAAGTTTTTTTTTGTGTGTGTAAGTTTTTTTTTGTGTGTGTGTAAGTTTTTGTGTGTGTGTAAGTTTTATGTGTGTGTAAGTTTTTGTGTGTGTATAAGTTTTTGTGTGTGTGTAAGTTTTCGTGAGTGTGTAAGTTTTGTGTGTGTGTGTGTGTAAGTTTTTGTGTGTGTGTGTGTGTAAGTTTTTATGTGTGTTTAATTTTTTGTGTATGTGTGTGTAATTTTTTTTTTTTGTGTGTGTGTGTGTAAGTTTTCGTTGTGGTGTGTGTGTGTAAGTTTTTTTGTGTGTGTGTGTAAGTTTTTTTTGGTGTGTGTGTAAGTTTTTATGTGTGTGTAATTTTTTTTGTGTGTGTAAGATTTTGTGTGTGTGTAAGTTTTTTGTGTGTCTGTAAGTTTTTATGTATGTGTAAGTTTTTTTTTGTGTGCGTAAGTTTTTGTATGTGTGTAAGTTTTTTTGTGTGTGTAAGTTTTTTTTTGTGTGTAAGTTTTTTTGTGTGTAAGTTTATGTGTGTGTGTGTAAGTTTTTGTGTGTGTGTAAGTTTTTGTGTGTGTGTAAGTTTTTTTTGTGTGTAAGTTTTTTTGTGTGTGTGTAACTTTCTGTGTATGTGTAAGTTTTTGTGTGTGTGTGTAAGTTTTTGTGTGTGCGTAAGTTTTTTTGTGTGTGTAAGTTTTTTTTGTGTGTGTGTAAGTTTTTGTATGTGTGTAAGTTTTTGTGTGTGTGTAAGCTTTTTTCTGTGTGTGTAAGTTTTTGTGTGTAAGTTTTTGTGTGTGTGTGTGTGTGTGTGTAAGTTTTGTGTGTGTGTAATTTTGTGTGTTTGTGTAAGTTCTTGTGTGTGTGTGTAAGTTTTTGTGTGTGTGTAAGTTTTTGTGTGTCTGTAAGTTTTTGTGTGTGTGTAAGTTTTTGTGTTTGTGCAAGTTTTTGTGTGTATGTAAGTTTGTGTGTGTGTGTGTAAGTTTTTGTGTGTGTAAGTTTTTGTGTGTGTGTAACTTTTTATGTGTGTGTAACTTTGTGTGTGTGTGTAAGTTTTTGTGTGTGTGTAAGTTTTTGTGTGTGTGTGTGTAAGTTTTTGTGTGTGTGTAAGTTTTTGTGTGTGTGTAAGTTTTTATGTGTTTGTAATTTTTTGTGTGTGTAAGTTTTTGTGTGTGTGTAAGTTTTTGTGTGTGTGTCTAAGTTTTTGTGTGTGTAAGTTTTGTGTGTGTGTCTAAGTTTTTGTGTGTGTGTAAGTTTTTGTGTGTGTGTGTGTAAGTTTTTGTGTGTGTGTAAGTTTTTGTGTGTGTGTAAGTTTTTGTTTGTGATTGTGATTATTTTCTATGAAGATAAAAAGTTTCACTTTAATTTTAAATTTTCTTAAATTCAGTTCCGACTTTTCTCAAAGAGATGAAAAAAAATTTTAAGTTCTGTTCCAAATATTTTCCCGGAAGAAGAAAAGTCCCAAGACATAAAAAATTTAAAGTTCACTTCTAAATTTTTCCGTAGAAGATAGGAAAAATTATACTATGATTGTGATTATTTTCTATGAAGATAAAAGTTTCACTTTAATTCTAAATTTTCTTAAATTCAATTCCGACCTTTCTCAAAGAGAGATGAAAAAATTTAAAGTTCTGTTCCAAATATTTTCCCGGAAGAAGAAAAGTTCAACTTCGATTCTGAATTTTCTCAATGAAAATGAAATAAGATATTGATCAATTCTATTTTCCTAAAATAATATAAAATTTTCCACTTCAATTCAAATTTTTCTCAAAGAGATGAAAAAATTTAAAATACTGTTCCAAATTTTTCATAGAAGATAGAAAAGTTCAAGTTCTCTTCTGAATTTTACCCAAGAACATAATTCAATTCTAATTTCTCCAGAGAAAATAAAAAGCTTCCACTTCAGTTTTAAGTTCACCAAGACATGAAAAATTTAAAGTTCACTTCTAAATTTTTCCGTAGAAGATAGGAAAAGTTATACTATGATTGTGATTATTTTCTATGAAGATAAAAAGTTTCACTTTAATCCTAAATTTTCTTAAATTCAATTCCGACCTTTTTCAAAGAGATGAAAAAATTTAAAGTTCTGTTCCAAATATTTTCCCGGAAGAAGAAAAGTTCAGCTTCGATTCTGAATTTTCTCTCAATGAAAATGAAATAAGTTATTGATCAATTCTATTTTCCCAAAATAATATAAAAAGTTTCCAATTCAGTTCAGATTTTTCTCAAAGGGATGAAAAAAATTTAAAATACTGTTCCAAATTTTCATAGAAGATAGAAAAGTTCAAGTTCTCTTCTGAATTTTACCAAAGAACACAATTCAATTCTAATTTCTACAGAGAAAATAAAAAGCTTCCACAGATTATTTTCCATGAAGATAAAAAGTTTCACTTTAATTCTAAATTTTCTTAAATTCAATTCCGACCTTTCTCAAAGAGATGAAAAAATTTAAAGTTCTGTTCCAAATATTTTCCCGGAAGAAGAAAAGTTCAACTTCGATTCTGAATTTTCTCAATGAAAATGAAATTAGTTATTGATCAATTCTATTTTTCTCAAATAATATAAAATTTACCACTTTAATTCAGATTTTTCTCAAAGAGATGAAAAAATTTAAAGTTCTTTCCAAATATTTTCCCGGAAGAAGAAAAGTTCAGCTTCGATTCTGAATTTTCTCAATGAAAATGAAATAAGTTATTGATCAATTCTATTTTCCCAAAATAATATAAAAAGTTTCCACTTCAGTTCAGATTTTTCTCAAAGAGATGAAAAAATTTAAAAATACTGTTCCAAATTTTCATAGAAACTAGAAAAGTTCAAGTTCTCTTCTGAATTTTACCAAAGAACACAATTCAATTCTAATTTCTACAGAGAAAATAAAAAGCTTCACACAGATTATTTTCCATGAAGATAAAAAGTTTCACTTTAATTCTAAATTTTCTTAAATTCAATTCCGACCTTTCTCAAAGAGATGAAAAAATTTAAAGTTCTGTTCCAAATATTTTCCCGGAAGAAGAAAAGTTCAACTTCGATTCTGAATTTTCTCAATGAAAATGAAATAAGTTATTGATCAATTCTATTTTCCTCAAATAATATAAAATTTTACCACTTCAATTCAGATTTTTCTCAAAGAGGTGAAATAATTAAAATATTGTTCCAAATTTTCTTTAGAAGATAGAAAAGTTAAGGTTCTCTTCTGAATTTTACCAAAGAGCATAATTCAATTCTAATTTCTCCAGAGAAAATAAAAAGCTTCCACTTCAGTTTTAAGTTCACCAAGACATAAAAAATTTAAAGTTCAGTTCTAAATTTTTCCATAGAAGATAGGAAAAGTTATACTATGATTGTGATTATTTTCCATGAAGATAAAAAGTTTCACTTTAATTCTAAATTTTCTTAAATTCAGTTCCGACTTTTCACATAGAGATGAAAAATTTAAAGTTCTGTTCCAAATTTATCATAGAAGATAGGAAAAGTTATACTTTGATCGTGAATATTCAAGTTCTCAAAAATTAGAAATAAAGTGAAACTTTTTATCTTCATGGTAAATAATCACAATCATAGTATAGCCATTCCTATCTTCTATGGAAAAATTTAGAATTGAACTTTAAATTTTTATGACTTTGAGAAATTAGGAACTGAAATGGAAGCTTTTTCATTTTCATTGGTAAATTTCAGAATTGAGCTAACTTTTTTCTCTTCTCTAAGAAAATTCAGAAGAGAACTTGTACATTTTGCACTTCTTCGAGAAAACTCAGAATTAAAGTGGAGCTCCATATCTTCATGAAGAATATTCACAATCAAAGTATAACTTTTCCTATCTTCTATGAAAAATTTTTCCTTTTTCATTGAACAGAACTTTAAATTTTTTTTAATTTTTTCATCTTTGAGAAAGGTCGGAATTGAATTTAAGAAAATTTAGAATTAAAGTGAAACTTTTTATCTTCATGGAAAATAATCACAATCATAGTATAACTTTTCCTATCTTCGGAAAAATTTAGAAGTGAACTTTAAATTTTTCATGTCTTGGTGAACTTAAAACTGAAGTGGAAGCTTTTTATTTTCTCTGAAGAAATTAGAATTGAATTATGTTCTTTGGTAAAATTCAGAAGAGAACTTGAATATTCACGATCAAAGTATAACTTTTCCAATCTTCTATGAAAAATTTGGAACAGAACTTTAAATTTTTTCATCTCTATGTGAAAAGTCGGAACTGAATTTAAGAAAATTTAGAATTAAAGTGAAACTTTTTATCTTCATGGAAAATATTCACAATCATAGTATAACTTTTCCTATCTTCTATGGAAAAATTTAGAACTGAACTTTAAATTTTTTATGTCTTGGTGAACTTAAAACTGAAGTGGAAGCTTTTTATTTTTCTCTGGAGAAATTAGAATTGAATTGTGTTCTTTGGTAAAATTCAGAAGAGAACTTGAATATTCACGATCAAAGTATAACTTTTCCAATCTTCTATGAAAAATTTGGAACAGAACTATAATTTTTTTCATCTCTTTGTGAAAAGTCGGAATGAATTTAAGAAAATTTAGAACTAAAGTGAAACTTCTTATCTTCATGGAAAATAATCACAATCATAGTATAACTTTTCCTCTCTTCTACGGAAAAAGTTAGAACAGAACTTTAAATTTTTTATGTCTTGGTGAACTTAAAACTGAAGTGGAAGCTTTTTATTTTCTCTGGAGAAATTAGAATTGAATTGTGTTCGTTGGTAAAATTCAGAAGAGAACTTGAAATTTTTTATCTTTATAAAAATTTGGAATAGTATTTTAAATTTTTTCATCTCTTTGAGAAAAAATCTGAATTGAAGTGGAAAATTTTTATATTATTTTGGGAAATAGAATTGATCAATAACTTATTTCATTTTCATTGAGAAAATTCAGAATCGAAGTTGAACTTTTCTTCTTCCGGGAAAATATTTGGAACAGAATTTTAAATTTTTTCATCTCTTTGAGAAAGGTCAGAACTGAATTTAAGAAAAAAAATTAGAATTAAAGTGAAACTTTTTATCTTAATAGAAAATAATCACAATCATAGTATAACTTTTCCTATCTTCTACGGAAAAATTTAGAACAGAACTTTAATTTTTTTATGTCTTGGTGAACTTAAAACTGAAGTGGAAGCTTTTTATTTTCTCTGGAGAAATTAGAATTGAATTGTGTTCGTTGGTAAAATTCAGAAGAGAACTTGAAATTTTTATCTTCTATAAAATTTGGAATAGTATTTTAAATTTTTCATCTCTTTGAGAAAAATCTGAACTGAAGTTGAAAATTTTATATTATTTTAGGAAAATAGAATTGATCAATAACTTATTTCATTTTCATTGAGAAAATTCAGAATCGAAGTTGAACTTTTCTTCTTCCGGGAAAAATTTGGAACAGAATTTTAAATTTTTTCATCTCTTTGAGAAAGGTCAGAACTGAATTTAAGAAAATTTAGAATTAAAGTGAAACTTTTTATCTTCATAGAAAATAATCACAATCATAGTATAACTTTTCCTATCTTCTACGGAAAAATTTAGAACAGAACTTTAAATTTTTTATGTCTTGGTGAACTTAAAACTGAAGTGGAAGCTTTTTATTTTCCTGGAGAAATTAGAATTGAATTGTGTTCGTTGAGAAAATTCAGAAGAGAACTTGAATTTTTTATCTTCTATAAAAATTTGGAATAGTATTTTAAATTTTTCATCTCTTTGAGAAAAATCTGAACTGACACAGTTGAAAATTTCATATTATTTTGCTAAAATTACAATTGATCAAAAAAAACTTATTTCATTTTCATTGAAAAATTCAGAATCGAACACAAAACTTTTCTTCTTCACACAAAAATTTGGAACAGAATTTTAAATTTTTTCATCTCTTACAGAAAAACTTCAGAACTGAATTAAGAAAATTAGAATTAAAGTGAAACTTTTTATCTTCATAGAAAATAATCACAATCACAGTATAACTTTTCCTATCTTCTAAGGAAAAAGTTGGAACTGAACTTTAAATTTTTTATGTCTTGGTGAACTTAAAACTGAAAAAGCTTTTTATTTTCTCTGGAGGAAAAATTGAATTGTATTCTTTGGTACAAATTCAGAAGAGAACTTGAACTTTTCTATCTTCTATGAAAAATTTGGAACAGTATTTAAACACACACTCTTTGAGAAAAATCTGAACATGAATGGAAAAACTTTTTATATTATTTTCTTAATAGAATTGATCAAAACTTATTTCACACACAAAGGAACTTCAGAATCGAAGTTGATCACACTTCTTCCGGGAAAATACTTTGGACACACAAAAACTTAAATTTTTTCACACTCTTTGAGAAAAGTTCGGACACATAATTTAAGACAAAAAAAAACTTAGAATTAACAAAAAACTTTATCTTCATAGAAGATAATCACACACCATAGTAAACTTTTCCTATCTTCTACAAAAACTTAGAACTGAACTTTAAATTTTTTATGTCTTGGTGAAAACTTAAACACACACACAAAAACTTTTTATTGTCTCAAAAACTTACACACACAATTATGTTCTTTCACAAAAAATTCAGAAGAGAACTTGAATATTCACGATCAAAAATAACTTTTCCTACACTTCTATGAAAAATTACACAACAGAACTTTAAACCACTTTTCATCTCTATGTGAAAAACTCGGAACTGAACACAAAAAATTTACAATTAAAGTGAAACTTTTTACACATGGGAAAAAATCACAATCCACCAGTAAAGCTTTTCCTACATATGAAAAATTTAGAACTGAACTTTAAAAAAACTTTACACACTTGGTGAACTTACACACTGAAAAACTTTTTATATTATTTTGGGAAAATAGAATTACATCAAAAGCTATTTTATTTTCATTGAGAAAATTCAGACATCGAAGTTGAACTTTTCACACACTTCAAAATATTACACAACAGAACTTTACACATTTTTTTACATACACTCTTTGAGAAAGGTCGGACCACAAATTTAAAAAAAAATTTAGAATTAAAAAAAAACTTTTTACACATGGAAAAAATCACAATCATAACAACTTCACTATCTTCTACAAAAATTTACAACACATAAAACTTTAACACACACATGTCTTGGTGAACTTAAAACTTACAACCAAGCTTTTTACTTTCTCTGGAGAAATTAAATTGACACACTTTGGTAAAATTCAGAAAACAACTTGGACAAAAACTTTTCATCACACATGAAAAATTTGGACACAGTATTTAAAATTTTTTCATCTCTTTGAAAAAAAATTACGAACATGGAAAATTTTATATTATTTTAGGAAAATTACAATTGACAAAAACTTATTTCACATTGACAAAATTCACAAACGAAGTTGAAAACTTTTCTTCTTCAAAAAAACTTGGAACTCACAACAAAAACTTTTTCACACTCTTTGACACACACAAAAACTTGACACATACACAAAAACTTACACACACAGTGAAAACTTTTTACACATACAAAAAACTTCACAACACACAGTAAAAACTTTTCCTACATCTTACAAGAAATTAGAAGTGAACTTTAAATTTACACATGTCACAAAAACTTACTTCTTCACACAAAATATTTGGAACAGACACTTAAAAATTTACATCACACACAGAAAACTTAACACACATAAGAAAACTTAAACTAAAGTGAAACTTATCACATACACAAAAAAATTACACACACACACAAAAACTTACACACACACAAAAACTTACACACACACAAAAACTTACACACACAAAAAAAAACTTACACACACACACACAAACTTAGACACACACACAAAAACTTACACACACACAAAAAACTTACACACACACACAAACTTACACACACACACAAAAAAACTTACACACACGCAAAAACTTACACACACACAAAAACTTACACACACAACAAAACTTACACACACACAAAAACTTACACACACCACAAAAACTTACACACACACACAAAACTTACACACACACACAAAAACTTACACACACACAAAAACTTGCACACACACAAAAACTTACACACACACAAAAACTTACACACACACAACAACTTACACACACAAACACAAAAACTTACACACACACAACAAAAACTACATACATACAAAAACTTACACACACACAAAAACTTACACACACACAAAAACTTACACACACACAAAAACTTACACACACACACACACACACACACAAACTTACACACACACACAAAAACTTACACACACACACAAAAACTTACACACATACAAATCTTACACGCACACACAAAAAAACTTACAAACACAAAAAAAACTTACACACACACAAAAACTTACACACACACAAAAACTTACACACACACACAAAAACTTACACATACACAAAAAGTTACACACACACAAAAACTTACACACACAACAAAACTTACACACACACACAAAACTTACACACACTTACAAAAAAACTTACACACACAAAAACTTACACACACACAAAAACTTACACACATACAAAAACTTACACACACAAAAAAAAAACTTACACACACACAAAAACTTACAGACACACAAAAACTTACACACGCACACAAAAACTTACACACACACACAAAAACTTACACACACACACAAAAAAACTTTTACACACACACAAAAACTTACACACATACAAAAACTTACACACACACAAAAAAACTTACACACACAAAAAAACTTACACACACAAAAAAAAACTTACACACATACAAAAACTTACACACACACAAAAAAAAAGTTACACACACAAAAAAACTTACACATACACACAAAAACTTACACACACACAAAAACTTACACACACAAAAAAACACAAACACAAAACTTACACACACAAAAAAAAACTTACACACACACAAAAAAACTTACACACACACACAAAAAACTTACACACACAAAAAAAAAAATTACACACACATACACAAAAGATTACACACACATAAAAACTTACACACACACACACAAAAACTTACCACACACACAAAAACTTACACACAAAAACTTACACACACACAAAAACTTACACACGCACAAAAACTTACACACACACAAAAAAAAATTACACACACACAAAAAAAAAACTTACACACACACACACAAAAAAACTTACGAACATACAAAAACTTAAACACACACAAAAAAACTTACACACACACAAAAACTTGCACACACACAAAAACTTACACACACACAAAAACTTACACACACAAAAAAAAAACTTACACACTCACACAAAAACTTACACACACACACAAGCTTACACACACACAAAAACTTACACACATACACAAAAACTTACACACACATAAAAACTTACACACACACACACACAAAACTTACACACACACACAAAAAAACTTACACACATACACACAAAAACTTACACACACACAAAAACTTACACACACACAAAAACTTACACACACACACAAAAACTTACACACACACACAAACTTACACACACACAAAAACTTACACACATACACAAAACTTACACACACATAAAAACTTACACACACACACAAAAAAACTCACACACACACACAAAAACTTACACACACAAAAAAATTACACACACACAAAAACTTACACACACACAAAAACTTATACACACACAAAAACTTACACACACACAGAAACTTACACACACACACAAACTTACACACACACACAAAAAACTTACACACACACAAACTTAAACTTACACACACAAAAACTTACACACACAACAAAACTTACACACACAAAAAACTTACACACACACAAAACTTACACACACACACAAACAACTTACACACACACACACAAAACTTACACACACACAAAAAACTTACACACACACACAGAAACTTACACACAGAGTACCAGTGGGAAAGACGTGTCGTGTCTATGAACAAGCACAGAGTACGAATGGTAGAGCCGTAAGCATATTTTATGTCATTTTAAGATACGTAAAAAAGTTAAAAAACATGCCATGTTAAAAAAATTCAAAAATTATTTTAAAAAAATGGGGGGAGGGGGAGGGGGTGGTCCTTTGGGAGCCCGAGGGACCTTTGGGGACCGGGGACTTCCTTCGGGTTGGGGTAGGGGATCGGAGCCCTTTGGGGTTGTGGTAGAGGACCTCACGACACTGTTCAAATGGAACTTGTGTATTATAACGACCATAGAGTTTCACCCTCAAATCCTCTTCTAAAACATCGTCTAAAATCATCTTTTAAAATGTCTCTAACTGTTTCGCCGAAATAATTCCCTAAAATGTCTAAAACGGTTTCGCCCAAATAACCCCTAAACGTAATTTCTGCGTGTTCCTTTTGTTTTTGGCATCCCTGCGCAGTCACATTTCAAATTACTAGGAAACCCTTTCCCGTGCTAATCTCTTCATCTCTAAGATCAAAACATTTTCCCGGAAACAATTCTCCTGGAAGAACTCCAAAAACATTAATAAACATTCGCCCGGAGAATATATATATATTCCCCTTTCGTGAATCAATCATTGCCCTTAGAAACAACAAATTAATTTCCATTTCGTGACAAATCAATCAACCTTGACATCACCCGTCTGACATTAAAAAACTTCGCCCAGAAACAATTTTCCTGGACAAACATCAAAGACATTAATAAACTTCATCCCGGAAACAATTCTCCTGGACGAACTCCAAAGACATTAATAAACTTTCGCCCGGAGACAATTCTCCAAGAAACATCCATGAAAGTGAGAAAAATTCTGTTTTTTCATTCTCACTGAGAAAACCATAAAACATCCATAAATTGCTGTTGACATCCATGAAAAACATCAAATAAATTGACCGACACTCATAACCATCCAAGAAACATCCATCAAAGTGAGAAAAATCCTGTTTTTTCATTCTCACTGACAAAAACCATAAAAAAGACATAAATTGATGTTGACATCCATGAAAAACATTAAATAAATTGACCGACACTCATAACCATCCAAGAAAACATCCATAAAAGTGAGAAAAATCCTGTTTTTTCAAGTGAGAAAAATCCTGTTTTTTCATTTTCAGTGAGAAAAACCATAAACCACGTGGTTCACCCGGGAGTCAATAAGGCCTTTCTACTAACCGTTTTGTCACTTCCAAACAAAGTATGCCATTTAAAGGTCTTCTTTTCTTTCTTCGGATTAGCACGGGGACGCTTCCACATACTCATCATTGGGAACAAATTCGTGTTGCTGCAGCTGAGTTTCAGCGCTTTGTCCCGTATTACAAAGCTGAGACCAAACCCACTGTACCACTATGGGACTTACGGGTAAAAGCAAAAATTCCCTTAGTCATTACACATTAGTGATAACATAAACACTTTCTTTTAATATAACTTAATGTATAAAAAGAACTGAAAAGTAAATGACTCCAAAAAAGTTAAAAAGGAAATAAAGTTTTCAAAATTATTCTTTTGCATCTTGTATTCCAGATTTTGTAATGGCAAAGGTAGCTCCACTCTCAGGTAAACTTGGGCTGGAAGAAAAGAATGATGAATCTTATTAGACTAAAAACGAGAATTTTTGAGACTCCACACGCAATTGATATAAATATTTGCCCTTAAAGATGCAAGTTTTGTTTTTTGTTTTTTAAGTGGGCCTTCTTTGACTTTTATTTACTCCAAAAAACGAGGTTTTAAATAGAAAACTTATTTAGATAGTAAAGAACAAAATTAATTATTCTCCTTTTTGGTGACCATTATATATTGAAGGCTTCCATATCAAAATGGTCCTTTCGCCCATTTTCGCTAGGGCATTGCTCCGGCCTTTGACCCTTGCATTCTTGCTGTATTTATATTACATTCCCAGTTTCTTTTAAATTATATTTTTTTGGTTTCTCATAGTCTATGTCCAGAGCCGTTCCTAGAGTTGGGGATGGACGGGGAAAAATTAACTACTTTGCCTCTCTACCGACTCAAATTTACCAAAAAAAGCGAAAGAAAAGTGAAAATTTTGATCAAAGTCGGCAGCCTCCCAGCCATGTCACCCGTCGCAGTCGCCCGGTAACCCCTTTCCTCCACTTTGAACGGCTCTTTTTATTCCATTCACAAGGTTCTAAAATTATTCTGCGTTAATTTTCGGGCTTTCAGCATAGCCAGTTTAGCTAATTTTTCAGGACACACAATTCAGTATACACGCGAAACCAAACTTTAGCAATCAAATTTATGCCTAAGTAGCAATAGAGCATATGGGTCTTATGAACATTGTGAGAAGCATAAAAATTTTCTACAGCACGTCACAGAGATATTTCTATTTTATCCTTCAGGACCAATACATTAATTGTAAATGTCTCTTTGGTTTTCGGTGAATAAAAATTTTTCAGTTTGAGGGAGGGATTAAAACATGAGAAAATTACAATTTACGCCACTGTTTTGCCATTTTCAAGACGTTTCAAAAAGACTTGTCGTGCTTATCAAGACAAAACAGCTTCGAGAAAAAGTTGTGAAAATAACACCAAAAAGTCTTATAATCACAACAACAAAATACATATAAAGCAAGAAAGGAAGCAAAATGAACTATGGATACAAAACGTTATTAAAATGAAATGAAGCTATGAAGTACCGATTATCGCTATACATAACATTATACAGTAGTAATAGTTATACAGTATTAAAAAGTTGTTCGTCTACTATTAGGGGGAGGGGATCAGTATATCTTTATGCGGGACAGGATGGAAAGAGGAGGAATAAACGTCAAAAAGTACGAAGCTTTTTGGGAAATTCCCCGCAGATCAATATGGGGGAGGAGGATAGTTCCATTGCCCCTTTCATGGGGAGAAATATATCTCGACTGAGCGTGTGATAAAAGTAATGAGGAGGGGTCAGCTTTTCCTCATACCAGGGCTTCGGAAAGAATCCAGGACACGATGAGGAGAGGTAACACCTTCTTTTTTTCGATTTTTATTATCACTTTTTTCCATACATCACTTTCGATATCAAAACTGCTTTCTTATTGTATCTAGGACAGCGAAGACGAACACTTCTCTCGAAAAATATCGTTCATTAATAAAATTAAATTAAAATAAAATTAATCATAATTACTAGTCATTGAAAATATTCATAATTATTCATCAAAAAGCAAAAACAAGAACCTTTTTCAGTCTTCGTCATCCTTTAAGTTACATTTTGGGTAAGTGATTCTGTTTTCACTGGGCCGTAAAACAATAAACTGTAACGGTTATTCTGTAGAGTTTTAATTTTTAACGGTAAACCGTAAACAAATACTTAATTTGTTTAAAAGCCAAGATACTTGAATGATATTCGGCTGAGGTCTGGGAATATAGACATCTAAGAAGTTTCTGATAATATGAAACCATTTAATTTAGTACATCTTCTGATGACCCCCAAAATATGTGTAAATTTTCATAAAATCAAATGTCAAGAAATAAAATACACAAGCTTTAAATTTATTAATATGACACTAACATATGATTAGCATAACTATTACCTAAAATAGTCGTAAGAATGTTATTTCATCAAGATAGATGACGTTCTCATTCAGTGTTGCCACTCGACCGACACCGCTCCGCGGCGCCGGCCTCGTCAAAAAAGCGGCATTTCCGCGGCATCCTTGAACCAAAATGCGGTAAAAACCGCGGCATGCCCGAAATTCCCGGAAAAGCTGTGTTTTGTATTTTTGAGAGTGAATGGGTGAAAAATCTCGCTTTAATATGAATGTTGATTCAGTGTAAAGTGTGGTGAAGATCTGTCATAAATTTGAGAAAACACGTGCTGTCTATCCTTCTTTTCAGCGGTCAAAGGTAAGCATGGTCAGCTCAGTCCGTGAACACATTTGTCGTTCATCGTTTTCGTGAAGCACGCAACAGAAGTAAAAGTGCAGCGGTACCACAACAGGGAAAGTCCACGGTGGGAAAACTTTATAAATATGAAGTGAATAGTGAAGAAATTAAAAGCAATTCTCCCTTGGGCCTTCAAGCCTATCCAATAGAATAATTGATGGGTAACATGATTCTCGTATCTCAACCTTTTTCGATTAATGTTGAATGAAAATAAATATCAAAAGCTTCAAGAAGGAACATTCAGACAAATAATACAAGACAAACAGACAAGATTAATTTCAAAAAAATAATACAAGACAAACAGACAAGATTAATCGGAATCGGACTGTTCAAGTGTGTCACAAACAATATCTTTGGCCAGACCATACACAATGCTTTGGTTCAAAACGTTACAGTCACGAGAAGAGGCACTAGCCTTCACTTTGAGTAAACGCTTGACTAGTCCCGGTTCTAGCTCTAGCACTGACTTGCCCGAGTCAAGCCCTCCTTGAGAATTGCGCTTAAGGCCACACTTGGTTTTCAGTGTTGCCGAAAGAGTATATGCACTCAGTCGGTTTCGCTTATCAGTTTTCACTTCCTTGAGCAAACTGAAGAGACGCTCGGCAATAACGTTTGAGGAAGGCAGTGAGAAAAAGAACTGAACCATTTTTCCGACATTTGAGAACATCCGAATACCATTTGGTGACTTTGTTTGCAAGATGTGGCGCCAGTAAACGACAATGTCTATGTCATCAACGTCAGGGAGATCAACAGCACTAGGTAGAGCTACACTCGCTATAGACCGCTATTCCTGCTCTAGCTTTGCTTTATCCCAAAGCGCAGAATCGTAGTAGTCGAAGAATTGACGAAGACTGGGAATTTTCAGTTCATAACTAGAGCTTGGGGTAAGCAAGTGTACCAGGTCATAGATCTTTTCAGAGAATAAAAGTGGTCGAGAATTTGTTGAACAGCTTCGACGTAGAAATCCCTCGCGGAGCGACGAATTCGGAGACTTTCCGCTACAAAACGGCCACTCGTAACTTCTCTCGTTTCGAGCCCCACAAGGAAATCGTACCCTTTGTAACCGATATAGACATTTTTGTCGGGAAGATAGTTCACTTCGTCATGTAGATTGATGTCAAAAGGGTTGACTGTTCTAACATATGAAGGTTTCATTAAGTTCATGGCTAATGTCCGAAGAAGTTTTTCCACCTGGGTTTTCATGAGGTGAAATAGGAGTTTTTCAGACTGGAAGATGGTGTTGAACTCATTCAGCTCTCCCAATACGTACTCGACAAAAAACATCATAACCCTCGAGTATGGGTTGTTTAGTATCATTATTACATGATCATTAGAATGCGAGGGATCATCAAGTACCAACGAGTCAAGTACCAAGAAGACGAAGTTATCCACTTTTTTTTATTTTCTTCGTGAGCTTTGGTCTGTTTGTACCTTTTTGCGTTGTGTTTCCCTTTTTTACAAACGAAATCCTTTTTGCAGTAAAGACAGTGAGCTAAATATCCACTGTTTTGACCGGTCTGTCTGCACCTTTTCTTTTCGTAACCATTCATTAAAGTCAGATTCCCTTTCCCACTCAGTCTTGTATCTTTGGTCTGCCCTTTTCTTTGTCATCCTCAGTTTTTTGTTGGAGGGTTCGCTATCGTCCGAGTCTTTATCACCGTCCTCATATTCCTGATCGATATCTATCACTTCTGGCATTATGCTGTAACACGTTTGGTCTATAAACAAGAGAAATATTTAGCTATTATGTCCTTTCTTCCATGGATTGACTTGCTGGTGAAAGAAACGAACCTGCATTAGTTTAATTTCTTCCAACACCAGCGTGCTGAGAACCCTTTGTTCTTTCCGGATAAATCCTTTGCCGGGAATCCTGCTGAAGTCGGAAATTTGGCAGAAGTAAGGCAGGAAGTTTTGATCAGTTTCCTCAAAGCAGATATGACGTCGAATCACAGTAGATATGACGTAAAAACACATGCTGCGTTTTTGCTGATACCGCTATTACCATGGTAACTGCGGATCTGCAGTTAGTTGTTTTGCAGTTACCGTGATATCTGATATACGGTCCACAGCAAAAAACGACTATTATATTGCCAAAATTGCACTTTTCAAAAGTCATCACAAAAGAAAACCTGATACCCAATTACAAAACTAAGTGGTAAACTTCTTTCTCACCAATTTGACAAAATTTGATGAAAATGACATGACTTTTTAGATACCACGAGCCGATACCAAGGTCAGACCTTCATATCTGAATATCAGTTACCGCGGTAGCTGTCCGATACCGGAGCTACTTGTCTGGGGAAAATTGAAGCTCACAAACGACTTCAGCGTATCTCCTTACCAGGGCCTTATCCAGATTTTTGTTCGGGGGGGGGGGGGGGGGGGGGGGGGGGGGGGGGGGTGGTACCCAATTTTTCCCCGTGGACTTTGTCTAAGATCCTCGAGCAACATTACGTTAGCTCAATACCGTTAGTCCACCCTTGCGAACGAGGACGCGTCCACTAGGCACACTTTCGGGTTTTTCTCTTTAAGGGTTTTTTTTATCACCTTCTCAACAATTGGTCGCAGCTTCTGGTGATTATCTTGAACCTGCGCTTTCCTTGCCGCGTCTAGTTCGTTCGCGATACTGTCCTGCCTTTTCTCCGAGAGAGAAATGAAGTTTTCAGCCGATACGCTGCAGTTTCTATGAAACTCTGCTTGTTGGTGAGCTGTGAAGCACTATATCGTATTCTTCCAGTTCCTGAATAGTTTGGTGACTAGATTCCCCAAGCGCTGGTGGCAGACTTTGCCAGCTGTCTCTGACGAGAACAGAACGCAAAATCTGCAAAAAGCAGCGTCCTCAGACGGAGAGTAGGACAACCAACTGAAACGAGCAAGCCAAGTTAACTGAAACTTCAGCTTCCGTTTTTCAGATATTTGAAAAATGTAGGAGATATCTGGAGTCCAAGGGCTCTTCAGCAAACGAAGTTTAGAATTTGCATCGAGACTGGATGATTTGTTGACAAAACGACCGGTGTCATTTGCAAACAACGACAGAAACCGGGTTGGCGTAGGTGCGTGTTGCGTCGTGGTTGGTTACAGGGTCCGTGATTCAGAAGCTTCAACGATGGCTCCAGTGCCCTTCAGATCCACAGGTGTAGATGAATGCTCCGCAGACGTCCCGCTGACGCCACTGTCAGAAACATCCCTGGTCCGCTTGGGCACGGAAAAACGACGTAATGTCACAGTTCCTCTTCATGTTGAAAATCGCTTTTCTCTTATCCAAGTCCGAAATTGAACTGAACTGACAATTTTGCATTCTTTTAACATTTACCTCGAGCCCCATTAATCCTAATTTACTATCCAAGGTCTGACCTTGCATAATAAGGCGGACATGGGGTTACCTAATTGTGTAAGATGATCACAACCTTTTACCCACAAAATTGCAATAGGATTTTTGTATGCCACAAAATGCAAAAGGATAATAGCGCTTATTAACCCTAAATTACTATGCAAGGTCAGGTGAACATGGGGTTACCTACGGTTGCCTAATTGCGTAAGCTGATAGGCACCGTTTACCCACAAAATGCAATAGGATATAGCGTGGGAGCATATTTTTTTTTCTGGTAAGGTTTTGTCTTTACAGGTATTTTTTAGACTAATTTCCGACTCGGTCAAAAATTTCGGGGGGGAGGGGGGGGGGGGGGGGTTCAAAAAGAAAACCCCCCTGGATACGGCCTTGTTCCTTACCCCTATTTCCAACAATCTAGTCAACTTTAAATAAAAAATATACGTATAACAAATAATCGGTTACAGCCAGATTCCGGACGAAATATATGTCCGGCTAAAAAACAATTAGCATATACGGTTTCAGCATGCTCTTTTACCCCGAAATAGAACATCTTATCAACTTCAAATAAAACTTTTACTTATAACAAACTTTCCGGTTTGTGCTAACAAGAAAATTGCTAATTTCGGAAAAAAATATATTTCTTATCTGTTTCATCATCGTGATTTTGATAATCTCTTCTAGTTAGATACGGGCTTTCAAAACTTTCAAGGCTTCGGGCTACGGGTTCTCAAGAACACCACCTCTCGTTGATACCATATGATGAATTCGAATTTTGAAATGATGAAGTAACGAAGTGGCAACTAGCTAAAACACGCATTTTGGTAAACAGAAAACAGTAAGAACCTAAAGCCTTCTGCGTCATTGGTACTTCGCTGAAAAACTAATTACTCGTATATTACAAATTTATTATTTTCAGTTCTTACAGCATTGAAAATGAAAATAAAAATTACAGTGAAAAAAAAATCTTGAACTGATGGATCTTTCAACAATTAATATCATTATATATCTAATATTCAATTTGATTTTGTTTATACTTTCCAAGACTGTTCAAGACTCATATAGTTTTGCCATTTTTTTTTAACTCTGCCATTTTTTGTAACTAATCGTGTTAGTTTGTTATGAAAACATTCTATGGCTTCTAGGCATTTCTGTTTGAGCGGAAAAACTGCACCTCAAAAACTCTGTGGAACACATGCATTTTCTTGCATGAAACACCAAAATATAATAAAATGTCAAGTTTCGGAGTGTTCCTTCCCTCGCAAGCAAGTGCCATTGGTATTTTTGAGTCTGCATGGTCAATTAGGGGGTGGAGGGTAGGCTAATTCTCGTAGCAGCCCCATTCCGTCGTGGTATGGTTCACATTTTCAACACCTGGCGTCCGGACTATCATATAATCTACCAAGCATACAACTACCCCAAATCAGTATCAATAAATAAATGAAACCCAAACGAACAAAAATTAAAATAAATATTAGAGTCAAACTCAAAACGAGCATAAATTTAATATGAGTAGGGTTCAAAACCCCTGTGCTTTCTAAAAGCCAGAATATAATTTGTACTTTACTGAAAAAAAAATTCAAATGAGTTTACTGGAAAAAAATGTGCATTGTCAATTTAATATACATATGCTGATATTTATTCCCTAAAATCTTAATAATTTTGATTCTTAAAGTTACAAAAGTGAAAATATTTCAAAGAATTGTTTTCAGTAAAGCGCCAATGACGCAGTAGGTTTTAGGCTTCTGCAGTGACACGATACCCAAACTCTTGTTTGTAGTTATTTTTTATTCGATTCAAACTTGATTTGCATATTCAATTTAAGTTTCACACGTTTTAAGATTTATTTATTCATTTACATTAATATATATTGTATGGTTGTTCGCATTGATTGTTTATTTAATTTCTGTTCGTTTTAAGTTTCATTTATACTTTAATAGCAAAATATTTATTTTCGTTTTAAGCTTGATTTTCATGTTACTTGTTGTATGTTTTTTGCTATGATTGTTTATTTAATTTCTGTTCGTTTGGGGTTCATTTATTCTTTAATAGTAATTTCTGGTCGTTTTGAGTTTTAATTTTAACAGGTATTTGTATCTCCTGAGCTTAAGTTTAAAATGGCCATTACTTTTCTTTCAAAAACTTATTTTTCGGAAAGTTTTTTTTTAAATTAATACGTTTAAACACCAAGGTTTTATAACTGGACGCCAAAGGAAGACTAAAAAAGCACTAAAAAAGACCGACTAGCAAGGCACTCAAACTGCGTCTTAATGGATATTAAATATAAAAAAATCAATTTTTTTTAACTGAAAGTAAGGAGCAACATTACAACTAAAAACGAACAGAAATTATTCTGTATATGAAGGGTTGTCTCCTACTCAATACCTTTGTAATTTTTGAAACTTAAAGACCTTCCGAATGGGCTGTGGGGGGGTCATGTTATCTCCAAAGGCATAGTTATTAGGCGTTTCAACTATGCTGAACAAAATGGCTATCTCAAAAATTTGGTCGGACGATTTTGAAAAAATGGGCGTGTGAGGAAGCCTAGTTGCCCTTCATTATATTTGGTCACTTAAAAAAGGACACTATAGCTTTTAATTTCGTTCAAATGAGCCCTCTACCGATATTCTAAGACCAATGGGTCGGTACGATCACCCATGAAAAACAAAAAAAAAACAAAAAAAAACAATAAACACGCATCCGTGATCTCTCTTCTTCCAAAAAATACAAAATTCCACATTTTTGCAGATAGTAGCTAGAAACAACTACAGTAGGATTCTCTGATACACTGAACCCGATGGTGTGACTTTTATTAAGATTCTTTGACGTTTAGGGGGAGTTTCTTTTTTTTCGAAAAAATCATGCAGATTTTCTCATGCTCGTAGCCTTTGGTGGATAATGTTAAACTTAAAGAAATTAAATAAAAAAACAATTTTCAACTCTAAGTAAGGAGAACATTAAAACTTAAAACGAACAGAAATTGTTACATATATGAGAGGGGTCACCCCCTCGTCAATGCCTCGCTCTTCGCGCTCAAAGCTCGAGTTTGTTTCCAATTCTTTAAGAGTGACTCCTGAATCCAAAGGCCGTTTAATTAGAACTCAAGATTCATTTAATAAAAATAGCTGTCGTAGTTACGACTCACACCGCAACTAAATTACGGTCACCCTTTACAACAATAAATATATATACACTAAGTACGATTAATAACACTAGTAAAAAAAGGAATGAATGAATTGCTGAAACGATTTGTCCTGCACCGTACTGGTTCCAGCTTATTCATGTGGCGTGTGTTTCTGTGACTGTGGCGGCGGGAGGTAGTAGGGATCGGTGTTTATCACTCGAAAGAACAGAGTGTCCAAATTTGCACATCAGCTGATACCTTTGTTCTTTAAGTATTGGGATTTGTAGAGCTACGAGGACTGAATCATATGTAACATACTTGATTCCTAGAATGATTTTTAGGGCTCGTTTTTGCCTTGCCTCAAGTTCATCATTAAGGAAGTCGATGTTGTGCACTTGAGGTCCCCAAGCTGGTCACGCGTATTCAAGCAGAGGGTGTACGTAACGCGTGTACGCGAGCAGCAATTGCTTTATAGAAAACCCCAATCGACGCAGTGAGGTTAAGGATCGCTGCGCGTAATTGACCTTTCTCACAAGATTCGTGACGTGTGTGGCCCAAATGAACAATCGTCACTGAATGTCACACCAAGGACAACTGCAGTCAACGCGGTAGGGTACCAGGGGTCGGGGCAAGCACATCTCTTTTTAGAGGATTGAATCGCATCACTTTTTTCTTCTTCACATTAACCTGGAGCCCGTTTGTACTGCACTGACCATTGAATTTTATATGTTTAAATCACTATCGAACTGAGGGATTGCTTGAGATTTCTCAATGAGGTATTTCAGCAAGGCTGACATATCGTCCACAAATTTGAATCATTCGTCAGTGTTGTCAAATAAAATGTAGTAAATGACGGCTAAAATTTTTAGCCGTTATTAAAATTGAAAGTGCCTCTCAATTTTTTAAAATTGAGGTGCCTCTCAATTTTTGATCGAGTTATATTTGAGAAAAATGAGCATGGGAGGGGGGCTAGCTACCCTCCATTGTTTTTGGTCACTTAAATAGGGCACTAGAACTTTTGATTTTCGATCAAATGAACCCTCTCTCGATCTTCTACGATCACTGGTTAGATATGATCACCCCTGAGGGAAGAAAAACAAATAAACACGCATTTGTTATCTTTCTTGGAACCTTGGAATTGGTACATAAGAGCTTGAAGCTTCTACAGTAGGGTTTCTCTGGTATGCTGAATCTGATGCAGTGATTTTCATTAAGATTGCTCTATTTTTGGGGGTATTTTCCCACTTTTTCAAAATTGGGCAAATTTTCTCAGGCTCTTAGCTTTTGATGGGCTCCATTAAATTTGATCAATTTTACATATTTTGCATAAACATCAAAATTCGATTTCTTTATGCATTTGCTGTTATCAAGACTGTTTCTTAGACTTTCGGTAACTATTGAACCGCATCGCTGATTACTTACAGTTCGTTGCCACGAACTGTTTGATTTATATATTTCGAATCAGCATAATAAGCTGATACTTTGTGATATATCTAGTTATATTTAAATTTCTTTTTAGAATTTCGGCATCTATTGAGCTGCGTCAGTCCTTACTTACAGTTCGTTACCACGTACTGTTTGATGTCTTCATTTCACGTAAATTTAGGGAAATTTATCTTTTTTCCAATTTTCTTAATGAAAAAATTAAAAAGGATTTTTAAATAAAATAAAATACCCCAAAAGGTATTTAGTAGAATCTAGAGGGGCAGATTCAGATAAGGTATGCTGGAATGGTATTATCCCATACAAAAAACACTATTGATAAGAAGGGAGACCTCCTCTGGACAGCAGTGTAGCTAAGGAGGGTTTGGAGGTCTCAAACTTGGAAACCTGCATAGTAACGTACTTATGCTAGTTCTAGTTTTTTTTTGTTATCATAAACGACTATAAAAAGGACATTTTCCCTTAACAACTCCTGCCAACGAAGTGGCTTGGAGGAGGGGTCGCTTTTCTCTCAGAGATCGTGTACACCAGATGGCGCGTGTCAAGCGCAGCTGAGCTGTGCCGAGCATTTTGGAGAGTGTGCCAAGCATGGGGAAACTGTGCAGCACACGTGACACTCCGAGATATGCACCAGATGACAAGAAGTTATCCTCCCCTCAGGCTTAGAGTCTTCTGAACATGGAATTTTGACTATGCAACTACTTTCCAGTTTCCCAGAAAGTTGTACGATTAAGATTTCAAGGAAAAAAAAAATAAAAAAAATGATGGTACTTGGAAGTTAAGAGTGCCATCAGAATCGGATGTCATTTGGTTGGTAATAAAAACAGCAACATTGTACTCTTCTGAAAACTTCTGAAGCTGGGAAAGTATTTCTTTTGTCGTTCTGAGATTTCACCACGTCCACTAACGTCCACTCGAAACACCGCCATAATGGAATCCACTATCTGAAATAATGACAATTAGGAAAAACAGACAATAACAAACCATTCAATCAAAATTAAAGTTAAATGCTAAGGAAATATGTACAATCACTGAATAACTTTAGAAAAAACTAGAAGGTTAGAAAAAAAATTGATTATCAAGCAACATAGATATGCTGGCTCTCCCCTTTACCCTTATGATTCTTGAAACAGTATAACCCAAGGAGTTCTAAACATAAAGATGGTTTCAATGGTCTACTATCACAGTAGTAGATCATTATTGGTTGGTATATTTTGATTCTACGTGTATTTACGAGAGATCTGGCCCTTTTGTCTCTAATTGTATACCAGTCAAACACTACAGATTCCTGTAGTCTTTTCCTGAAAATTAGAGGGAGAGGGGGGGAATCTTTTTTGAACCTAGAAGGAGGGCAAATTTGTCATTTTTCTTTCTCTTCAGTGAAAATACCGAAAATTGACATGTTCAATTAACAAATACCCACAAAAAAACGGGGGGGGGGGGGAGAGAGCAAAAAAATCTAAGAGGACACTTGGTACATGAAAAAAACAAACAACAAGAATCTTTTTATTTATTTTTTATTATTTATTTATTTTTTTTTTGCACCGACGACGACTTGGCGGAGGTCCTTGTCGAAATATTTGCTGCTTTTTCGTCTTCATATTTGTTCAATAAACATACCCACATGTTCAATAAACATACCCACAAACATTCCCAAGAATATTTTATTTTTTTTTATCTATATATTTTTTTAAAACCGAGGACGACTTGGGCGGAGGTCCTTGTCGAAATATTTGCTGGTTTTTCGTCTTCATATTTTACCACTGGCTGACAAAAGATCCTCGTTTTCTCACTCTTTTTTTGGTTTTATTTATCATTCATTATTTCCTTTTCCTCTCTTAGCTTCATACGTCAGAGATAGCCAGTGTAGTCTTAGAAAGTATTTTCGTAAGTTACATCAGAAACGAAATTTCGAGAAAGCCATTTTAGCCGAAAAAAAAAATAGATAAATAAAATTAATATGCAAATTTCGTTTTAATTATTCATGTTACGCCAAAATAAAAGCTGCATTAACTTAAAACGTCACTCGCTCTTTACGTTGAAGTTCGATTTTTGTTCCGATTTCTTAATAATGACCCTGAATTACAAAGGCCGTTTGATTTGAATAAATATCACTTTTGAAACTACTAGAAAAATCTATAGCGTAAAGAGCGAGGTACTGACAAGGGAGCAAACCCCCTCATCTTGACGAGACGAGACCCTTCTTGTCAAGACTAGATTTAAAACTAGCAACTCTCGTCAAGACTAGCAGCTCGTCTTGACGAGACTTTGAGAGTGTACAGGACAGGGAAGGCAAAACAAAGCAATTTTAATTTTAACTATTTCAATTGACCGGAATTCACAATGGCATCGATGCTCTGGTCACTTCACTACAATGTCTAAAAATTCAATCTAATGGTTAGGATTAACATAATCGAATCCCTGATATTCATCATCACTAAGCTGCTGTACATACAATTATTCGGCTTACTTAAAGCAGTTAACTGTGGCTTCTCCTTTTTAAAGCGTGTGTGGCTTCTCCTTTTTTTCTTATTACCCACTTTTGGTTAGATTATGTTACGTATCTAATATATTCTATTCCCTACCCCCACCCTACCCCCCTAATGTGTAAATATATAGCTTATATATAGCTCAAATATATAGCTCATAAACTATTGTATTTTCATCCTATTTCAACTCTTGCCTTTTCAACTCATAAACCTTTTGTATTTTCTCGATTTCAACCACTCTTGCATTTCAACGAAAGAAAAAACCAAAATGAACTTTGAAAAATCAAGAGAATATAATTGTGACAAGGTAAACCACATCAAAAACACTACTGAAATATTCCAACTCTTGCATTTCAACGAAAGAAAACCAAAATGATCTTTGAAAAATCAAGAGAATGTAACTGTGACAAGGTAAACCACGATAAAAACACTACTGAAATATTCAACTCTTGCATTTCAATGATAGAAATTCAAAATGAATTTTGAAAAAAATTAAGAGAATGTAACTGTGACAAGGTAAACCGCAACAAAAAACACTACTGAAATATTCCAACTCTTGCATTTCAACGAAAGAAATTCAAAATGAACTTTGAAAAATCAAGAGAATGTAACTGTGACATGTTAAACCATGACAAAACAATACTGAAATATTCCAACTCTTGCATTTTAATGAAAGAAATACAAAATGAACTTTGAAAAATCAAGAGAATGTAACTGTGACAAGGTAAACCACAACAAAACACACTATTGAAATATTCCATCTCTTGCATTTTCAACGAAAGAAATCCAAAATGAACTTTGAAAAAATCAAGAGAATGTAACTTTGACAAGGTAAACCACAACAAAACACTACTGAAATATTCCAACTCTTGCATTTCAATGAAAGAAATTCAAAATGAACTTTGAAAAATTAAGAGACTGTAACTGTGACAAGGTAAACCATGACAAAACACTATTTAAATATTCCAACTCTCGCATTTCATTGAAAGAAATTCAAAATGAACTTTGAAAAATTAAGAGAATGTAACTATGACAAGGTAAACCACAACAAACACTACTGAAATAATCCAACTCTTGCATTTTCAATGAAAGAAATTCAAAATGAACTTTGAAAAATCAAGAGAATGTAACTGTGACAAGGTAAACCACGACAAAACACTACTGAAATATTCCAACTCTTGCATTTCAATGAAAGAAATTCAAAATGAACTTTGAAAAAATTAAGAGAATGTAACTGCGACAAGGTAAACCATGACAAAACACTACTGAAATATTCCAACTCTTGCATTTCAACGAAAGAAATCCAAAATGAACTTTGAAAAATTAAGAGAATGTAAGTGTGACAAGGTAAACCACAACAAAAACACTACTGAAATATTCCAACTCTTGCATTTCAACGAAAGAAATCCAAAATGAACTTTGAAAAAATCAATAGAATGTAAACTGTGACATGGTAAACCACGACAAAACACTACTGAAATAATCCAACTCTTGCATTTCGATGAAAGAAATTCAAAATGAACTTTGAAAATCAAGACAATGTAACAGTGACAAGGTAAACCACGACAAAACACTACTGAAATATTCCAAACTCTTGCATTCAATGAAAAGAAATTCAAAATGAACTTTGAAAAATTAAGAGAATGTAACTGTGACAAGACAAACCATGACAAAACACTACTGAAATATTCCAACTCTTGCATTTCAACGAAAGAAATCCAAAATAAACTTTTGAAAAATCAAGAGAATGTAACTGTGACATGGTAAACCACGACAAAAACACTACTGAAATAATCCAACTCTTGCATTTCAATGAAAGAAATTCAAAATGAACTTTGAAAAATCAAGACAATGTAACTGTGACAAGGTAAACGACGACAAAACACTACTGAAATATTTCAACTCTTGCATTTCAACGAAAGAAATTCAAAATGAACTTGAAAAATTAAGAGAATGTAACTGTGACAAGGTAAACCATGACGAAACACTACTGAAATATTCCAAATCTTGCATTTCAACGAAAGAAATCCAAAATGAAGTTTGAAAAAACAAGAGAATGTAACTGTGACATGCTAAACCACGACAAAACACTAATGGTGGGAGGCGGAGCCAAAAGTTGGGGGGGGGTCCTTTTGTCTCAAAATGCGCAAATTAAAAAGTATTAAAAAATGGGGGGCAAAAAGTTGGGGGGGCCTGGGGGCTCTTTGGGGGCTCGGGGTCTTTGGGGCCCAGGGCCTTTGGGGTTGGGGAGGGGGGTTCCTTTGGGGGTGGGGTAGGAGGGGCCCTTCGGGGTTGGGGTAGAGGACTGCACAACACTGTTCAAATAGAAACTTGTGTATAGTAACAACCACAGAGTTTCACCCCAAATCATCTTCTAAATCATCTTCTAAAATGCCTCTAATTGTTACGCCCAAATAATTCCCTAAAATGTCTAAAAACGGTTTCGCCCAAATAATACCCTAAAAGTAATTTCTGCGTGTTCCTTTTGTTTGGCATCCCTGCGCTGTCACATTTGAAATTCCTAGGAAACCCTTTCCCGCGTTAATCTCTTCATCTCATAGATGTGTCTAGCTACACTATTAAGGTTTCGATAGAATATCAATTTATCCCTCTGACTTAAAGATCAAAGAAGCCGTATTTAAAAAATAGAATATTAATTTATCTCTTTAGACTCCCGCATAATTCCAAGATAACAAGTGATGTCATTTCTAATTCTTGACACTAAAGATCAACGAAGCCTTATTTAAAAATAGAATATTAATTTTTCTCTCTGACCTAAATAGCGTTTATCCCTCAGACCTAAGATCAAAGAAGCCATACTTGTTTCTTTATTCCCATTTTCGTAAATCAATAATTCCCCTAGCGATTATGTAAATCAAGTTCTCAGAAATTCTCTCCCCTTTCGTGAATCAATAATTCCCCTCGATTATGTAACTCAATTTCATCGAAACCATGAAAATACATCAAAGTGAGAAAAATCCTGTTTTTTCATTCTCAGTGACAAAAACCATAAAAAACATGCATAAATTGCTGTTGACATCCATGAAAAACATCAAATAAATTGACAAACACTCATAACCATCCAAGAAACATCCATCAAAGTGAGAAAAATCCTGTTTTTTCGATTCTCAGTGAGAAAAAACCATAAAACATCCATAAATTGCTGTTGACATCCATGAAAAACAACAAATAAATTGACCAACACTCATAACCATCCAAGAAACATCCATAAAAGTGAGAAAAATCCTGTTTTTTTCATTCTCAGTGACAAAAACCATAAATTATGTACTGTCAGCGTTACACTAAATTGTAGATGGCAGCAGGGGTGCCCCGTGGGACTGACAGCATAGGTGTTCTCCCTAGGGATTCTATGCCCTTATATGGACTCCCGTTTTTATCATAGGGGCCTTTCTACTATCAAGCACATAGATATGCTGGCTCTCCCCTTTACCTTTGTGATTCTTGAAACGGTATAACCCGAGGAGTTCTAAACATAAAGAATGTTTCAATGGTCTACTATCACAGTAGTAAATCATTATTGGTTGGTATATTTTGATTCTACGTGTATTTACGAGATATCTGGCCCTTTTGTCTCTAACTGTATATACAGTCAAACAGTAACAGATGCGTCAATTCCTGAAAATTAGAGGGAGAGGGGGGGGGAGTGTTTTTTGAACCTAGAAGGAGGGAAAATTTGCCATTTTTCTTTCTCTTCAGTGAAAATACCGAAAATTTGTGACATGTTCAATTAACATACCCACAAAAACGGGGGGGGGGGAGAGCAAAAAATCTAAGAGGACACATGATACATGAAAAAAACAAACAACAAGAATCTTTTTATTTTTTTTTTTATTTATTTTTTTTTAGCACCGACGACGACTTGGCGGAGGTCCTTGTCGAAATATTTGCTGGTTTTTCGTCTTCATATTTGTTCAATAAACATACCCACATGTTCAATAAACATACCCACAAACATACCCAAGAATCTTTTTATTTTTTCATCTATATTTTTTTTTAAACCGAGGACGACTTGGCGGAGGTCCTTGTCGAAATATTTGCTGGTTGTTCGTCTTCATATTTTACCACTGGCTGACAAAATCCTCGTTTTCTCACTCTTTTTTGGTTTTATTTATCATTCATTATTTCCTTTCCTCTCTTAGCTTCATACGTCATACATAGCCAGTGTAGTCTTAGAAAGTATTTTCGTAAGTTACATCAGAACGAAATTTCGAGAAAGCAATTTAGCCCCCCCAAAAAAAAAAAAAATAAATAAAAAATATGCAAATTTCGTTTTAATTATTCATGTACGCCAAAATAAAAGCTGCATTAACTTAAAAAACGTCACTCGCTCTTTGCGTTGAAGTTCGATTTTTGTTCCGATTTCTTAAGAATGACCCCTGAATTACAAAGGCCGTTTGATTTGAATAAATATCACTTTTGAAAGTACTAGAAAAATCTATAGCGTAAAGAGCGAGGTACTGACAAGGGAGCAAACCCCTTCATCTTGACGAGACGAGACGAGACCCGTCTTGTCAAGACTAGATTTAAAACTAGCAACTCTCGTCAAGACTAGCAACTCGTCTTGACGAGACTTTGAGAGTGTACAGGACAGGGAAGGCGAAAACAAAATAATTTTAATTTTAAATAATTCAATTGACCGGAATTCACAATGGCATTGATGCTCCGGTCACTTCACTACAATGTCTAAAAAATTCAATCTAATGGTTAGGATTAACATAATCGAATCCCTGATATTCATCATCACTAAGCTGCTGTACATACAATTATTCGGCTTACTTAAAGCAGTTAACTGTGGCTTTTCCTTTTTAAAGCGTGTGTGGCTTCTCCTTTTTTTCTTATTACCCACTTTTGGTTAGATTATGTTACGTATCTAATATATTCTATTCCTTACCCCCACCCTACCCCCCTAATGTGCAAATATATAGCCCAAATTTTTTCATAAACTTTTGTATTTTCATCCTATTTTTTTTTTTTTTTTTTTTTTTTTACATTAGCATTAACGAAACTTCACTTTTCGCGTGTATATCGGATTCTACACAAACACCAAAAGAGATAAAAAAAACAGACAAGAGAGATAGTTAAAATGAGTTCTTCATATTATTGACTTACGGGAAGGCCTGTAGGGAGGGGGGGGGGAGGGCGGGGGGGGGGCTATTTGTCCTCCAATCTTTTCCTCATATTATTTTTATTCATATTATTGACCTACGAATAAAAGTAAACATACCACTCGATGCCTTTTTTTATTCTCTTTCCAAATATAATAATAATTTTTGTCGGAAATGAATTTTTACCCCCCACTCCTATGTATACCAATTCAGGGTATATATTGGCACATTAGGGAGGTGGGGGTAAAGTTTGAACTTACCTCCCATTTACATCAGAAATAAAATTAACCCCCTAAACTTTGTACTACTTTAATGACAACATTGTCATACTGTTTACTCTCCGTTCATGTAAGTGAAGCTTTGGACCAACACGGTAACATTTATATTGTTTCCAATTACCATCATATATTCAATTTATGAATAATATACCTCCTGTTAGCGTAGTAGAAAGAGCTGTTTCATATTGGATGTATGTATGCAGGTTCAATCCCGCGCTGCACGAGGAAATTGAAATATGCAATGGATTGGTAAAATTTTTAAATTTAGTTTAAAATTTTTTAATTTTAAATATAACTCCTTTAATTCATATGGTTAAAATTAATAGTTCAAAGAGTGATTGGTACTTGTGTATTATAGCGGCAACACTCGAGAAGTATTCTCGATTGCAAAATGTGTTAACTACAATTATTCTGAATATTATGAAGTAAGAATTGGTTTCTAACTTCATGCTGTCCAAATAATTTACCCCTCCCCTAATTTGCAAATATAGGCCCAAATTTTTATAATTTCAATGTACTCTATCACCCGCCACTTTTTTCCCAATGAGCGTAAGCTAATTGTCTCTTAATACAGACAGATGAAAACTGTTTGTTCTCGAAATTTTAAACAGCGTAATTTTTTAGTGTTGCCGCTACAATATATAAGTCTCGAGTGATCTTGAAACTGTCATTTTGTAACATTGTTACGCGCCTAATAGTGTTTGTGTGTCTCAGCTGAACAGTTTAGGTATTTGCACGCATTTATGAATAGCTTCTTGTTACCCTATATCTGAAATAGAAAAACTTAGAAACATATTTTTTTCAACTCTGAGGTTCATTTATATGATATTGTTTCCAAGAATCTGAAACTTTAAGCGCCGGATCTTCATACGCAACTATTGACACTCCGTTTTTCAGAATAGGTGTTGCAATATGCTATGATCTTCGTTTTGCAAAAATGGCAAAAGTTTACGCCCAAAAAAGTAAGATTTACCAAGTTGTATATGATTTGGCTAATTTCAGCTGTTTTGCTCGAGTATTTTCTTGTTCAATACCTAATAATGGGCTCTAAGTATTAATTACTTCTCCACTTCCTTTGTTAGCTTAGATAAAAAAAAAAAAAAAAAAAAAAAAAAAAAAAAAAACGATAGAAAGAAGCAAAAAACAAGTGGCATGCACTCAGAATTAATTAAGTCTTTTTCAAAGAACATTTAATGCTGACAAGAAGAATTGTCCGAATCGAAATGTATCCTTTTAGTGTTCTTCGGAAAATACAAGAGCCAGTAATCGCTCGGGAAAAGGATGCGGGGGCTGCAAATGAGCCCTGTTTTTACACCATTTATTGGATTCCTTCCAGTTTTGAACCTCTCCCGAATGCCGCCTCTGACTTCATTCTAAAATGCCTATGGATGTTATTTATTGATTTAGCGAAAATTCAGAATACTCATTACTATAACAGCTACTATTAGTGTGTTGCTACTAGTGGTGTTGCTATTAGTGTTACGTAGCAGCACCAAGCTGTCTAAGGTTAATAGACACTGCGTAAATAGCAAGGTATTGAGTAGGGCGACAACCCATTATAATTTATTATATATGGAATAATTTCTGTTCGTTTGGAGTTTTAATGCTGCTCCTTACTTTCGGCTAAAAAAACTTCATTTTTTTTTTTATCTAATCACCAATAGATGCTGATATCTTCATGGAAGATCTTGAAGAAAGGGCTATTTTGCACAGTTTTTTGTAAACCTGAATTTTTGGTTCGTTTTAAAGATGATATTTTTTATTTGGGGGAGCATGGTGACGAAGCTCTGGGGTCTTTCCTTCACTTGCTCAACTCCTTAGATCCAAAACTTTCAGAGGTAGAGAGGCGTCTTCCTTTCATAGATGTCCTGGTGCACCAAAATGATGCATGTTTCGAGTTTGGGGTCTATAGAAAACCCACACATAGTGACCCTTACTTAAATTATTCTTCTAATTATTCTCATGCTGTGAAAAGAGGAGTGGTCACTTTTCTAGTTGACAGAGCATTGCAGGTTTGTTCACCACGTTTTCCCGGATTCAGAGCTCAACCACCTTAGAGATATTTTATTCGGGAATGGTTTTTCCAATTAGTTGAATAAATTCTGTAATTGCAAAACGTATTAAAAATTTATCAGATAGTGACACAGTAAGCGCAAATCAAAGGGAAAATTCAGTTTATCTTGGTCTCCCGTACGCTAAAGGGGTTTCAGATCCCATTTCCCAAAATCTAAGAAAAAAATAACATTTACACTTACTATTGACCCAGAATAACTATCAGTTCCCAAATTTATCAAGGTAAAGACCCTATCCCGATAGATGAAAACTCCGGTGTATACAGAATTCCTTGCTCTTGTGGTTTTTGGTACACTGGAAGAACTGATCAGCGACTTACGGATAGATTAACTCAGCATTCTACCTCAATAACACACTTAAAAAGCGGGAAAAAAACAGAAAAATTTGACTCTGCCCTTGCAGAACACATATTTGAGTATCCAGACTATACTATTTTATTAACCAAGCCTAATTTCGCATGACGAAGGTATTATCCAGCACTACAGAGAAGCTGTTGAAATTTATAAATACCAACAATTAGGTCTAGCTTTGAACAGGGATTCAGGTGATTTAAGAATAAATGAGTCGTATTTCGGTTTTCTCAAAAGAGAAACCGATACTTTTAGTAGTCGCTGATATAAACCTTGAACCTCCTTCTCAATCACATATCAAACACGTCAACAACCCCTTAGGTCTCAAAGGGCATCTGCAAGAAATGCAATTGTTAAGATCAGAAATCAGGTGACCTAGTTTTTCCGATTTATTTAATGCTGGTTCGTTTGTTTCAGTGAGTGAAATTTGTTCTTTTATTTCTTCAGTTGTTCGTTAGTATCCGCCGATGGCAGTTAAGAATGTTTGGATTTTGTGCAAATCGCGGATATTGGCGAATGACTCACTTTATGGTTGTTAGGTATTTGATTTTAATTCTTATAATTTTATCTTTTACTGAATTTTATTTATCTTTTAATTTTTTGGCTGTTTTTTTCATTGGTTTTGTTGACTTTCCCCTGTTTTGTTTTTTTGTTTGTTTTTTCTTCGGCATTTTCCTTGTTTATATTATTTTGTTCGCGCTGAAGAAGAGAGGCGGTTGTTCTCTCAGAATATGTGCTTTGTTTGTTTCTTTAGTGTTTTCTTTTGGCCCTTAAAAACCCCATTTTTGATCGTTTTCTTTCTTTATGTTATGGCAGGCCAAAGTGGTTTAAGAAATTATCTTTAATATTTTATCTTTAACATTTAACACACATTTTAAAACTTTAGGTTACTATGGGCTGTGGTTTACTCTAAATTAGGTTGCAGATTTTTTTCTGAAAATCTCAAGTTTTCCATGTTTGATAGTTTGGCTACAAATAACTTTCTGCTTGCATTTCTTACCCTTTTCTTTTAGCCTGTGTCAGCAAAGAACCTATTGTTTTTCAGTTTTCTTTTAAAAATTTCTTCGCACAGCATGCTCAAAATAAGTCTTTCCTTCAGTCTTTTCAGTCTTCAATCTTTCGCCAAAAAGATACAAGATTCAGTTTATTAAGTTTCATAATTTCTTCAAATGCAACCAACTATTTTATTTCAATTTACTTTTCTGCAAGTATGGCTTAGCTTACAGAGAAACAGCAAGTCAATGAAACGGGTTGAGTTTCATTTCTTTTTAATCTGCCAGTCATTTCTCATGAACTTTTCATAGAGCGGATTTTCCCTTATAAAGTGGTAAATTAGAACTTAATTTCAACTTGATATTGATATATAAGATATAAAGCAGTTTATTAAAGCCCTTTTGTTTGAATGAAAGCCCAGCTAAGCTTACACAAAGAAAAGGTTAACAGATTAAAAACAAGTTGAGCTTTATTGCTTGAATATCCCATAGTTTTTCTAATAGAGTTGTTCGGAGAATCGGCGAGAAATCTATGGATATCAAAATAAATTAGTGCTTCCACTTAAAAAACAAGGTAAGTCCTGATTCAGTGCAAAAACGAGCTAAGTCCTGATTTTGTGCAAGCCAAACCCAGAGGCACTGATTGATCAAAGGATCTCCATCCCCCCTTGCTTCGTCAATTCTTAAGCAGAAAGGCAGGGACGACGCACCATGTTAGAAGCAGAATGACACAGGCATTTGGAAATGTCTCATTGACGACACAAAGTTGCCTCTGGCCCCTCAACAGATTCTTGTAGCTAACATGGGAGTATCAGCACCAAATATGAGTAAATTAGATGAAATTAAAAAATTCCTGAAATATTGCCGTCTTTTTCAGCTACCGCAACCGTTTTGTCACTTCCAAGCAAAGTAAGCCATTTATAGGTCTTCTTTTCTTCATCAGATTAGCACAGGGACGCTTCCACATACTCATCATTGGGAACAAATTCGTGTTGCTGCAGCTGAGTTTCAGCGCTTAGTCCCGTATTACAAACCTGAGACCAAACCCACTGTACCACTATGGGACTTACGGGTAAAAGCAAAAATTCCCTTAGTCATTACACATTAGTGATAACATAAACACTTTCTTTTAATATAACTTAATGTATAAAAAGAACTGAAAAGTAAATGACTCCAAAAAAGTTAAAAAGGAAATAAAGTTTTCAAAATTATTCTTTTGCATCTTGTATTCCAGATTTTGTAATGGCAAAGGTAGCTTCACTCTCAGGTAAATTTGGGCTGGAAGAAAAGAATGATGAATCTTATTAGACTAAAAACGAGAATTTTTGAGACTCCACACGCAATTGATATAAATATTTGCCCTTAAAGATGCAAGTTTTGTTTTTTGTTTTTTAAGTAAGTGGGCCTTCTTTGACTTTTATTTATTCCAAAAAAACGAGGTTTTAAATAGAAAACTTATTTAGATAGTAAAAGACAAAATTAATTATTCTCCTTTTCGGTGACCATTATATATTGAAGGGCTCCATATCAAAATGGTCTTTTCGCCCATCTTCGCTAGGGCATTGCTCCGGCCTTTGACCCTGCATTCTTGCTGTATTTATATTACATTCCCAGTTGTTTTAAATTATATTTTTTGGTTTCTCATAGTCTATGTCCAGAGCCGTTCCTAGAGTTGGGGATGGACGGGGAAAAAAATTAACTACTGCGCCCCTCTCTACTGACTCAAATATAGCAAAAAAAAGCGAAATAAAAGTGAAAATTTTGATCAAAGTCGGCAGCCTCCCAGCCACGTCACCCGTCGCAGTCGCGCCGGTTTACCCCTTTCCTCCACTTTGAACGGCTCTGTTTATTCCATCCACAAGGTTCTAAAATTATTCTGCGTTAATTTTCAGGCTTCTAGCATAGCCAGTTTAGCTAATTTTTCAGGACAAACAATTCAGTATACACGCGAAAACAAACTTCAGCACCCAAATTTATGTCTAAGTAGCAATAGAGTATGGGTCTTATGAACATTGTGAGAAACAAATTCTTCTACTGCACGTCACAGAGATATTTCTATTTTATCATTCAGGACCAATACATTAATTGTAAATGTCTTTTTGGTTTTCGAGGAATCAAAATTTTCAGTTTGAGGGAGGATTGAAACATGAGAAAATTACAATTTACGCCACTGTTTTGCCATTTTCAAGACGTTTCAAAAAGACTTGTCTTGCTTATCAAGACAAAACAGCTTCGAGAATAAGTTGTGAAAATAATACCAAAAAGTTTTAAAATCACAACAAAATAAATATAAAATAAGAAAGGAAAGAAAGTGAACTATGGATACAAAACGTTATTAAAATGAAATAAAGCTATGAAGTACCGATTATCGCTATACCTAACATTATACAGTAGTAATAGTTATACAGTATAACAAAGTTGTTCGTTCACTATTAGGGGGAGGGGATCAGTATATCTTTATGCGGGAGGGGATGGAAAAAGGAGGAATAAACGTCAAAAAGTACGAAGCTTTTTGGGAAATTCCCTGCAGATCAATATGTAGGAGGAGGATTGTTCCATTGCCCCTTTATGGGGAGGAATATATCTCGACTGGGCGTGTGATAAAAGTAATGAGGAGAGGTCAATTTTTTCCTTATACCAGGACTTCGGAAAGAATCCAGGACACGATGAGGAGAGGTAACACCTTCTTTTTTTCGATTTTTATTATCCCTTTTTTTCCATAAAGCACTTTCGATATTAAAAATGCTTTCTTAATGTATCTAGGATAGCGAAGACGAACACTTCTCTCGAAAAATATCGTTCATTAATAAAATTAAATTAAAATAAAAAATAAAATTAATCATAATTACTAATCATTAAAAATATTCATAATTAATCATCAAAAAGCAAAAAACAAAGAACGTTTTTCAGTCTTCGTCATCCTGTAAGTTACATGTTGGGTAAGTGATTCTGTTTTCACTGGGCCGTATAAAACAATAAACTGTAACATTTATTTTGTAACTTTTAATTTTTTAACGGTAAATCGTACAAAAATACTTAATTTGCTTATAAGCCAAGATACTTGAATGATATTCGGCTGAGATCTGGGAACAGAGACATCTGAGAAGTTTCTGATAATATGAAACCATTTAATTTAGTACATCTTCTGATAACCCCCAAAATATACGTAAATTTTCATAAAATCAAATGTCAAGAAAATAAAATACACAAGCTTTAAATCTATTAAGATGACACCAACATATAAATAGCATAACTATTACCTCAAATAGTCGTAAGAAACTTATTTTCATCAAGATAGATGACGTTCTCATTACATACAAATTACATTCAAAGTTTTTTGAATTACATTTCCGATTTTTGCACCGAAAGGGTAAGGTTTTTTGAAATCAAAATCGATTTGTGAATTAGCATAATACATTATGGTCGTCATGCACAGATGGTAAAATCCATCGGCTGTCGACCATTATCTTTCACCATTGCCTAAGCAATCTAAGTCATATAATAACCATGATTTTTGTTTTTGGATCTTTGGAAACGAGATTTTATCTTTATTTTAAGAAGGGTTTTGATATTTATAAAATTCAAAACTTGGGTGAAAAAGTTAATACATAGAGAGAGAAATTTTCAATTTGGACCAATGCCCAATTTTTGGTCAAATGCCAGGTGAGGGAGAAGACGCCAGGTACTGCAGCAAGTACAAGTAACAGCCCATTTATAGTTCATCAATCTCACAATTGTGAAACATTGGCTTGTTCTGGAGGATGTGGGCTAGATACGACTAATAAATTGATGAAATTAAAACTGAAACACTTAATATAGACCATTTCCAAAACTGTTAGTTTTTCAGCGTATCGCTAAACTTAATCTCTTTAGACTATTCAACTATATTTCATGTACTGCGTATTACGAAATCTCAATTGCGAAAAAAAACTATTTGCTTTGCAGCAGAAATTGTGGAAACTTTTGTCTAAAGAAAAGGCCTTTCTATTTCTTCAGGACAATGCTAACAACCCTTTCAGAAACCCCTTCCTGATTCCTTTGTTCATGTAACAAACAAATCAACCTAGTGAACAAAATGCAGATTTTTTGTTAATGGGAAATGAACTACATACAGCAGTCGGTTGCCACGTCCAACTCAATAGGTGGACTTTCTTTGCCTGTCATTACCATTAGATTCTACAGAGCTGCAGATTCTGCAGAAGTGAGCTTACGGCATAGAAGGAGCGGAAGACAAGTTATGATTAGTTTAAAATGTTTCAGTACCTAAAACTTACCTGGCATAATCTAATAACAACAAACCAAAATGAAGAGATATTTTTCTGCTATAAAATGTAAAATAATTTATTTTTTTCACATTCAAATCTTTAAAAAAAAAAAACCCGTTCCCGTGCAAAGCTTGAAAACCTTATTTTTGCTTTCCCCTAAAATTACCTGTCATAAATTTTGGCAATACGTGTTTCTCCCCTTCCTTTCCTTAGAGCAATGCGAACAGTCGAAGCATGAGCTATGATGTTTCCCCCAATCGGCTTCTTAGGATCAGCCTGTGAAAAAAGATTAAATAAAACTTGAGAATTAAAAAACAAGAATAAAAAAGTATGGAATGTGATGTCATCTCTTTGAAAAATCACATTTTGACGCATTTTCTTTTTATACAGTAATATATGAACATGCTTAATCCACCTTATATGCTAGAAATATATATAATTTTCCCTATGAGTTCTTATATATCAAGTCGCCAATGTCGCACATCTACAAAGTACACCCCTCCCTCTGATATAATTTAGCATACATGCCAGTTTTGAGGGGAGAATTTCAAGCATTAACCTTTTGAGGGTCAACAGAATACTCCCCTCTTCTGCTTCAACGAGAAATTCCGAAAAATATATAAATACACGATAGTTCGTTTAAAACAGGTAAAATGAACTTCTTTCAAAAATTAGACCTCGTTTCTGACAAAAATTCCACGTTTCCTAGAATCTTAACCATAAGGGTGTCACCCAGTACGCCAAAAGAAAGGGAATGCAGGGGATTTGATGACCTGTCGAGACAACTAAAATGCACAAAAAGAGCGATATCTAGAAAAAAACATGACACTTTTCAAACGAAAAAAAAACCCTTTAAACCTTTGTCCCTCTCTTTATTCTCTGCAGTTTTGGCCGTGTTACTGTAGAGGTAAAGGGAGCGTTCAGCGTGTCCGCATAAATGCTTAACCACAGCATGTCTTTTGTTGCATATAAAATATGTGGAAATAAGCAAAAGAGTAGTTTAATCCAAGTAATGCAAACTTCATGAGGGAAAAGGGTTAGCAGTGGCATTATCACGAAAGTGTAGGAGAAAGGGGGGGGGGGCTAGGAGTAAAAAAAATGAAGATATAAAAAAGGATGTTTTCAAAATTTAAGGAGGATAAAAATTGTTCCTCCCCTAATTGTCTCCCATGGGTGTTGGTTGGTAAATCCAATTCCAAGGCTATCAGCACTAAAAAAGACCGACTAGCAAGGCCACTCAAACTGCGTCTTAATGGATATTAAATAAAAAAAAAAAAATTTAAACTGAAAGTAAGGAGCAACATTACAACTAAAAACGAACAGAAATTATTCTGTATATGAAGGGTTGTATCCTACTCAATACCTTTGCAATTTTTGAAACTTAAAGACCTTTCCCAATGGGCTCTGGGGGGTCATATTATCTCCAAAGTCATAGTTATTAGGCGTTTCAACTATGCTGAACAAAATGGCTATCTCAAAATATTGATCGGACGATTTTTGGAAAAAAAATGGGCGTGTGAGGAAGCCTAGTGGCCCTCCATCATATTTGGTCACTTAAAAAAAGACACTATAACTTTTAATTTCCGTTCGAATGAGCCCTCTACCGATATTCTAAGACCAATGGGTCGGTACGATCACCCATGAAAAAAACAAACAAAAAAAAACAACAAATAAACACGCATCCGTGATCTCTCTTCTTCCAAAAAAAATACAAAATTCCACATTTTTGCAGATAGTAGCTAGAAACCACTACAGTAGGATTCTCTGATACATTGAACCCGATGGTGTGATTTTTATTAAGATTCTTTGACGTTTAGGGGGAGTTTCTTTTTTTTTTTCGAAAATCATGCAGATTTTCTCATGCTCGTAGCCTTTGGTGGATAATGTTAAACTTAAAGAAATTAAATAAAAAAACAATTTTCAACTCTAAGTAAGGAGCAACATTAAAACTTAAAACGAACAGAAATTGCTACATATATGAGAGGGGTCACCCCCTCGTCAATGCCTCGCTCTTCGCGCTAAAGCTCAAGTTTGTTTCCAATTCTTTAAGAGTGACTCCTGAATCCCAAAAGCCGTTTAATTAGAATTCAAGATTCATTTAATAAAAATAGCTGTCGTAGTTACGGCTCACACCGCAACTAAATTACGCTACCCTTTACATCAATAAATATATATACACTAAGTACGATTAATAACACTAGTAAAAAAAAGAACGAATGAATTGCTGAAACGATTTGTCCTGCAGCGAACTGGTTCCAGCTTATTCATGTGGCGTGTGTTTCTCTTGACAGTGGCGGCGGGGGGTAGCAGGGATCGGTGTTTATCACTCGAAAGAACGGAGTGCCAAAATTTGCACATCAGCTGATACCTTTGTTCTTTAAGTATTGGGATTTGTAGAGCTACGAGGGCTGAATCATATGTAACATACTTGATTCCTAGAATGATTTTTAGGGCTCGTTTTTGCACTGCCTCAAGTTCATCATTAAGGAAGTCGATGTTATGCACTTGAGGCCCCCAAGCTGAGCACGCGTATTCAAGCAGAGGGTGTACGTAACGCGTGTGCGCGAGCAGCAATTGCTTTATAGAAAACCCCAATCGACGCAGTGAGGTTAAGGATCGCAGCGCGTAGTTGCCCTTTCTCACAAGATTCGTGACGTGTGGCCCAAATGAACAATCGTCACTGAATGTCAAGGACAACTGCAGTCGACGCGTGGTAGGGTACCAGGGGTCGGGGCAAGCAACATCTCTTTTTAGAGGATTGAATCGCGCATCACTTTTTTCTTCTTCACATTAACCTGGAGCCCGTTTGTACTGCACTGATCATTGAATTTTATCTGTTAAATCACTATCGAACTGAGGGATTGCTTGAGATTTCTCAATGAGGTATTTCAGCAAGGCTGACAAATCGTCCACAAATTTGAATCATTCGTCAGTGTTGTCAAATAAAATGTAGTAAATGACGGCTAAAATTTTTAGTCGTCATTAAAATTGAAAGTGTCTCTCAATTTTTTAAATTGAGGTGCCTCTCAATTTTTGATCGGGTAATATTTGAGAAAAATGAGCATAGGAGGGGGGCTAGCTACCCTCCATTGTTTTTGGTCGCTTAAATAGGGCACTAGAACTTTGATTTCCGATCAAATGAACCCTCTCCCGATCTTCTACGATCACTGGTTCGATATGATCACCCCTGGGAAAAAAAAAACAAAAAAAAAAAACAAATAAACACGCATGTGTTATCTTTCTTGCAACCTTGGAATTGGGACATAAGAGCTTGTAGCTTCTACAGTAGGGTTCTCTGGTATGCTGAATCTGATGCAGTGATTTTCATTAAGATTGCTCTATTTTTTTGGGTTTCCCACTTTATCAAAATTGGGAAAATTTTCTCAGGCTCTTAGCTTTTGATGGGTTCCATTAAATTTGATCAATTTTACATATTTTGCATAAACATCAAAATTCGATTTTTTCATGCATTTGCTGTTATCAAGACTGTTTCTTAGACTTTCGTTAACTATTGAACCGTATTGCTGATTACTTACAGTTCGTTACCACGAACTGTTTGATTTATATATTTCGAATCAGCATAATAAGCTGATACTTTTGATATATCTAGTTATACCAAAATTTCTTTTTTAGAGTTTCGGCTTCTATTGAGCTGCGTCAGTCCTTACTTACAGTTCGTTACCACGTACTGTTTGATGACTTCATTTCACATAAATTTAGGAAAATCTTTTTTTTCCAATTTTCTTAATGAAAACATTAAAAAGGTATTTTTAAATTTAAAACCCCAAAAGGTATTTAGTAGAATCTAGAGGGGCATATTCAGATAAGGTATGCTGGAATGGTATTATCCCATGCAAAAAACACTACTGCTAAGAAGGGAGACCCTCCTCTGGACAGCAGTGTAGCTAAGGAGGGTTTGGAGGTCTCGAACTTGGAAACCTGCCTAGTAACGTACTTATACTAGTTCTAGTTTTTATTTTTATCATAAACGACTATAAAAGGACATTTTCCCAAAACAACTCCTGTCAACGAAGTGGCTTGAACGAGGGGTCGCTTTCTCTCAGAGATCATGTACACCAGATGGCGCGTGTCAAGCGCAGCTGAGCTGTTAAGAGCGTTTTAGAGAGTGTGTCAAGCATGGGGAAACTGTGCGGCACACGTGACACTCCGAGATATGCACCAGATGACAGGAAGTTATCATCCCCTCAGGCTTAGAGTCTTCTGAACATGAAATTCTGACTATGCAACTACTTTCCAGTTTCCCAATAAGCTGTACGATTAAGATTTCAAGAAAAAAAAAATGGTACTTGGAAGGTAAGAGTGGCACCAGGATCGGATGTCATTTGGTTGGTAATGAAAACAGCAACATTGTACTCTTCTGAAATCTTTTGAAGCCGGGAAAGCATTTGGGCCAATTTCTGTTGTCGTTCTGAGAGTTCACCACGTCCACTAAAATCCACTCGAAACAGCGCCATAATCGAATCCACTATCTGAAATAATGACAATTAGGAAAACAGACAATAACAAACCATTCAATCAAAATTAAAGTTAAATGCTAAGGAAATGTGTACAATCACTGAACAACTTTGGAAAAACTATAAGGTTAGAAAAAGCATTGATTAACAAGCACATAGATATGCTGGCTCTCCCCTTTACCCTTATGATTCTTGAAACGGTATAACCCAAGGAGTTCTAAACATAAAGATGGTTTCAATGGTCTACTATCACAGTAGTAGATCATTATTGGTTGGTATATTTTGATTCTACGTGTATTTACAAGAGATCTGGTCCTTTTGTCTCTAATTGTATACCAGTCAAACACTACAGAGGCGTAAATTCCTGAAAATTAGAGAGAGAAGGGGGGGGGGGGGGGACAAAGTGTTTTTTTGAACCTAGAAGGAGGGCAAATTTGTCATTTTTTCTTTCTCTTCAGTGAAAATACCGAAAATTGACATGTTCAATAAACATACCCACAAAAAACGGGGGGGGGGGGGAGAGCAAAAAATCTAGAGGACATATGATTAATCCCACACTTTCATTTTACCCACCATTTTTCTTTTATGATTTCCTTTTGATGTCGAATGATCATTCTTTAAGGAATAACTATCAGTATATATTTATATATTAAGCTTTCAATCCACATTCATTTCTTTTTTTTTTCATTAAAGGATAAATTATGTACTGATTTTAAGAAGACATGGGGGATATCAGCCCTACTCATACTAATTTCTGCTCGTTTTGAGTGTGACTCGGTTATTTATTATAATTTCTGTTCGTTTTGAGTTTCATTTGTGGTAGTTTTACACTTGGAAAATTATTTGAGTTTATTTCTGCTCATTTTTGGATTAAGTACCTCTTTACTTTTCATTGAAAAATTATTTTGGGGAAAATTGTTTTTTGAATTAATTTATGTTCGTTTTTTGACTGACATAGTTTTGTTCATGGAAAAGTTATTGGAGAATTAAAACGCTTTGGAGGAGGGTGGCTCGCTCTCCAATCCCTTCTGATTCTTAAAAAAGACACTAGAGCCTTTAATTTCCAATTGAATGAGCTCCTTTAAAAGTTTCTATGATATTGCTATCTATGATATCACTGCTCTGCCTGTCATATTGCTTATATGACCTTTTGAAAACCTACATGCATATAGTTTTTTGTTCATTTAAAAATCCCCCTAGACGTTCCCTAAAAGTTTCACCTTAATACCATTAGCGTTATTAGCTACAGCAATCATAACAGTGGCATTAATAACATACACATAGTGCCATCTGTTTAGTTCACAATCCGTCACAGCTTACCCTGAAAGGTCCAACCTTTTAATTTAAGTCCTTTCGGAGACATTGCTGGGTCAACCTTTTCACAATCTACATGATCATACTTAGTAGCAATAGTTGCAGTAGCAGTATGCAAATAGCTCCTTTGCTTTTCTTCATCATCCCACTTAGCACACGCTGAAAGTTTTAACTTAATAGCATAAAGTGTTCCTAAAGCATTGCTGATACGTCCTGCTGCTGACAACGAGTATGTGCAGTGTTTCGATTTGGTTCAATACTGTGTCGATATTTCCCAAAATTTTCGCCTTAATATTCTTAGCTTTGGTAACAGTAGTAGAAATACCAGTGGTAATAGTGGCGGCGGTAGTAGTAGTAGCGGTCGTAATTTTAGTAGCAGCAGTAGTGGTAGTAGAAGCAGTAGTATTAGGATGCAAATATCGCCTTTTGCTTAATTCTACATCCCCCACAACAAGCCCTTCAAGTTTCAACTTCACACCCAAAACCGTTCCTAAGCTATTACTGATACACCCTTTTGACAACTTGCCTACAGACAGCATGCTATGATTCAGTTCAACTTCCCCCCTGAATATTCCCTGAAAATTTAACTTCATACCCTTAGGCATAGTTGCAATATTAGTCACTGCAGTAGTAGTATTAGTAGTAGAACTAACATTAATAACGCTAGTACTAGTAGCAGCAGTAGCGTTAACATATTGCCATTTGGTTAGTTGGGTATCCCATTCATCAAGCCTTGGAAGTTTCATCTTAACACAATTAACCATTGCTATGACATTGTCGATATGCCCTTTTGATAACTTGTATATTCATAGTTTTAATTTAGTTCTGCTTTCCCCAAAACTCTTCCTGTAATTTTCATCTTAATACTTTTAGCCTTACAAGTACTTGCAATAGAAGTACGTAGTTGGAGTAGAAGTAATCGCACAAGTAGCAGTGGTAGTGGTATTAACAGTACCTTGCACAAATTCGCTTTTAGTCACTTGATCTTTCCTTTTAAGCAGTCTCTGAAAGTTCCAACTTAATACCCAAATCCATTCTTAATGTACACTCTTTTGACAATCTGCTTTCACATAGTGTGTTTTGAATTATTTCAATTTTTCCCTTAATATCGTCTCAAATTTTTACCTTCATACACTTAGCCTTAATGGTACTAGTATCATACTAGTAGAGGTAGTAGTAGAAGTAGTAGCAGTAGTGGTGCTGTATTGGTAGTAGTAGTAACAAAAGTAGCAGCAGTATTAATAGCAGTAGTAGCACATACAAGCTGCCTTTTAGTCAGTTCGAAGTACGGAGTGCATTGGTGAAAAAATAAAAAGTAATACATTGTCACCACCTCGCTCTTTGCTTAGGCAGCGCTATTGCGCTACCTATGATAGAATTTTTTTAACCTACTCTCTTTAAGAGAAGAATTGTGTATGTATGCATTTATGTGTTTATTTATGTATTTTTCTCAAAAACGGCCCCAATTTTTTTTGAAAATGGTCACACAGAGCTTTTCTGACCTGGATAACGATGTAGATGGTCACAAGCTTGAGAAAATTTACTTAGAACCTTAATCATGGAAACATATTTATCATTCGAGTGACATCCATTTATATACATTTAAATAGCAAGAATTACATAACTTTTTCCCAGGGTTTTTCATCACCTCGCTCTTTGCTTAGGAAGCGCTATTGCGCTACCTATGATAAAAAAATTTAACCTACTCTCTTTAAGAGAAGAATTGTTTATGTATGCATTTATGTGTTTATTTATGCATGTTTAACAAAAACGGCCCCCAATTTTTATTTTTGAAGATTGTCACATTTAAAGAGCAAGAATTACATAACTTTTTCCCAGGGTTGGTAGTATCACTTTTGGCGCATGCAAAATTACACAAGATGACAAATGACTCAGTAGAGCTGAAGCAAAAGGCATGGAAGAAGCAGAAAGGGGTAAATCACATTGATTTACAAACCAAAATGTTGCACAACGATCTGGAGTTAGAAGACATCAAAACTACAATGGAATGGAGGAACATGTTTGTTAAGCGCTCTGAAGGAAAGACAGAAAAGAGGAATTAACGCCAGAAATTCTTAATTCAATGGAGAATTCTTAATTACCACCCTGAAATGAAGGGATGTGTTATTTAAGAGTCTACGAAGATACACAGGAAGGAGAAAATGAATTCACGCCAGAATTTCTTAATCCAATTGAATTTACAGATTTATCACCCTATAACTTAAAGCTAGAGAATTACGCGATAATTATACTAATACGTAAAGAGCAAATTACAATATTTTGTCCTGGAATTGGTCGTATCGTTTCTGGTATCTATAACGCAGGTAAAATTATAAATGATGACAAATGGCTTTGGAGAGCAAAAGGCATGGGACGAGAGACAGCGAGAATCAAATTAAATTGTAAAAAAATCGTAAATTACAATGGAATGAAGAAATGTATTATTTTAGTGTTTGTTAAGGATAAACAGGAAAGAGGAATTTGATTGACACCAGAATTACTTAATTTTTAATTGGGATTGCCGATTTGCCATCCTATGACTTGAAACTAAAGGATAACACAATAATTATGCTCATGCATAATTATTTTAGAGGGTATCTTTTTACCCTCTAAAATAGAGTATATCTTACCCTCTAAAATAGAGTATATCTAAAATAGAGGGTATCTTTTACCCTCTAAATTACCCTCTAAAATACCTCTAATTTAGAGGTAATTTTAGAGGGTTCGGAAATTTTAGAGGGTATCTGCTATGGAGCATGCCTGGTTGTTACTGAATTACCAAACAACGTAACTAAGCAAAAATACAATTACTCGGGAAAAGCTGGAAATTTTTTTTTAGTATCTATGATGTCATGCAAAATTATACAAGATGATGAATGAGTCCTGACAGCTAACAAAAAATAACACGATAGTTATTGCAATGAGTATTTTGAGAAAATTACGCATTGCCTTCGCGTGCCGTGTCGAGCAAATTTTGGACCCCTGGTACTGATTTTTATGGGCAATCAAAAAGAAAAAGAAAAAAATCTCATTAACCGGCGTACTATGTCTAGAACATAGACCGTGGTGGGATAACTGACGTGGTGGATGCCACATAAATCATATACAAAATGAAATCAACATTGATTAGAGTCGTCATTTAAATTAAAATTAATGTCTCCTCTCAAAATTAGATTACCAAAAGCTGTACCTTCTTAAAATACATTTTCTAGGCTTTGGATGACGGTGATAAATCAATTGAACGACTGATTACTTAACAGAATGGTACGAGGGCTATTAAGAATGTAGGGAACGTTTTTTTTTATAAAAACAAAAACTAGGCACAGGAAAAAATATTTTATTATATACATCTGAAAGAGTGACTAAAATGCTACTTTTCTACATAGTCACCAAACAAATTAAGGCACTTATCGTAGTGGTGGAGAGGCTTCCAAATTTCTTCATCATAGAAATCCACCGCCTGCGATCTCAGCCACTCAGTGACGCACGCTCGGAGCTCGTCGTCGTCATCAAAAACGCTGTGTCGCTAGCCAGTTCTTCATCTTCGGGAAAAAGTGAAAATCATTCGGTGCTAGGTCGGGACTGTAGGGTGGATGAGGGAAAATCTCCCATTTGAATGAGTCCCACGAATCCTCTCATCAACTTTGGCGAGAGGATCGTCTGTCACAATGCTCGGGCGTCCACTCCTCTCTTCATCATGCACGTTGGTTCGGCTATTTTTAAACCAGATACACCATTTTCGCACTGAACTTTCATTCATTACTTCGTTGCCATACATTTCGCACAGTTGCCGATGAATTTCTATCGTTTTTTTTTGCTAACAAAAACCGTATTACGGACCGCACTTCACAACTGGCGGGATTTGCAATTGCAGCGCACATTTTAATTTGAATATTGGGAAAACGGGCAGTGCGGAGATGTTCTCGTTCTCACGGCTGGATGCAGGGTTGCCACTCGGCCGGTTTTTTTTTGGTGCCACTTTGGGAGGCAAAATAGTGTCAATTTTGTATAAAAAGTGTCATTTTCCAAAAATTTGCCGCTCGCGACGCTTCGCGTCGCTCGCGCTATTATCAACAAGCTTTTTGTATTGAAAATATTGGCCATTCCGCTTGGGATCATCCCCACGTGGTTTCCCGTGTCTTTAAATTCTCCAACATGAAATGTTGGATCTAATGCTATCTATCAACTATAATTTTTTTTTTTTTATTTTACTTAGTCGGTGCTGATTTCCGGCTTTGTGCAGCACTTTCACTCTTGTCAACTTTCCAGCCCCCCTCCTAAAAACTCGCTAAAACACAAATGGTGCTTACTGTATAAAATGGGAACTCGTCTTACAGAGTACTTTCTTCTCTTTTTTTCTGAGCAGTCTTTATTCTTAGCGTGAAAAAGGAACCGAAAAGAAAAGAGGAAAAACCTTCAGTTTTTTTTCTTTTTGAGAAAACGGAAAAAAGGGACAGCAATACTCGTCTACATTTAGAGTTTTTTCATCCAGTTTTTCCATAAAATGGACTATCTGGATATTACAGTGCATTCAGGCGCTTGAAACTTTTCTTTTCTCCGAAAATGCTGAAGAGAATGCCACGAACATAGATCGTAGCTATTGATGACCCTATGATAAACACAACTAATAGGGGTTCAGACTCTAACTCTTTCAAATAATTTATTTAGCAAAAAACTAGTGAAAAAACAATAAGACAGCTATATCATCTAATTTATTTATCACAACCTGAATAGAACAAGTTTCACGAAAACTCTCGCCACTCCCAGTAAATTTTTCTTTACGATGTGTCCAGGGACTAGGGCATAGGAACAGTCAACTAGCATTTTAAGTATCAACATGAAAGCACCTTTATAATAAAAAACGAGCATTAAGTGTATTAGCGTGAAGGCACATTTACAATCAAATATTAGTGGGAATAAAATAACTAAAATGAGGAAGTGCGTCCAAATTCAATTTATGTAATGATGTAACATAAATTTAAGTAATAAAAAAAGTGAAATTAGATTATGATTTTGTTAATGATTGCATAGGATTAAAGATAATGGAAGTTTTGGTATCAATTTTTTTTTAGAACAATGATTATGTATGAATATTCATTTGTTTATTGCCAAGAGTTCGAAGAAAAAATATGAAAAGTATGAACGGAAATGTTAGAGCGCATTTTTGCGTCACTGGCCCAGTCATTGAAGAGGTCACTAGATATTCTTGTGGGACACCAGTGAGCTCAGTAGATGTTTTTGCGTTGCTGAGTCGTTGTGTAATGTCACCAGTGAGCTTGTCAGTCACTGGGCTTCAAGAGCTCCAGTCACGGAAATCGATGGAGAGATGCGCAAAGTTATGCAGTCACTAGCCAAGTGACTGGTTAACATAGTTACAGCTATTAACAAAGTGGCGCAAAAACACACTCTTAGCTTTTCTTGTTCTTTTCTTCTTTGAATTGTAGTCAACCCTCAACTAATAAAACATAAAAATTGAATTCGGACCCCACTCAAGAATTGCAAACTGCTTGACTGACTTATCGTCTATGAGCCTACAAATTATTGCAACAACAGAAAATAGTTGAGCTAAACAACTGAAAACAACTGAAGGCTTCTCCACCACATTGTAGTTAAATGTCTATCCCTGTCCTCTTCATTGCCAAGTATTTCGTACCGAAGATCAATGGATGATCTTCGCTTATCAGTGATAAGAATAAGAATATAAAAATTTCCTACACACAGATACAGACAAATACGTTTATGTTTTTCACCGCACAGAAAGATTCTTGCATCCAATAATTGCCGAGCGCGGAGTTAAGATAAGAATCTTAACTGACAGAAAAAGGATATCGATGCATATCTACACTGACAGTTTTCCTTCCGGTTTTTTGTCTGAAAAAATTCTTATTTGTCAAATAGTGCTACTTAGCAAAAAAAGTACCACGTTTGCTAAAAAGTGTCCTAATAGTGTCAGGTGTCCAAAAAAGTGCCATTTTTAAAAAAAAGTGTCAAAAGTGACACTAAAGTGTCACCGGTGGCAACCCTGGCTGGATGCCGACTAAAGCTACGAGCACGCGCATACCAAAACATACATGATCGCCGCGCGTCTAGTGGCGTCAGACGGAAACGTTCCCTAGTTTCTGAATAGCCTAGTGAAAATCCCAAAAGAGGTATTTTCAAAATCTAGGGGACAAAAAATATTGGGACGTAGCCTCCTATTACTTTTCACATCTTAGACCAACCAAGTGTGAATTTTGTTTTTCGATTAAACGGAGCATAATATTCTTTTTAAAGTTCATCTTGAGCTAGTACCCTCGGAAAATTCACCAAGGAAACTTTCGTCTTTGTGGCTGTAACCCAACACTGAGGCTAAACAAAATAATTTTAAGATACCATATCCTCTTAAACCTTAAATGCCTACTGGTAAACAAAAGGCAATAAGAGACAATTAAAAAACGCATATTGTTGTTGCCTAAGATAAACCTGAGATAGTTCAAATTAAACGAGGTTTGCCAACTTACCAAGAGCTTGAAGATCCCCGCTTCTTCATGAAGTTTACCAGCAACTTCATCTAGCAGCTCAAATTGATGCTCAGAAGTGAAAGCTCTTGCGTATAAAACATTTTCAAGGACAGCCTCTTCATCGAGATTGTAATGACTCGCTATGTCTTTCAAACGGTCAGGACGGCTAAGGTCAAGATTTAAGTGTTAATACTTGTGTACAAAACTTGAAGAAGTCTTTGGTTAAAATGCAAGTGTCAAGAATCATAAAAAAATTGATAAAATCGTTTTGTAAGAAGAAAAGAAGAAATATAAAAAATAAATACTGACATTTTAGACTTTGCCGAAAGCTACAAGTAACACCTCAAATTAATCTCAAATTTTGTACTGTTTAAATCTAATTCGTTATGTAGCAACATTTCTACCAAAAATTGTACTTTATTCGTTCATAAGAACTAGGAGCAGTAGAACATAAAAACGGGGCATTGGATCTGGATTCATCAAAAAATACCAAAAAAGGGAGGTAGGGATGGAATAAAAGTGAAAAGAATAGAATCAATTAGGAATGGCATATCATTTATCTTGTTGAAACGCCACATACACGGCTACCATATCGCGTAATTTTTTCTAGCTCAAATGATTCATTATGTCCCAAGTGATTCATTCTTGCATTGATTCTTGTTATTCCTTGCACGACAGATTATATATCCCTGACTGGTTAGACTTTTTTTTATAATTTCAGTTTTTACCACCGAAAAAAAAACTATTCCATTTGGGGCCTTAGAAAAACTGCAAATGAAGCATAACAACACAATCACAATATTCTTCTATATATATATATATATATATATATATATATATATATATATATATATATATATATATATATATATATATATATATATATATATATATATATATATATATATATATATATATATATATAACCAAAACTGTAACCAAAACTCTGAAAAACGGAATTTTGTAACAATAGATACATGAAATATATTGGTTGATTTTCATGATCCCAAATATGTAAGATTCATTGTGTTTAATGTTACCATGGGCGCCCATAAGGGGGGGGGCAGGGGGGCACCCACCCCCTGGCTTAATGATGTTACCTTATTTTTATATTTTTGTTCTGAGATTTCTATTATATAACATTAAAAGTGCCAATTAGATGAGGTTTGCCCCCCCCCCTGGAATTCAGCTTATGGGCGCCCATGAATGTTACGCATCAGAGGCTACTAGCCTGAGAAAATTTGCCTGATTTTTAAAAAAAGGGGGAAAACGTCCCCCAAAAGTCAAGGAATCTTACTGAAAGTTGCACCGTCAGATTCAGCGTATCAGTTGTATAAGTTTCAAGCTCCACTGTATAAGTTTCAAAAATCTGGAATTTTTCATTTTTTGCTTGAAGAAAGGAAACGGATGCATTTTTTTTTCTAGGGTTCCTAGTTCTTCCTAGGGGTGATCGTATCAAGCCAATTGTCTATAAGATTGAGCGAAGGCTCAATTGAACGGAAACTAAAATTTTTGGAGCCCGTTTTAATTGGCCAAGAAAATTGGAGGCCCCTTCCTACCCCCTTTTCTCCCAAAAGTCATCCGATCAAAATTTTAAAATTTTCGGACTCAGTTTTTCGTCATAGTTTAAAGGAAAAAAAAATTCACATGCTGACCAAAGGTCTTCGTTGCGCAGGTACCCATCTCCAGATTCAATGCCTTCAGTCGGAAGTGCAATGCGTGGTTGGGGGCAAATCACCCGACGATTCCCATGTTTTCCCCCCAGATTTCTCCAGGTACCCATTTAGAGCTGGGTCGACTCTGGTTGAGCTTACAGGGTCACACCATTGACCCCCGTTCCAAACCAAATAACCAGCGACACCAGGACTCGAACCCCTGACCTCAGAATTTCCACTCCGGTGGGCTTACCACCCACTCGGCTAGGACAGCTCAAAAGGTCCAATAACTAATAACAGTTAAAAGGTCCAATAACTATGCCTTTCAGGATAACATGACCCCCGACATTCCCCCAGGGATGAAATTTGCAGCAAGTTGTGAAATGTGCCCATTATTTACATATAGTATTTGTTATTGGGAAGTATACATACGTTTTTTCGGGAGGGGGCAGAGTTGCCTCCAAAATCTAAGATAGTTGAAACTAACCAAAAAAGCTTAAGCAACTGGTGATGGATTTTTTCTTCCGAAGACCAGTGAATCAATTTCTTAGACCACACTACCTTTCTATTTATTATTAAAATGAAATGAAAACATAATGAAAAAAATACTGAAAAAAAGGGAAATAATTAACGAAAAAAAGAGATTAGGTTAAATGGACAATATTTAATTAGGTTAAATGGATATATATATATATATATATATATATATCTATATATATATATATATATATATATATATATATATATATATATATATATATATATATATATATATATATATATATATATATTATATATATATATATATATATATATAGACCCCGGTGCCGCGCCGGCATATCGACCGAACGCCGCCGACGAGAGGCCCGGTCGAACACCGCCGAAGTGTCGTAACGCTGCCGGCGCGACGCAGGCGCGCCACCGCCGGCAGAGGCGGCGGCGTTCGGTCGACTTCAAATTAATATTGCGTCAACCGCAAAGTCGGAGCTTTTCCTTCTCGTGTGGTTTAGTATTTCGATTTTCCTGATGAGAAATCAAGCAGGGCTTGCACTATCCCCGAATTTCCGGTATTTCCCCGAAAATCTATGCGTCACCCCGAAAAAAAATTTGGTTCCCCGAAAATCACGCAATCATGGTGCCACACCTAGCGATTTATCACCAGTGACTTTCCCTGCCAAATATTACTTTGCATACCATAATTCTTCACTACTCTCTTGTTCATTAATTTTTGTCTCTTTTGTTACTTTGCATAAAAACCAGACAGATGCAATATGCGATTGCAAACATTGCAATATACACAGTTCTTCATATGTTGACAAAAAAAAGTATCGTCTTTATGAAATGAGTTTAAATCATTTCGAATGCAGTTTCCCAATCGCTATTTCTTACATCATTCGTAGTCAAGAATTTTATTTTCAAGTTGAATAGAATTATAGAACGCATTCACTACTATACAGCTTCAGCCTTAAGTTGGATTTTGAAATTGACAGGCGACAGATTGTTTCTACAGCTGAATTGTAAGTTTGCAGATTTTTTTATTTTTTTTTTTTTGCTGTTTTTAGATAAGATTTTCTTAATGTTTAAGACTCAATTTTTGAACGCCGGATAGAAAATACAATCTTCTTTCTGAGACATTTTTGCCCCCCCCCCCCCAAAAAAAAAACCTTCTATTGAGACAAAATTTAGCTATAGACTAAGCTATGTACAAGGTTGGGGAATTAAAGATTGAACCGGAAGTTCCCCGAAAATATGATTCATAAATAAATTGTAAATTACTGCCTATAGGGGGGGGGCTATCATTTTTAAATGATAATACCTCATTTTTTTATTGAAAGCAGGGATGCCAAAAAAGATAATTATTTTTTTTCATTTAAAGTGGAGACAGAAGAAAATTATATCAAATTCCCTGAGAAACCATTGAAATATTTTGATAGACCCAGGACCCCCATTAGGACTTGTTCATTGTCTTGGGTATTTTGCGATTTCTCAAAGGCTACTGGCCTAATTTGGCTTTTGTGTGTGCTCCCTTTTAATTAGATTCTTTGGATCTTATTGAATGCCACGGCGAACCTATGACTCAGTTTTCCAATAATTTGAGGTATATCTGAATAATTTCGACATTTTTGTTGTTGTCTTTGTACCCCTTTACCCATACCCTCAATTTTTTTTCAAGGAACACTAAGCTGTTTAACGTTAATTTGCGTGTTTGTTTGAACCACATAATAACCTAGTTAATGATTAAGTAAATTATTTTCTAATGAAAGCTGAGACGGGATCCTATCAAGGTGGTATCCAGAGGGGGGGGGGTAGGGAGGTATTACATTTAAATGATAATGTCTCGAATTTTTTTATTGAAAGCAGGGATCCCAAAAAGTTTTTTTTTTTAATTTAAAGCAAAGACGGCATCCTATCAAGTGGTATCCAGAGGGGGGGGGGGTGTGAGCTATCATATTTAAATGATAATGTCTCGATTTTTTTTTTTAAAGCAGGGGTGCCAATAAGTTAATTATTTTTTTTTATTTAAAGCAGAAACGGTATCCTATCAAGATGGTATCCAGAGGGTACCAGTACCTTGTTTTTTTTTTTATTGAAAGCAGGGATGCCAAAAAGTTGAAAAGTTGACAAAAATTAACAAGATTTTCGCGAGTTATACTTGATACAGCCCTCGCATAGTTTTGTCGTCCAAAGGGAAAGGGATGTATGCGTCCAACCCTTTTTTTTTACTATTGATGAAACGGGTTTACTTTGAAAACATGCATTCATAAGTACCAGACAGATTAACACTAAAACGAATTGGTGTGACGAAAGCGATATCGACATCCCCACCTAACGTTGCGCTCGAGTGACAATGGCGCCTTTAGCCCAGTGCCCAAGTTACATTAAAAGGCCAGGTCATAATAAAAGCTTTCAATTTGGGAGGTTCAAGGAGGAGTCTTTGACAGTCTTATGACCTCAGGGTACTAGATGTTGCAACGTTTCTTACGTATCTACAGTGGTTTAAAAAAATTCAATCACCCCACAAATGATTACCAAAAATATGCACAAATATACCAAATGTAACGTTTGGAATATTATAACACTTTTTTCAAACCTTTGAAGAAAAGCAAAAAAGGCTAAATACCCGTTACTACGCTTGCAAGCTATTTTTAAAAGAAACTCTTCGGAGATTTCCACGGAAATTACCATAGCAGAAGCTTTGAGCCTGGGTGGGGATCAAAGAGGAGTCTTTGAGTATTTTGACCACAGGTGACTTATTGTTGCGACTTTCTTAAATTTGGTAATTTTTGTGAGCATTTGGAAATCAAAGCTTAAACTCATTAACTGATACTAAGTGTCCTAACATTTTGCTTGGATTAAAAGTGACGAACTAGGATGAAAATCTCAACGTCTTCCTGGAGCTACTTCAGTCTGCATATTATTTCACTTAATTACATTTAAAACGGATAAGCGTTTCATTTTTTACCTAAGAAAATAGCTGGCACTTGATTTTTCTTCATGCCGAATAAACCATTAAGTGTTTTTGGGTTTCATTGTAATTGAAGTGTTCTCATGTGAAGTGTTCATCATGTATTTTTTCAATTTGATAAATTTACTCATTTTACATCAGTTTATAATTTGACTGATATTTAAGTATTTATCAGTTTATAATTTGGAATGAATCTCCAAAAGAAAAAATGAATAATATCAAAAGAGCAGCCAAAAAGCAATAAAAAAGCAGCAGTTCAGCCTTAGCCTACATGAAATATATTCTATAAAGAAGCCAAAAAAACTTTAAAATGCATTTTTTTTTTTAAAATTGTTATTAAACACCAGTTTTTAATACAAAAAGGCTTTTTAGGAATCCAAAAGAGCAAAAAAAAAAAAAAAAAAAAAAACAATCAATATCAAAGTCACCCATTTCAACTGTTTTAAAGGTGACAAAACAGAAACTCAAAGGGCATTATGAAAAAATTAAGCTTCTAAGTTCAAAGTTATATTCAAAATTTTTACCCAGATAACTGACGAATTTTGTGATACGGTATTTGAAGTTTTGTATGCAGTAATGCTCGATGAAAGACCTGCTAATTTTGATAATTATTTATGTTAAGAATACATAGCTAATAGATACTTCAACTACTCGTATTATGCAAGGGTTCTAAAAACGCCACAGCCATTTCGTTTCTACCAGATTTCTACTTCACTTGATGAATAACGAAGAAGACCAGTTTCCAACCAGCGACTTGTGAATTTTTGAACTCATGAATAGGCTCGAATCTGTTGTAAATGTAAGCTGTGATTTGAGAAAGACTGATGAAAACATTAATTTTTGCGGTCAACATTGATCGCGCCGGCGGCACGCCGCCGGTAAGATGTTACCGCGCCGGTAAGCGGCGCGCGGCGAGCTGTTTTTTTTTTTGCCCCGCCGCCGCCGGTCTCCCTCATCGGCGCGGCGCCGGGGTCTATATATATATATATATATAATATATATATATATATATATATATATATAGAATATATATATATATATATAATATATATATATATATATATAATATATATATATATATATATATATATATATATATATATATATATATATATATATATATATAATATATATATATATATATATATATATATATATATATATATATATATATATATATATATATATATAATATATATATATATATATATATATATATATATATATATATATATATATATATATATATATATATATATATATATATATATATATATATATATATATATATATATATATATATATATATATATATATCTATATATATATATATACATATATATATATATGTATGTATATATATATATATATAAATATATAAGTATATATATATATATATATATATATATATATATATATATATAGTAATAGTAACAATAACTCTTTATTTCCATAATAGCTTATAGCTAGCAGCGGACGTCAAACAACAACAAGAAAATATAACACATGAGATCAGATAAATAAATATAAAAATAAATAAACTTTTATAAATTTCCTTTTCAATTAGTTCCTCATTATAGTGGTTCACGAAGTATGGAACAAACGATGATAGGTACCTTGTTGTTGATGATGTTTTATACATGTCCACTATGCATGTACACTCTTGGCAGTTGGACACAATGTGAGAATTGTACAATTATTGATGACTATAATGAAAAGTGTAAATTATGTAATCCTTGTAAATTACATAGAAGATATGCTGTACAAATTAAAGGATGTAATTTCTGTCTTGAAGAGATTTGTGACTCTCACCCTAGAGGACATCTGTGCTCCAATTGTCACTATGACAAATGTGATCAGTGGGAGAATACTTACCCCGGTATGATTGCAAAGGATCCCAAACGTGATTTTAGTTTATTTCTACGAGATTGGTATCGTCGTGGATTTAAATTATTCTGGGAGGAAGAATCTGGTCTACGATTCAAAACTGTTGGGGTAACAAGACAATTTGGTTTCTACTTCATCGTTGTGACGACACTGCCTATTATGACTATAAACCAAGTGGTTTTTATTTGGCAGTTACCGAATGTGATTCACCATTTGAAAACACTGTATGTGATATTGCTTCAAATAGACAGATTGAAACTCGTGAATTTCATAATATGAATGCAAATAGTATCATTGACTATACAAAGAGATATGACAATAGTGAAGTTACATTATACTGTAGAAAATGTGACCCTGACTTTGCAGCCAGTCAAGATCAATATACAGTGAATCCAAATGGTTTTACCGGCATTAGTGGTTCACGACGGTGAAGTTGAAGGCTGAAATGAACAAAAACTATTGCTCCTCCTATTATGCAAGATATATCTGCAAAACTAGCCCAAATAACCTGACTAACTGAGCTAACTTGAGTTTTTTTTTTAGAGAATTTTCAACAAAAATTTACCGGCATCATGATTGCTGAAAGACAATTGAGAGAGTTACAAACTAATCTTTGTTTTATGCAGGCTAGTCATAGAAGTTTCTGCTCCTAAGGTAACATTCTTCTTTTTTGGGTCAGTTTCATGGTGCCAGTTCAAGTGCTCTTTCCAGCAACGCGAGTTTTTATTAAAATAGGGTATTGAAGGGCATATTATCCCCAAGTATCTTTGAGGGATTGCAGGTAAAATTTCAATTAGCTATGAAACACTGGCCTATATTTGCTGTTAAATACTTTATTTCTAAAATCCGATTAAAAATCCAAAACTTCAAATAAGGAAAAGAAACTAACTTCTGCAAATTACGAAACTTCAACTTAAACTCATACAACACTTCCAATTTTCGTCTTTTTTTCAGAACCATATGAAAATATGATGTACTCATTCAAAACTGAGATAGTTCAACTTTCAAATCGCAGTACGGTTATCCAAAATACACAAATTAACTATTTGAAAATCAACAAAGTAAAAACAAGATGCACATATGATTAGTGGGCTTCCCGCAGACGCTGTTTTGATGAACCAAATGAATTTGTATTTTGGTCGACCACACCATCATTCCGACTATATCAAAAATCTACAAACTGCTCTACTAGACTATCTGGTGGGGGAGTACTGACAGGTGCGTTAGATGGATATTTCTCCTACTTTGCTTCGGCTATTCCTTCGGGTACGTTTCTTAGATGGCTTCTGAGGTTGATTTTCAGAGTTTTCTTTATTCACGTTTGGGATCGAACCATTTGCTTCACTCTGACGCTGGTTATGTTGTTGATGCTTTTGGGACTTCTGTCTTCCTGATTAATGGCCACTTGATGTAGCATAAGGAACCGTTTTAGTGACTTGTCCGACTGCTTTGGTTCTTCCTTCTCTAAATACGATTTTCTGTCCAGGGCGTAGGTATTCAGGGTTTTTGATAAATCGGAAGCGAAGTATGGCTCGATCACCCGTGCGTAAACAGTCTTGAGACATCTCCAAGATTTTTGCCGTCTGTCTCACGCTGCCACAATGAACCATTGCCTGGTAGCGAACCTGGATGGTTGTAGGATGGTGCAATACAAGGATTTCTCCTTCAAACTCCCAGCAAGCTACAGGATTCAAAGAAGGGGCAATCATGACCATCCCCTTGCGCAGTAGTGACTTCTTCACCTTCTTCACAGCAAAAGTTGCAGTTTGCCCCCCCTCTAACTTCTTTCACAGGCATCCTCCTTCTATGAATACTTTTAACGGTAATAGGGACAAACTGTCCAACTGAATCCGGTCCTAATAGGAGTGTATCGTAAAGTTTAATACAACCACGCAATGTTGTGCCAGAAACAACTGTGCCAACGCAGGAACTGAACAAGTATCATCAATTTGAAATTCGGCTGGATCATTCACATAAGCTGGCATTCTTGCAGATAGTAAATTCAAGAAGCTTCTTAAGAGATCGAGATTCGCGCCTGAGACGTTGCTCACTTGAAAGATAGGGCACAGTGTTTCAGTTGAGAAATTTGTCGCGCTGAAAACAACATCGTCATGATTCTTAATCAAAATAGCGGTTTTTTTCGACAGCCTGGGGATTTTAACATTTTAATCAAGAGGCTCAAAGTATCTTTTAAAATGTTTGGAGGTGCCATGTCTATTTTGGTTACCACGACAAAAATAGGGATGTGTAGCGACAATGTCAGCCCAAGGTGCTCTTTCGTCATACCAACGATCCCATGTTCGCTCCAACGATCAGCATGGTGAAATCTGGGGCATGACCTGCCATGCCAAAGACCGTGGTTTTTAGGTACTTCTCATGTCCAGCCAAATCAATGAATGTGACGACTTTGGTGGCATTTTTACAGATCTTTGTCCAATCTAAGGAGCCTTGAACCGGTTTGTTGACAACATTACCTTTACTGTCAAACCCTAAAATGACGTTCCCAACGGAGGATGTCCTTCCAGTTTCGATTTCATGCTTGTGTCGAAATAGTTTCAATCGTGCTGTGCCACGCCCATTATCCAGTTCTCCATGCGTCAAGACACCCAGTTAAAGTTGATTTGCCAGCATCGACATTACCAACGACAGCCACGCGTATCTCCACAAAATCTAGTTTGTCTGCTTTACACCTGACGAGAAAATGACCACTACAGCTTTTTTTAGTTATTTCTTCACGTAGTGTCACGCAATCAGCATCCTTCGTTGCTGCTAACGATTGTAGAGTCGCCACACACGCGTCATATTCTTCTCTAGAGAGCGGTAGAGTAGTGCCATCTTGACCTCCCTTAATATGGTAAATGGTTTCGCCATTGCCTCTGACAATACGATCCTTCAGATCCTGAATCAACTTGTCATACTCGTCATTAGATGGGCTAAGGAAAGGATGTTTTACTGAGATAGGCTTTTCCTCACTCTTCTGGAAAAACAGGCTTAGTTTTTGCAAGTCCATGGTGGTATACTAAATCACATGACAAACTTGATGGCAGCCAGTTCTTCTTCTATTTCATCAAAACAAAGTTTCATCAGTACCAAAATTTTGGATTTTTTTTTTGTTTTACTAGTTTAAACTCATAGTTTAAACATATTTATAGTTTAAACATTGTTTTGCATCTTTCACTTTATGATCAATGTCAACTATTTTGTTCTATATATTTACATTGTAAGGAATATTCGAAAAGTCAGTTTATGACGACATTTTAAAGAAGTTGACGGCAACTCAAGGACTAAGCTAACAGAATCCCTCAAATATGATATCTTACCCTGAGAAGTAATATTTCTTGATGGCGCATCTTCAATATCTCAGATTTTGCTAAGGGGGTTAAGGTGAAACTTTTCAGTAACGGCTATGTCAAAACTTTCAGGAAAATTTTAAAGGGATTTTGAACTAAGTTAAAAGACACTATATGCATCCATTTTTTCAAAATGATGCATCTGATATATCCCAGGAGCAGCAAAGGGTCTTATTTGAAACTTTAGTGTCTACATAAAAGACACTGCATGTGTATATCTGCAATTTCCCAGAAATGGAAACGGCTCATTGAAAATAGGAAGTTCAAAGTTATAGTGTACTTTTAAGAACCAAAGTGATTTGAGGGCAGCCAGCCCCCTCCTGTAGCTTTTCCACCATGGACTCCTTAGACCCAAAGACACCTGATCAATTTTGAGATTGCAATTTTATTCAAAATAGTCAGAAGGCTCCGTAAATACGTCTTCAGGGACGACACGACCCCTATAACCTCTGGGAAAATGGTCGTAAACTATGCAAGTACCCGTTATTTACACGTAGATTTTATAATAGAAATAGAGGACCATGTTTGATCCTGAGTGTCTTATTAGCTCTAAATTTTAGATATCATTCTTTGTGCCAAGAAAATCATATATTTTTGTTTAGGAGCGAGAGGGTGGTCTGAAATGGGGAAAAAAACTCTTAGTTCCTAATCGGTTGTAATTCGAGTAAGCTCTTACAGATCGTCCGCTACGCCAAGATTAGCAGAGTTTTCCAAAACGTGCATTCTGAAAACGACAAGCAAACCTTAATATTCAAAAGACGCTATGTGGCCCTGATTCCTTAACTTATTTACACTATTTAAGGATTAAGTTAAGCTTTGGGGGAGTATTGAAAGGCTAAATTAACTTTATTTTTTCTGGGGAGCTGGCAGAGGTAAATCAAAAGACACTATGTGTGTATCCATTCCATCAAAATTGCATGTTTGTAATATCTCGGGAGGGCTCCGAGAATATAGTTGAAACTTTTATTGTTAGAGATTAATTAAAAAAAAAACCTTCCGAAAAATAAGTTTTTCAAAGAAAAGTAAAGGCCATTTTAAACTTAAGCTCAGTTGATACGAATACCTGTTAAAATTCAAACTCAAAAACGACCAGAAATTACTATTAAAGAATAAATGAAACTCAAAACAAACAGAAATTAAATAAACAGTCATAGCAAAGAACATACAACAAGTAAAAATATAAATGAATAAATAGATCTTAAAGCGAGTAATGACTTAGACTGAATATGAAAATCAAGCTTAAAACGAAAACAAATATTTTGCTATTAAAGTATAAATGAAACTTAAAACGAACAGAAATTAAATAAACAATCAATGCGAACAAACATACAATATATATTAATGTAAATGAATAAATAAATCTTAAAACGAGTGAAACTTAAAAAGAATATGCAAATCAAGCTTCAATCGAATAAAAATAACTACAAACAAGAGTTTGGGTATCGCCTCACTGCAGAAGCCTAAAACCTACTGCGTCATTGGCGCTTTACTGAACACAATTCTTTGAAATGTTTTCACTTTTGTAACTTTAAGAAATCAAAAATTAATTAAGATTTTTGGGAATAAAATATCAGCATATGTATATTAATTTGACAATGCACATTTTTTTTTCAGTAAACTCATTTGAATTTTTTTTTCAGTAAAGTACAAATTATATTCTGGCTTTTAGAAAGCATAGGGGTTTTGAACTCTACTCATATTAATTTATGCTCGTTTGAGTTTGACTCTAATATTTATTTTAATTTTGTTCGTTTTGGGTTTCATTTATTTATTGATACTGATTTAGGGTAGTTGTATGCTTGGTAGATTATATGATAGTCCGGACGCCAGGTATTGAAAATGTGAATCAAAACCACGACGGAATGGGGCTGCTATGAGAATTAGCCTACCCTCCACCCCCTAAATTGACCATGCGGATTCAAAAATACCAATGGCACCCTCTTGCGAGTGGTGGAACACTCCGAAACTTGACATTTTATTATATTTTGGTGTTTCATGCAAGAAAATGCATGTTCCACAAAGTTTGAGGTGCAGTTTTCCGCTAAAATAGAAATGCCTAGAAGCCATAGAATGTTTTCATAACAAACTAGCACGATTAGTTAGAAAAAAATGGCAGAGTTAAAAAAAATGGCAAAAACTGTATGAGTCTTGAACAGTCTTGGAAAGTATAAACAAAATCAAATTGAATATTAGATATATGATGATATTAATTGTTGAAAGATCCATCAGTTCAAGATTTTTTTTCACTGTAATTTTTATTTTCATTTTCAATGCTGTAAGAACTGGAAAATAATAAATTTGTAATATACGAGTAATTCGTTTTCAGTGAAGCACCAATGACGCAGAAGGCTTTAGGTTTTTACAGTTAAAAAAGGGGGCAGTATCCAAATTTTGTTGTAGTGAAACTATATTTGTCTTGACCAATCTTGAAAAGAACTAACAAATTAAACAGAATATTTGATGCATAATGATATTAATTGATAAAAGCTCATCAGTTCAAAATTTTACTGTAATTTTAATATTTATTTTCAATATTAAGTACAAAAGAAAACATTTGTAATATAATTCGTTTTCAGTAAAGCGCCAATGACGCAGTAGGTCTTAGGCTTCTGCAGTGAGGCGATACCCAAACTCTTGTTAGTAGTTATTTTTATTCGATTGAAACTTGATTTGCATATTCTTTTTAAGTTTCACTCGTTTTAAGATTTATTTATTCATTTACATTAATATATATTGTATGTTTGTTCGCATTGATTGTTTATTTAATTTCTGTTCGTTTTAAGTTTCATTTATACTTTAATAGCAAAACATTTGTTTTCGTTTTAAGCTTGATTTTCATATTCAATCTAATAATTACTCGCTTTAAGATCTATTTATTTATTTATATTATTACTTGTTGTATGTTTTTTGCTATGATTGTTTATTTAATTTCTGTTCGTTTTGGGCTTCATTTATTCTTTAATAGTAATTTCTGGTCGTTTTGAGTTTGAATTTTAACAGGTATTCGTATCAACTGAGCTTAAGTTTAAAATGGCCTTTACTTTTCTTTGAAAAACTTATTTTTCGGAAGGTTTTTTTTTTAATTAATTTTTGTTCGTTTTTGATTGCAAAAAGTTTCAAGTTTTTATGGCATGGAGGGGGGGGGGGTACTTACTGTCCGATTATTCTTGACTTTAAAAAAACGGATCTAGAACTTTCAATTTAAATCGAATGAGGCTTTTTTTTCAAACTCTATACGATTATACCTCTTTGATAAAAACCTTATACATGAACAATAGACAGCTTGCATAATTTGTGGACAGCGATTGACAACAATGAATGGATTGAAAAAATAGCTCCAATAAGGGGGTTTAGACCATTTCACTTGCTGGCACAAAGGGATTACGACTGTTTGGAATTGACCTTAATAGGATTTTTTGTGCCAAAGCAATTTTGCATCTATCACAGAGTATGTATTTTAACCTTATAGTTGGATAATTATAATAGATTTCCTATGTGTTCTTCCCATACAAAACCCCTTCCCATAAGTTATAAACCCCCTTAATAAGTTATGCCCCAGGGCATAACTTAAAACGCCTACCCCCGGGCCCTGGTGGGCTGTGTCGACACCGGAGTTTTTTGTTATCAGAACTTTGAACTATTTTAACAAAATGTCTATCTCAAAATTTTTATCTGATGCATTTATGGCTTGGAGGGGGGGGGGGGGGGGGGGGAGAGGGGGGGAAGGCTAGTTACCCTCCAATCTCTTTTGACTCTTAAAAAGTGAACAAGAACTTTCAATTTTCAGTCAAATGAGCCCTCTCTAAAGTTTATACAAGCATCCCTTCCATAAAAACCTTATATGCCCCCAGGGCATAACTTAAAAACCTTGCTCTGAGGGTTGTGGGCGAGTGTTCTCCTCAAAAATATATTTTTCTATCTGGAAATCAACTACGCTGAACAAAATGACTATCTGAAAATTTGATTGGATTTGTTTGGGAAATGGTGGGCGTGGGGGGGGGGAGGCTAGTTACACTCCAATCACCTTCGACTATTAAAAAGGGCACTAGCTCTTTAATTTCCAATCGAATGAGCCTGTTTTGAAGTTTCTACGACAACGCCTTCTATAAAAACCTTATATGCCCCCAGGGCATAACTTAAAAACCCTTGCCCTGAGGGTTGTGGGGGAGTACCCTCCTCAAAATATATTTTCTATCTGGAAATCAACTACGCTGAACAAAATGGCTATCTCAAAATTTTGATTGGATGTGTTTGGGGGAATAATGAGCGTGGGGGGGGGGCTAGTTGCCCTCCAATCACTTTCGACTATTAAAAAGGGCACTAGCTTTTTGAATTTCCAATCGAATGAGCCTTTTTGAAGTTTCTACGACAACACCTTCTATAAAAAACTTTATATGCCCCAGGGTATAAATTAAAACCCTTGCCCTGAGGGTTGTGGGAGAGTATCCTCCTCAAAAAATATATTTTCTATCTGGAAATCAATTACGCTGAACAAAAATGGCTATCTCAAAATTTTGATTGGATGTGTTTGGGGAAATGATGGGCGTGGAGGGGGGAGGGGGCTAGTTACAATCCAATCACTTTCGATTATTAAAAAGGGCACTAGCCCTTTAATTTCCAATCGATTGAGCCTGTTTTGAAGTTTCTACGACAACGCCTTCTATAAAAACCTTATATGCCCCCAGGGCATAACTTAAAACCCTTGCCCTGAGGGTTGTGGGGAGTGTCCTCCTCAAAAATATATTTTCTATCTGGAAATCAACTATGCTGAACAAAATGGCTATCTCAAAATTTTGATTGGATGTGTTTGGGGAATGGGGCGGGGAGGGGCTAGTTGCCCTCCAATCATTTTCGACTATTAAAAAGGGCACTAGCTTTTTGAATTTCCAATCGAATGAGCCTTTTTTGAAGTTTCTACGACAACACCTTCTATAAAAACTTTATATGCCGCCAGGGTATAAATTAAAAACCCTTGCCCTGAGGGTTGTGGGAGAGTAATCTCCTCAAAAATATATTTTCTATCTGGAAATCAATTACGCTGAACAAAATGGCTATCTGAAAATTTTGATTGGATGTGTTTGGGGAAATGATGGACGTGGGGGGGGGGGGGGGAGGGAGGCTAGTTACACTCCAATCACTTTCGACTATTAAAAAGGGCACTAGCTCTTTAATTTCCAATCGAATGAGCCTGTTTTGAAGTTTCTACGACAACACCTTCTATAAAAACCTTATATGCCCCCAGGGCATAACTTAAAACCCTTGCCCTGAGGGTTGTGGGGGAGTACCCTCCTCAAAAATATATTTTCTATCTGGAAATCAACTACGCTGAACAAAATGGCTATCTCAAAATTTTGATTGGATGTGTTTGGGGGAATAATGGGCGTGGGGGGGGGGCTAGTTGCCCTCCAATCACTTTCGACTATCAAAAAGGGCACTAGCTTTTTGAATTTCCAATCGAATGAGCCTTTTTTGAAGTTTCTACGACAACACCTTCTATAAAAAACTTTATATGCCGCCAGGGTATAAATTAAAACCCTTGCCTCTGAGGTTGTGGGAGAGTATCCTCCTCAAAAATATATTTTCTATCTGGAAATCAATTACGCTGAACAAAATGGCTATCTCAAAATTTTGATTGGATGTGTTTGGGGAAATGATGGGCGTGGAGGGGGAGGGGGCTAGTTACACTCCAATCACTTTCGATTATTAAAAAGGGCACTAGCCCTTTAATTTCCAATCGATTAAGCCTGTTTTTGAAGTTTCTACGACAACGCCTTCTATAAAAACCTTATATGCCCCCAGGGCATAACTTAAAACCCTTGCCCTGAGGGTTGTGGGGGAGTGTCCTCCTCAAAAATATATTTTCTATCTGGAAATCAGCTATGCTGAACAAAACGGCTATCTCAAAATTTTTTGATTGGGGATGTGTTTGGGGCGGGGAGGGGCTAGTTGCCCTCCAATCATTTTCGACTATTAAAAAGGGCATAAGAACTCTCGATTTCCAATAGAATGATCCCCCTTTGAAGTTTCTACGACAAACCCTTCCATATGAAGTGCCTCTGGAAAAAAAAATAATAATAAAACATTGGAGCCGTATGGCCTTTACTATAGGCAACGCTACAGCGTTGCCTCTGATTATAATAATTGGCAGAAAAGAATTCATAAGACAAGTGAAAATTGTATGAAGGATTGGTTGTTAGACCGCGGTCGTCTTCAGGGAGTAGGGGCTATGTACTTCTAATGAATAGTGTTTTCACTACAAACAAGAGTATGGCTACTGCCCGCTCCCCTAACGGTAAAAGAATCATTCTCTTACTTAAATTTATAAACAATCAATGCGAACAAACATACAATATATATTAATGTAAATGAATAAATAAATCTTAAAACGAGTGAAACTTAAATTGAATATGCAAATCAAGTTTGAATCGAATTAAAATAACTACAAACAAGAGTTTGGGTATCGCCTCACTGCAGAAGCCTAAAACCTACTGCCCCATTGGCGCTTTACGGTTTCTAAGACACCGCCTTCTATAAAAAAATTATATGCCCCCAGGGCAATTTTGATTGGATGTGTTTGGGGGAATGATGGGCGTGGGGGGGGGGGGTAGTTGCCCTCCAATCACTTTCGACTATTAAAAAGGGCACTATAACTTTGAATTTCCAATCGAATGAGCCTTTTTTGAAGTTTCTACGACACCGCCTTCTATAAAAACCTTATATGCCCCAGGTCATATCTTAAAACCCTTGCCCTGAAGGTTGTGGGGGAGTCGTCCTCCTCAAAAACATATTTTCTATCTGGAAATCAACTACGCTGAACAAAATGGCTATCTCAAAATTTTGATTGGATGTGTTTGGGGAAATGATGGGCGTCGGGGGGAGGGGGCTAGTTGCACTCCAATCACTTTCGACTATTAAAAAGGGCACTAGCCTTTTAATTTCAATCGAATGAGCCTGTTTTGAAGTTTCTACGACAACACCTTCTATAAAAACCTCATATGCCCCCAGGGCATAGCTTAAAACCCTTGCCCTGAGGGTTGTGGGGGAGTGTCCTCCTCAAAAAATATTTTTCTATCTGGAAATCAACTACGCTGAACAAAAATTTTTGATTGGATGTGTTTGGGGAAATGATCGGCGTGGGGGGGGGGGGGGGGGGGGCTAGTTACACTCCAATCACTTTCGACTATTGAAAAGGGCACTAGCCCTTTAATTTCCAATCGAATGAGCCTGTTTGAAGTTTCTACGACAAAAACGCCTTCTATAAAAAACCTTATATGCCCCCAGGGCATAACTTAAAACCCTTGCCCTGAGGATTGTGGGGAGTGTCATCCTCAAAATATATTTTCTATCTGGATATCAACTATGCTGAAAAAAATGGCTATCTCAAAATTTTGATTGGATGTGTTTGGGGAAATGATGTCCAATCGATTGAGCCTGTTTTGAAGTTTCTACGACAACGCCTTCTATAAAAACCTTATATGCCCCCAGGGCATAACTTAAAACCTTGCCCTGAGGGTTGTGGGGGAGTGTCCTCCTCAAAAAATATATTTTCTATCTGGAAATCAACTATGCTGAACAAAATGGCTATCTCAAAATTTTGATTGGATGTGTTTGGGGGAATTGTGGGCGTGGGGGGGGGCTAGTTGCCCTCCAATCATTTTCGACTATTAAAAAGGGCACTAGAACTCTCGATTTCCAATCGAATGATCCCCCTTTGAAGTTTCTACGACAACCCCTTCAATATGAAGTGCCTCTGGGAAAAAAAATAATAATAAATAATAAAACAAACATTGGAGCCGTATGGCCTTTACTATAGGCAACGCTACAGCGTTGCCTCTGAAAGGAACGGTAAGGAATTCAAATTTAGTTCAGATTAAGGGAAAGGGTTAACTAGTTTTCATCATCAATTCCTATATAATCAAAACTTTTTCCCAATAAGTCCCTATAAGAACATACATTTTATGCACAGCTGGATAGATGGCTTGGGGGTGGGGTTGAAAACTTTAAGGCGCTGTTGGAACAAAAAAGAAGTTGAGTTGGGCAAGGAAAATTTAAATTTAGTTTTAGGAGGAGGAAGAAAGGGGCTAACCAATCTTAGTCTCCAATAATGCATAAATAACATTTTTGCACTATAAGCTCTTATGAGACTTGTAATTTATGCACGATTAAGTAAATAAATCAAAATGCACTCTGTGCTTCCAGGTTGTCAATAAGGCGTATATGCAATATCTCAGGAGCAGCTTAAGGCATTAGACTGAAACTTTTAGAAAATGTTGCAGGAGGGCAAGTGGACGCTGAATTGTGGATTGGGGAAAAAAGTGGAAATCAAAAGACACTGGATGCATCCACATTATCAAAATACCATATCTTCAATATCTTGGCAGCGGAAATAAAACAACTTGAGGGACCAAGTTGAAACTTTGAGTGAATATCAGGTTGGGGGGGGGGGATCAAATTTTTTTTTAACTTGGGGGAAGGCAAGGGGACCTTATCAAGGAAAATAAATTTTTGAAAGAAATATTTGTTCTATTGATACTTAATACGAAATATTGGATTATTTATCGCATGGTAGCGAACCATCCAGGTTCGCTACCAGGCAATGGTTCATTGTGGCAGCGTGAGACAGACGGCAAAAATCTTGGAGATGTCTCAAGACTGTTTACGCACGGGTGATCGAGCCATATTTCGCTTCCGATATATCAAAAAAACCCTGAATACCTACGCCCTGGACAGAGAATCGTATTAGAGAAGGAAGAACCAAAGCAGTTGGACAAGTCACTAAAACGGTTCCTTATGCTACATCAAGTGGCCATTAATCAGGAAGACAGAAGTCCCAAAACCATCAACAACATAATCAGCGTCAGAGTGAAGCAAATGGTTCGATCCCAAACGTGAATGAAGAAAACTCTGAAAATCAACCTCAGAAGCCATCTAAGAAACGTACCCGAAGGAATAGCCGAAGTAAAGTAGGAGAAATGAGGACTATCCATCTAACGCACCTGTCAGTACTCCCCCACCAGATAGTCTAGTAGAGCAGTTGTAGATTTTTGATACAGTCGGAATGATGGTGTGGTCGACCAAAATACAAAATTCATTTGGTTCATCAAAACAGCGTCTGCGGGAAGCCCACTAGTCATATGTGCATCTTGTTTTTACTTTGTTGATTTTCAAATAGTTAATATGTGTATTCTGGATAACCGTATTGCGATTTGAAAGTTGAACTATCTCAGTTTTGAATGAGTACATCATATTTTCATATGGTTCTGAAAAAAAAGACGAAAATTGGAAGTGTTGTATGAGTTTAAGTTGAAGTTTCGTAATTTGCAGAAGTTATTTTTTTTTTCCTTATTTGAAGTTTTGGATTTTAATCGGATTTTTGAAATTGAAGTATTTAACAGCAAATACAGGCCAGTGTTTCATAGTTAATTGAAATTTTACCAGCAATTCCTCAAAGATACTTAGGGATAATATGCCCTTCAATACCCTATTTTAATAAAAACTCGCGTTGCTGGAAAGAACACTTGAACTGGCACCATGAAACTGACCCAAAAAAGAAGAATGTTCCCTTAGGAGCAGAAACTTCTATGACTAGCCTGCATAAAAAAAAGATTAGTTTGTAACTCTCTCAATTGTCTTTCAGCAATCATGATGCCGGTAAATTTTTGTTGAAAATTCTCTAAAAAAAACTCAAGTTAGCTCAGTTAGTCAGGTTATTTGGGCTAGTTTTGCAGATATATCTTGCATAATGGGAGGAGCAATAGTTTTTGTTCATTTCAACCTTCAACTTCACCGTCGTGAACCACTAATGCCGGTAAACCATTTGGATTCACTGTATATTGATCTTGACTGGCTGCAAAGTCAGGGTCACATTTTCTACAGTATAATGTAACTTCACTCTTGTCATATCTCTTTGTATAGTCAATGATACTATTTGCATTCATATTATGAAATTCACGAGTTTCAATCTGTCTATTTGAAGCAATATCACATACAGTGTTTTCAAATGGTGAATCACACTCGGTAACGGCCAAATAAAAATCACTTGGTTTATAGTCATAATAGGCAGTGTCGTCACAACGATGACGTAGAAACCAAAATTGTCTTGTTACCCCAACAGTTGAATCGTAGACCAGATTCTTCCTCCCAGAATAATTTAAATCCACGACGATACCAATCTCGTAGAAATAAACTAAAAATCACGTTTGGGATTCTTTCCAATCATACCGGGGTAAGTATTCTCCGACTGATCACATTTGTCATAGTGACAATTGGAGCACAGATGTCCTCTAGGGTGAGAGTCACAAATCTCTTCAAGACAGGAATTACATCCTTTAATTTGTACAGCATATCCTCTATGTAATTTACAAGGATTACATAATTTACACTTTTCATTATAGTCATCAGTAATTGTACAATTCTCACATTGAGTCCAACTGCCAAGAGTGTACATGCATAGTGGACATGTATAGAACATTTTTTTTTTTTGGTTCCGATGTCAACTCTCTCACAGCTAAAACGAAACTGATCGTCCTCGTTCGATAAATTCAGAGTGGAGGTAAGTAAGGTGAGAGGAGTAACTCTGTGACGTCATCTCTTTCGAATGGTGGGGGAGCCATCTACATTGAACCTATGGCAATGTTTTCAAAGTATATCCACGATATTATTCTGCTTTGTTCCAATTAATATATCAATAAATTGAGTATAAGCATTTGAGTCACATCGACAAAGTTTCATAAAATAGTCCAATGGGGGAGAATCAGTTTTCATTATATGTCAAGTGTTCCCCGAGAGAATATCCTGCGTGAAGAGATAACTCGAGAAAATTATCATCCAAAATTAAATGTTTTTCCATAAATACCAGATTCGATATAATTCTCTCTTTCTCGAATTTATTCATTTTTCAATCCTTTCACTCTGACTGCTGACTCTAGACTGACCATGATTCGTTAGCCTAACATTCTAACAAAAAGAAAGGGGACATTTTCGATTTCGAAACAATTTTATTGGATAATTACAACAATAATACTAGACATGTACAATTAGCGAAACAGTTTATTGTCTTCGATATGTTTCACTAATGCACTTAAAGCACATTGAGGTCTATTCACATGCGCTATATCAACTTTTGCAGCGAAGCATAATTGATCCTCCATTTTAAATTTGCTCAAGGATATCACATATCTTGCATATACTTCATCCCATTCCAGACAAAGCCGTGATCCTCTCGTTATTTCCACCGCAATGTTTGGTGCTCTTGTATTATTGCTACCAACTCCACTATCAACTTCTAATAGGGTAAACATTCCACTAATCATCAGCACAAATATATCAAATGAGTAAAGTCAAACGGTTTTCCCGCTCCTTCGAATTCTATTCACACACTAATAAAAAACTATAGCAAAATTCCTTTCCTTATATTCTCTGCAATCCTCTCCCGCTAATATTTCCGGCCCCCTGATTGGAACTTAGAAGGAGACACGTGATCCTGTTTCCCGTTATCGCATCAATACATTCCCCCACCGATTTATGTAAATCAATTTCTCAGAAATCCACTTGTCCTAGTCGATTACGCAATCAATTTCTCGGAAATCCACTTCCCCCTCGTTACGCAATCAATTTCTCGAAATCCACTTCCCCCTCGGTTACGCAATCAATTTCTCGGAAATCCACTTCCCCCTCGAGTCCTAGCATTTTTTTTCCGAAACGCATCGTGAGATCGTGGCGCCTTTCAGATAGTTTCTGAAGCCTCAGTTTCTGCAGGCTGTCCTCATAGGATGTATAATTTGCCCCAAGCATTATTTGGCACGCCCGCTTCTGAATATTTTCAAGCTTTTCGGTTTGGATAGCCGTTAGACCTGGGTGCCAAACGGGACAAGCATACTCGGTTTGCGATCGGACATACATACAGTATAGACTGCGCATAACGGAAATTTGGATATTGAACCGCGTTAGGCAAGCAAAGGATTTTAGGCATAGGGAAGCCTTTTGGAGGATAGACTGTATATGTGGATCCCATTTCAGGTTGCTTTTTAAAATTACTCCTAGGATTTTTTATTTCATCTTATAGTTGTAAGTCCAGTGTCTTCTTGGGACGGAATTGCAGATTTTAAAAAGCTAACACGTAGAATATGGCTACGTATAAGTATATATATATATATATATATATATATATATATATATATATATATATATATATATATATATATATATATATATATATATATATATATATATATATATATATATATATATATATACATCACCCATTTTGAAAAAAGAAGAAAAATTGCTGCTTTACATATGGTTAATATGCATGTCATAATCTATTTCCGTTTTGTTTTCTCGCAGGGCATCAAGGTTATTGCCAAAATCAAAGAGAAATATTTAATTGCCCATTTGAAAACTACTATCTCTCTCTACTTGCCTTTTTTAACTTCATTTTAATAGCTCTATCAAGTACCGTATGGTACATTCAGGAGTGGAAAGCCTGGGAAGCATATTAAGGATACCATTATAAAAATAAATGGTTGAAAATCTTTAATCGGGTGTTTGAAATCCCTCCTCTTGTAAAACTTCCCTCCTAGCCCCCTTATTAAATGGAAACTGAAAATATGTTTTGAAAGAAAAACTGCCAAATGAAAAAAAAATGTCATTCATTTATTATCACTACTCCCCGGGCTTAACATGCTGAGATGACGTAAAGTTTTCAAGCGTAATTTTAATGACTGGCCAATCGGAGTGAAATTATAAGGTCATATTTTATGACATTAGAAGAATTAGAAGGTTTCAACAGCAGTTTTTTCATCTGCATAATGAATTTGATGGAAGCAACACGAACCTTGTATTGCTTCACAAGACTTCTCAATACAAACCTTGTACCAACTCGCAACACAAACCTTGTATGGCTTCACAAGATTTCACACCACAAATTGATGTTGATACAGGCTTTTGAATCAAATCTCCTACCGAGCTAAACTTCTGATTCTACAGTGTTAACCCCAAGACCCGAATAATTTTTGGCAGCGCGCCACCAAAAAAATTATCGGCGTCGCGCAATTAGTCGATTGGCGTTTATTCGATTTTTATAATTTTTTTGGCCACTTTTAAAAGGTTTTGAAAACTAAGTTCGTATCAGTTTTTATCAGAATTCGGTCAACAATTTCTTTTTAGCTTCATTATCATGACCGAACCTCGGACAAAATAGGGACGAGATATCAATCTTAACTTTTCACAAACATTTTTTATCGAAAATGATCGACAGCGAGACCTGAAACTGCCTGATGTCTAAATTAATCCGACAAAATAGGAAATTTAAACTTTAATTTAAATTAAGCTCTAAAACTTGAATTAAACAAATTTACTTGCATCATAAATCCATGGCTAAACTATGAAACCTGGATGGAATCTGATGTTTATGTCTTACTTCATGTCTGAATTTCATTGTCTTGCGACTTGTATTCCACTTCTTTGACCACCCTACCCGTCAACCCCTCACGTCAACCCCTCACTCTCTACGCTACAGAAGCTATTATTTCTCATTTCTTCAAGATTGAATTCTCTCACTTCACAGTGATATAATAAAAGTTTAAAATTAAACATTCCAACCAACTCCTTTGAGAATAAAAGAGCTTATTTATTCTCCTCCCCATCTCAGCAATTAAGGTACTGCGCTTGTGGGACGTACTTGTGGAAGCATATATGAAACGATCAAAGTTTTACTTTAGCGTATAGCATTTAATACTTAATTTTTTTTTTATTGATTTCTATTACATAACAAGTCGTTCTTTAAGAACAGTCCGTTCCCAGGTGTTACAAGAAAAAGAAGCAACATCTTGTAATGAAAATATTTTACATAAAAAGAGACAACATCTTATAAAGTAAAGCATTATATATTATTGAATTTTTAATTGTGGCTTTAAATTTAGAGTTCAATTTGAATCAAATTTTAAATTCCCTATTTTGTCAATTTTTAGGCAGTTTAGGGAGCCAGAATAAAAGATTCAAGACATTTAGTTAAAAATAAACTGTATCGTTTTCATTTAAAGCTTTTACAAGCTTGTAGTTATCATGTATAAAAATAAGCTTGTTTACACGGTGTGGGCTTAACATAGAACTTAGCAGTATAGAGCATAGAGCTTAGCAGCAACAATAAGTGCTTCACGACTGAAAACCCTTTCTGCTGCGGAACTTGTTGCCAGCAACAATAGGATTTTTCTTGCCAAAGCTGCGATCCATGGCGGCTGAGTAGAATATATTTTACAGAAGGCAAAGGTTGGAATGATTACATCAACTAGGACGGGATCTTTTGATATCCTGGCATGGGCTGCCAAGCCCAGATATAAATCTACTTGACGTCAAATCACATCATCATTTTCATCCTGTTCTGCATTGTCGCTCTGACACATTATTTGATCGAGCAGCCTTGTTCTTTTTTTCTTGCATGAACATGAGGATATTTAGAGTCGCTGTTCTTCTGAGAAAACCTACTAGCAACATTCAAAAAACTGATTGGGATAGCTGATCTACTGACAGCAAAAGAGATTACAACCTACTCTTTAGGATTTTCGAGGGTCCTCTTCTTTTCGTACAAAGAATTTCTACTACACTAAGATGCTTACCACAAGTTGAAGTAAAGGGACTTGAAGTGTTTATTGAACAAACTCGGTTCACAGGAGATGTGACAAAGTACTTATGTCAGTCTCTAACACTAGAGGCTTAACCATTTTGAGCAAGAATTCCCTTCTTGTCAGTGAGCCATCAAGAGGGTTCAGATGCTCATCAATTTCATTCATCTTGAATATTTCGAAGTCCAAAAAGTGCACCTGTCACCATTAGATCAGTCCTTGGGAAGAAAGTCAACCTTTTTTTCCACATTTTCTTTCACAAGCAAAAATACAGCTACTATCAATATATTGCTCCTCAAGTTGACCTTTCAGGAGGTCTGACAGAGCAGAGCAACATTTAGGGTGGGAAAGAGTTCTCCCTCAATAGACCCGACTGTAGTAGAAAAATTTGGTATTAGATAGCAAATATTACGCATTAGTTCATATTTCTCATCATCTAGAACAAGGTCAGGTTTCCTAATTTTACACAAAACACTTGCCACAGGGCTTTTGTATTGAATAATACTTTGCATCATACCATATGTTGCATTCCATGTTGTGGCCAAATCCTGTTCTAGGGACCTGCATTGTTCATATCTTAATAACATAGGAGGCGGATCATTAGCA
>JAPEVW010000059.1:831388-1068888 GCA_027921565.1 Artemia sinica
CCATGTTCTTGCAGATCAGAGCTTGAAACCTTTACAGTAGGGTTCTATAATACGCTGAATCTGACGGTATGATTTTCATTAGGACTCCAGGCACTGTTTGATTACTATTTGACTTTATTTCTGCTCGTCTTTGATTTAATACATCCAACAGAAAAGAAAAAAAAATCACCAGAATCATTGAAAAGAACTAATGCAGTATAGAATGGCATTTTAACGTGTACTGACATTCATTTCCGAAAGTCTCAGCAATTTGGGATTTATTGATGTTATAAGAGAGAAAACGATTAAAATGTTTTTTGGTTTTCAGTGGGGGGTGTAGAAAATCTACCACGGTAGCAAAATCTACAATACTGATTAACAGTTCTTGATGAACTGATCAAAGAATCTGAGATCGGTTTATCGTACAAAAATTCCTTTTATTACCTAACCAAACCAAATCTGAAAAAGATTTGGGAGGTTAAGAGCTTTAGTTTTAATGTTCACATTGACAAGATTATATTGTAAGTTTTAATATAATTATCGTGTTATTCCTTAGTTTTGAGTCACAATTCCGATTGCAATTCAATAAGGTTTTTGCTGTTTCTTGTTCCATGCCTTTTTCTTTAGCTATTCGGACTCATTTATCACCTTTTGTAATTTGACATGCCTCATAGATACTAAAAATGATACGACCACACCTGGGAAAAATGGTACAATTTTTGTTCTTTGAACGTACATAAATGTGACGTCACCCCTTTGATTTTTTTCTGGCATAAATTTAATTCTTCTTTCCTATTTCCTCTTTCCTATTTATCCCTCATAGAGACCATGATAACTTTATTCCATAAAGACATTCAGACATGAATTCATTTTCTCCTTCCTGTATATCTTTGCAAACGCTAAAATAACACTTCTTCATTCTAGGGTGAAAAAAAATCAGCCATTCAATTGAATTAAGTAATTCTGGGGTGAATTTATTCCTGCTTTCCGTTAGTCCTACATAGACTTGCGTGCGCTTATTTCGTTGTGTACCGTTTTCCTTTGCAAATCAGGGTGATTTTTGTCGTTTCTTGTTCTATGCCTTTTCCATTAGCTATTTCTTTTCGTTTTAGTTGGTTGAAGTTCTATAGTTTTAGTTTTTTTTTTACGGGAGTAAAGAACGAATCTGAGTCTAGAAGCAAAATTTTTTTTTTCAAATTTAGAATTGAGAACTAACATAAAAATATATTTTTGTGCTGAACAGCTAGTAGATCCTCCAGGTGATTGATTTACTCTGGTTATTGCCATAGCATTAGTATCTGGGGTCTGACAAGGGGGAATGGGTCTGAACTGAATCAAGTAAAGCTTACTTTTAAACTATCATACAAAGGGAATCCATCCATATTGGTTGGTAGAGACTGATTAACCTCCTGGAAAGATTAGAAATAAAAAATCAGTTTTTGACATTTTGATCCCTCCTCCCCCTAAAAAAAACCTGATACCCCTGTCCCTTAAAATTTTGGCTCTGCATATATGACCATTTGTCCGAATATTATAGGTTTTTTCAAAGATTCGCATTATAAAAACTTACAACGTGTTCTCTGTGTCGATGTAAATAACCTTTCCACCACCATAATTGCCTCGTGGAAGTTGAGCGGTGATACAAAGTGTGTGTGATAGCTGAGTCTTGCCACAACGAAACTCACCAAACGCTTCTGTAATTGCCATGCTTTCTATACCACCACCAAGCAGTTTACTAAATAAAAAGTAAATATTACTTATATAATTTATAAGTACCCAAGGCAATCACTCATCTGAAAACAATAGCGTGACGACATACAACGGGTGACCGTTTTCCAAGAGTAGTTTTACAATCAGAGTCGGTTAGTTTTCCGGTGTTCATATGAGACCAGACTATTTTTTGTGTTTTCAATAACTGAAGCCTTAAGCCAAGAAAGTGTATCTGGTTAAGAATTGTACAAGTACAAGTATCTCGTTAAGAATTGTACAAAATATGAAGCTAAAGCCAGATCCGAATTATGAATTGAGACCAAAGCTAACACACGTGTGGTACATTGATTGCTGCCCATGAGTACTAACAGATAAATACACCCACTTAAATCCTGGTAAAACACAGTTCTGGGTAGAACTTGCACGCCCCTCGTAGAATTTCCCGGCAGTACTCTTGCTACTTACCGATGCTACCATCAAATCATGGTAATATCTAAAGCCTCAGCAGTTGAATGCGCTATTTGAAGATTTCATAAATGAATATGCGCTATTCAAAATAATATTACGCGACGCTTTACGATTAAAACGTGGACTAAATTTCATAAATATATTTGCACAAAACTTGTGTGTGGGACAAATACAACAGAAAAAAGAAAAAGCTCTGCTTTTAATCTGTCTAGAATTTATTTTCCAGTGTTACATGACGAGATCAATATCATTTATAGACAGTTTGGATGAGTCCTCCCATTTTCTCAAAATCATCGAGAATCCATAATTTTTGGGAGTTAGTTTTGCACTTTAAGAAAAATATAATGACAAAAATTCCGTTTTTTCCAATAGAAATTTTCTGCCAGCTTTTTAAGGTCCTGTTTGAACCTTAGACTGATCTGATTGAACCACAGAAAACTGATCCATTTCTGTAAACTGAGGTAGGATAGGGATAGGGACAGTTACCCCTTCCCCCACCCCATAGCAAATTACGCCCCCTGGAAAAGAAGGACTAAGGAAGAATTTATGAATACGGCGGTACTAAACTGGAATATAATCAATAGAAAGACCGTACGAAACAGTGTGAGAAATTTATAACAGTGGTGCTGGTGTCAAAAGAAAAAGGGCCAGCGCCATCTAACATTTTCAAATTAATTTCCATTTTTCAGCCTGTCCTGAACTGTGGCATACTTGTCTTTTTAAGTGCTATAAAACGTGAGGAGAATAAAGAAAGGAGAATTATGCCACCAGCTTAAAGTAAACTAACTTTTGTATTTGCAAAGATTTTCCCAAATAACATATACCTACCTTGTGCAGACTGGATTCTGACCTAGACAAATATTTGAAGACACAAAAGGCTGATTAATTATAACATACAAAGAATTTCAGTCTTACTGCTATAATATTCTAGATTAGTAATATCAATTACTGAAATTCCTTTGAAATTTTCTACTTATTTAATGAAGTCGCCAGACGCTACACTGTCAGTGGCGTTAGTGGTTTTTAAAACCCACCTTTCAATGTTGAATTCCTGAAGAAACAATTAATATAGGTTTTCATGAACCGTATATTTGTTTTCATTGCTACGAATTAGGTGAACAGTTTTTTCAAAAAAAAATTTTGAAAATTCCTTGAACATAAATAATAAAAAAAGGTCACACAAATTTTAAATTGCATCAGTTTCTGCTATTATTAGCTAATGAGGAGACACTTGGAACTTTTATAGGTCACCTAGAAGCGAGTGGTATCGTAAATAATGGTGCTATAAAAGCCGTGCAAAAAAAGGTTGTACACAAGGCATCCAGCCAAAAAATGGGACTTGTAGGCTAATAACTATGGATTCATAGCTGCAAATGAGGCGCACAGCTTATTCGTCTTTTTCTCAAATTGAGAGTTTTTTGAACATAAATAATAAAAAAAAAGCTCAAAAATAATTTTAAGCTGCACCATTTTTATACTATTTTCTAATGAAGAAAACACTTAGAACTTTTCTAAGTCAACTAGAGACTAGTGATATCGTAACTGATGGCGACAAAAGCCGCGCTTACCAAACAGGCAATATAAAAGGCGTCCAGCCTACAAAAAAATAATTTGTAGGTTATAAGACATACTTAGTTACACGCAGAAAGAATAAAAGCCAAAGCGTCTTGCATTCAATTCTTTAGATTTAATTTCACTTATCCCAAAACTATACTTGAGCTTATTTATATAAACTTCTCAAAAAAATCTTCATTATAATTATATATATTTCTTTGTTTCTTTTCTATTTAATGCCATTTAAGCAAACATTTCCTATTTAAGAAAACTGGAAAAATTTGATGCTTTATCTTAGAATTGCTATCATGCGTTTTTACACACAAAAGCCCTTTTTTTGACACGTATATAAAATAACCTCGACAGCCAGCATATTTTTCTCAGTTATGCTCGAGCTATACTATAGTCGTAGATGTCGATAAAAAAAAGCCAAGATTTGTGCGCGATATGGGTTTTTCCTACATTTTAACGTTATACATATTGTAATAAAATAGAAAATTGACACGTCAAGAAATTAGTCTGACCAGCTTGAATCAACATTAATGTGTTCCCAATAATTATTGACCAACGCTCTGTCATAGTATCAATTGCCAAATTATCTTTACGGACAAAAGAAAACTGCAGTTTCAAGTTTCCATCATTTATAGTTACAAAAATATACTTTAGATCTTTACTATGATTGGTCAGTCATAAGTTTTGTGATTTAAATTTAAGCAGTTAGACCAATTACGACCAACTCGACCAAATACGAACAGGACAGGTAATTGGCATTGTAGTCATGTGTGAATTTGATTGTATCCACAAATGTGACCTGCTTAGGATTCACCAATAGGCCTACTGGGCCTGGGTCTAGGGGTGTACCATGCCAAGGGGCGCAATAAATTATCAATGAGTGATTGTTTTCTTAACAAAAAACTGGACAACTGTGATTTATCGTCAAAGTGCCAGATGCATTCCGCCGCAGCGCTGCCTATTCATAGAAAATGATTTTAAAACAAGACAGGAATTCCAAGGCCACTTATAAGCTGTCGGACTTCTCCCAGAATTGGCAGTTGAGAATTCGGTATCACCTCTTTCTTTCATTACTTTTGGCTCATCAGTTACGTTCTGTTCAGTGCTTCCACTATACCCAAATCCCCAGGGATTTCCCCAAAAATATCACAAAAACAGAGCAGCAAAAACGCTTGGGCATATAATCGTCACATCTTTAAATCTGACCTTGAGTGTGACTATAACGTGGCCTGGGAATTACTGACAAGTTACCTGAATCCAAATATGTCTGCGCAGCAGCCAAAAGGCAACAGAGTGAGTAATAAGAAAAAAACAAAAATTGAATGGATTGAGAAACTCGTTTAAACTAAAATTATTCAACCAATAAACTAAATAAACAAAAATCAGAGCTCTCTTTTGTTCTGTACGAAGTCCTTTATTTTAAAACTAATGATTTGCGATGCTTTCGACCAGTTATCTGTTTAATAAAGTGTTCAGTGTGAACATTCAGGTATTTTAGATGCAGAATACATATGACATCATGGAAACTTCCAGCAAATACATTCCAGGAAAATCAAATAATTCGACTCAAGGGTGTATATATAAAGTGTTTATATGGCCGTCAGCTGAGGTAATAATTATAACACATGAAACAAAGCGCGCATGTTCGTATGAGACTTCCGTGCACATATCACTTGGAGTAATTCGAATACAAAGAGCAAAAAAAAAGGCAAATCAAATTCCAGCCTACGTAAGCCCCCTTTTTGGTCATCATGAATACTACAGCTTTAGCTCTCTGATAAAAAGAAAATGTATAAAAGCGTTCATATGGCCGTCAGCTGAGGGAATAATTATAATACATGATACAAAGCTAGCATCTCCGTACGAAACTGCTGCTTATGGTAAGAACAGGCACACTGATAAATGACGTTCCAAACGAGCCTAGTAGGGGGGAGGGGAGACACCTTGCTTCAGTGCATTTTACTCCCTCGTAGATATCACTTAGATCCATTTGAATTCGAAGAGCAAAACAATGGACATCCAATTCCAGCCTAAGTAGGTCCCCTTTTTGGTGATCATGACTGACTGTTACAGTCTTACTTCTCTGGTAAAAAAAAAAAAAAAAAAAAAAAAAAAAAAAAAAAAAAAAAAAAAAAAAAAAAAAAAAAAAAAACAAAAACACATCTTGAGATGGATTGAAAAACTGTGCGCCTCATGCGAAACAATGAAAATAAATATACGGTTCATGAAAACTTATAAGAAATGGTTCTCCGGGAATTTAAAATGGAAAGATGGGGATTAAAAACCACTAACGCCATTGACAGTGTACCGGCGGACGGCTTCATTACACAAGTAGAAAATATGGTTCAGCACAAATAACAATAAAATAAACAGAAACAATAAAAAAAATAGGCCCTTCATCTTGAGGCTTGGAAAAGGCCCGAAACACATCAAGCTGAAAAAACTAGATTTTTGGCAAAACTAAAGCTTTCTTATTGGGTAATGTGCGGCGTTTTAAACAATTATTTCTACTGAGCCCCTCAATTTCTCTGACTGTTTTGCCATTCTTATTGACTTTTTTACCAGCTAAGTTCAATTTTTCGGTAAAACTAGAATAGTTGGTAAATTTTTTATACCATGGGGTAATATTATGAAACCTTAGACTTATCCTTTTCGGCCAACCGTCTAGGGCTAAACGGAAAGCAGGTCGTTTTCGTCTGAGGTGGGAGGATGTCATAAAGAAAGATTTAAAGGAAATGGGAACTTCCAGGGACGGTGTAAAAAGAGAGGCTTTCAATAGATTGGGATGGAGGAGGAGCGTGCGTAGCTGTGTTGGCCTCAGGCGGCTTGGGGCTGCGGGAGTTGTTAGTAGTAGTATCTATAGAACAACCTTTATAGTATATAAAATAAAACTTTTTTCTCCCCCTGGGCCCATCTTAGGTCTATTCATACATAGAAATCACATTTTCATCATATTTTAATTTTGGTCGTTACATAATTATGAAGTTCTTAGGGCAGTACAAGATTTTACCAGCATTGCCATGTTAAGCATAAAATTTATTTATTCCGAAGACACATAGATCTTCAAAGGAAAGCAACATCTTCTTGAACTGCTTGGCAACCCCATGATGGTCCCAGATATAATACTCTATTTATTTCTCTGTTGTTTTCCATCTAATGATATCTTCGTTTTCCATCATGTCTTCTTCGTTAACCGGTTTTCTCGCATTAGTGACACGGCGAAAAACTTTCCACCAAGAGATTCCAATGCAATTATTGGATAAAAATATTATTTGAAATGATTTTAAATGCGAATAACAATAGAAAAAAAAAAATTATAATCTGATTAATAGAAACATACAGCAATTACAAAATAAGAAATTTTTTGTGAGGTTTCTTTGAGTTTTTATTTATGGATCTTAGGGCTATATCAGGAACAATCAGGAGGATGTGGTGGTAATGTAGAAAAAGATACCACAACATTCTGAAAGAACATATCGTATTTTGAGATACAATGGCTAAAATATCAGGATATAATTTCTTATTCTTGGCAGATGACAGCCATTAGATGCATTGCTAAGATCTCCGAATATTTCTTTTTTCTTATTAAAAAACCAATTATTATTTTTTTTTTTAATACAGTCAACTGTGTCAAATTAAAGATTTGATGTTTTTTTGTCTTTTTAATCTTTTCTTTACTGATGACGGCTGTTAAAGATATTGTCAGAACATTAGAATATTTTTAGTTATTAGAAAACTGGTTTCATTTTCTACTTCAATTGACCTTGTCAAACTGTAGTTATGACTTATTGTTAGAAATGGTGGCCCTTAGAAATATCGCCAAAAATTGGAACATTAGATTTTTTACGTCACTGGCTTATATTAAAAAAAAAAAGGTCTATATGTACTTCTGTGCGCCAATACAAAAGTCTATATAAAAAAATCACATGTTCTATATTTCTTTTGTGCCAAAGAACGAAAAAAAAGTTAAAGAAATAAAAAGAACAAAACAAAACAAACAGAACAAAACGAATAGAAGAAACAAGAGCACCAAAGAAAAACAAAAAAGAACAATAAAAGGAACAAAGGAGCAAAAAATTAAAATTACGACTAAATTAGCGAAAAAAGTACTCAGTTTTGTTCTTGTTATCTTAAAATCTAATTTGATCAGTTCTTGGCTAATAGGTTGGATATTTTTTTGTAAAAAAAAAAACTGACTATACGTCTGTTTGAGCAAGATGGGTTGGGAGAGAGGGGTTAATTACTAAATTACTCAAATCAGATGGTTCAGTGCATAAACCCATACCAAAAAGGATAGCATTAAAGAATGATTATAAGGAAACACCTGAAAATTAGAATATTGTAAATTCAAATGAAAAAAGGTAAATGTGTAAAAAAGGAAATGTGTAAGATAAAATAAGGCAAAGGCAGAGTAAAGACAAGAAGCAGAATTAAAGGTAAGAAAAAATATGAATGTAAAGATTGACTCACTCAAACTCTGAGCTGCCCGTTGATATTTTAAAAACTTGTTTTCTCTTTTCATTGACAATACGAGCCGTGATAAACCAGACTGAAACACTTTCAAGCAAGCTTCCTTAATCTTGTCTACTTTGGCCTCTGACAGTCCTTTGATATTGCAAAGCCTTTTCTTGGTATTCATCTGAACGCCCTTGACCGTGCATATCCCCACCGATTTGAGTTTCTTCAAGTCTGCTACGTTCTGAAAACAGTTCTAAGAGATTACGTTTCATTTAAAAACTAAGAAAAAACACAACCCCACTCAGTTGTGCCAATTCATCAAAATTTAGGGGAGGGGCGAAGTTTATTTTTTAATATCTAGGGGGGGGGGGGCAAATTTGTCACTTTTTCATTTTCTCAATGAAAATACCAAAAAGAGTATTTTTCAATTAAAATACCCAAAAAGGTACTTGGGAATCTAGACTCCCATTTGACGCCACTGAACCTAAGACAGTGAAAGGATTCATCAAAGTTAGTCCTCAAAGGGCGAAAGGATTTACATACAGACATTTTTCAGCTCGTCCTTAATGCTGGATAGGAAATTTTATCCCATCAAAAAAGCCTATTCGTTAAAGAGTAAGCATTGATCTAGTTGAAGATCGTGTAAAACGTCAATATCTTCTGAAATCTCTTTTCTTTTCCCTATTTTTTCTTGTTCAAATCCACAAAAAAAAAAATGAGATTTTGAGTACCTGAAATGCACAAATTGCAGCTAAAGCCTATGCAAGCCTTAAATAGAAAATATTTTCAAAATGAACAGTTACATATTTAAGAAATGTATTATACCTGAATATACTTCAAGCGTACAATCCACATGTCAGATCTTCATCCCGTGAATTTTTTGTTTTAAAGTAAGTTTATCTGAATGAAGGTCCTCCGATCTTTTCCGCTATATTTATATCACTATTTAAAATGTAGTTTTTAGTAGTTTATGGGTATTAAGTTGAAACAAGAGTTTCAACTTAATACCCATATTAAGTTGACGTATGACAAAATTCATGGAAAATATTATAATTTGTACCATTTATTTGTATATTAGGGGAGAAGAGGGGGGGGGGGTTAAAGTAAGGTGAAGCGCTTTTAGGAATTATAAGAGTAATATTTAGGACTACTTTTATCATTCCTAAAATCGCGTAACTTCAGTTTAGCCCCCCCCCCCCAAATGCGCAAATATATTGCCTAAAGTATACTTTTCCGGTATACTTTGCCATATGTCACTCTTCTCGTCAATTTACTACCCGTTCATGGAAGGAACTTAATCCATGAGTAAATAGTGGTAAAATATAACAGAAAAAATCCAGATCGTCAAAACAACAGCAAAAATTCAGAATCCTACCCCAACCCTTATTTTCCTGTATTTAGAATTATTTGAAAAGAAGACAGAGAGAGTCAGCAAAAAAACCGCTAGCCAACAGGCCATTACCAACAAATTAAATAAAAAAAAATCAAGTTTTTTTTTTTTTTTTAACTGAAAGTAAGGAACGACGTTAAAACTTAAAACGAACAGAAATTATTCTGTATACGAAAGGGGCTGTCCCCTCCTCAACACCTCACTCTTTACGCTAAAGTTTTTTATTGTTAAAAAAAAACAAAGTCGTGAGAAAGTCAAACTTAGAGTAAAGAGCGAGGCGTTGAGGAGGGGACAGCCCCTTTCATATACGGAATAATTTCTGTTAGTTTTAAGCTATAACATCGTTCCTTACTTTCAGTTAAAAAATCTTGTTTTTTTTAGTTAATTTTTGAACGTTTTTGAATTAATTAAGGTTTTGATTTTGGATCCCCGTACATGAATAATTGAAACAAAATTTGCAAATTAATTTTACTTTTATTTGGTTAAATGGTTTTCTCAAAACTTGTTTAATTTTATTTACGAACGTATTTATTAGTAATAAATATACGTAACTTACGAATTAACTTACGTAACGAACTTCTATATTCATATGTTTTTGATACGTATATTAGGAGTTCGCCCCCTAGTCAACACCTCGCTGTTTAAGCTAAAGTTCGAATTTTGTTCCAATTCTTTAAAAATGACCCTTAATCACAAAGGTCGTTATTTAGAATAAATAGCTCTTATGAAAGTACTAAAAAAATCTTTGGCTTAAAGAGCGAGGTATTGACTAGGGGGTGAACCCAATCATATATGTAATATTTTCTGTTCGTTTTAAGTTTTGATGTTGCTCCTTACTTTCAGTTGAAAAACTTGTTTTTTTATTATATTTAATTTCTGATCTTTTTTTAAATAATGCTGAAAAAATCCAGCACCCCCTTCATAGCAATGTCCCTTCCCCCATGAAAACTTTCTTCATGGAAAGATCCTCCCACATAACCCCCAACCCACCCACCCTCCCCCACTACCAGAAAAAATACCCCTGAAAACGTCTGTATACTTTCCAATAACCAATAATATATGTTAACATTGGGTTAAGTTCATAACTTTCAGCCCTCCCCCTGGGGGCTTCGGGGGATTAAGTCATCCTAAAAGACATAGTTATCATATTTTCGACCATGCTGAACAAAATGGCTATCTCAAAATTTTGATCGGGTGAATTTGAAAAAAAGAGCGTGGGAGGGGGCCTAGTTGCCCTCCATTTTTCGGTCACTTAAAAATGGCACTAGAACTTTTAATTTACGTTCCAATGAGCCCTTCCACGATATTATAGGACCACTGGTTCGATATGATCTCCCCTGGAAAAAAAAAAAAAAACAAAAAAACATAAACATGCATCCGTGATCTTTCTTCTGGCAAAAAATGCAAAATTCCACATTTTTGTAGATAGGAGCTTGAAACCTCTGCAGTAGGGTTCTCTGATACGCTGAACATGATGGTATGATTTTCATCAAGGTTCTATAACTTCTAGGGGGTCTTTCCCCCTTTTTTCGAATATCAGCCAAATTTTCTCAGGTGCGTAACTTTTGATGGGTAGGACTAAACTTAATGAAACTTTTATCTTTGAAATCATCATTAATATCTGATTCTTTTGATGTATCTATTGGTATCAAAATCTCGTTTTCTAGAGTTTCGGTTACCATTGAGCCGGGTCGTTCCTTACTTACAGTTTGTTACCCCGAACTGTTTGATTACCAACAGGCTATAACTCTTATATTTCAATAAACCACGAGTGAATATCAAACAGTTCGTGGTAACGAACTGTAAGTAAGAAGCGACCCGGCTCAATAGTAACCGAAACTCTAAAAAACGGAATTTTGATACCGATAGGTACATCAGAAGAATCAGATTTTTATGCTGATTTCAAATATTTAAGTTTCATCAAGTTTAGCTGTACCCATCAAAAGTTTTTTCGAAAAAAGGGGAAAACAATCCCTAAAAGTCATAGAACTCTAATGAAAATCACACCATCAGATTCAGCGCATCAGAGAACACTACTATAGAGGTTTCAAGCTCCTATCTGCAAAAATATGAAATTTTGTATTTTTTGCCAGAAGAAAGATCACGGATGCGTGATTATTATTTTTTTTTTGTTCTTTGCTTTGTTTTTTCCCAGGGGTGATCGTATCGATCCAGAAGTCCTAGAATATCGTGAGAGGATTCAAACGAAATTAAAAGTTCTAGTGCCCTTTTTAAGTGACCAAAAAATTGGAGGGCAACTTGGTCCCCTCCCACGGTCATTTTTTTCCGAAGACACCCAATCAAAATTTTGAGATAGCCATTTTGTTCAGCATAGTCGAAAATCTATGTCTTTGAGGATGACTTAATCCCCCACAGTTTCTGGGGGGAGGGCTGCAAGTTATAAACTTTGCCCATTGTTTACATATAGTATTGGTTATTGGGAAGTATACAGGTGTTTTCAGGAGGAATTTCTTTCTAGTGGGGGGTCGGGGTCGGAGTAGGGGTTACGGGAGAGGATCTTTCCGTGGAGGATATTTCCTTGGGGGAAGGAACATGTCCATGAAGGGGCGCCAATTTCCCAGAATTATTTAAAAAACGGTCAGAAATTGAATAAAAAACAAGTTTTTATCAATTGAAAATAAGGAGCAACATTAAAACTTAAAACGAACAGAAATTATTACGTATATGAGAGGGTTCGCCCCCTAGTCAATACCTCGCTCTTAACGCTAAAGTTTTTTAGCACTTTCAAAAGAGCACTATTCTAATTAACCGGCCTTTGTGATTCAGGGGTTTGTGATTCGAAAAAAATTCGAACTTTAGCGCAAAGAGTGAGGCATTGACTAGGGAGCGAACTCCCTAATATACGTAATAAAAACATACGAATATAGAAATTCGTTACGTAATTTAATTCGTAAGTTACGTCAGAACAAAATTTTGAGAAAGCCAATTAGCCAAAAAAAGGAAAATTAATATGCGAATTTCGTTTTAATTATTCATGTACGTTGAGCCAAAATCAAAGCTGCATTAATTCAAAAGCGTTCAGAAATTAACTAAAAAAAACAATTTTTTTAAACTGAAAGTAAGGAGCGACATTAAAACTTAAAACGAACAGATATTCCATACATGAAAGGGGCTGTCCCCTCCTCAACATCTCGCTCTTTACGCTAAAGTTTGACTCTGTCTAACAACTTTATTTTTAAAAACAATAAAAAACTCAGCGTAAAGAGCGAGGCGTTGAGGAGGGGACAGCCCCTTTCATATGCGGAATAATTTCTGTTCGTTTTAAGTTTCAATGTCGGTCCTTAATTTCAGTTAAAAAAACTTGTTTTTTTTAGTTAATCTTTTAAAAGACCGCAATATGAAAAGACAGCATATTGTCTCAAATTGTCTGCGGTTAGAAGACAAGCGACAATGCGAATTCATATATAGAAGCCTGCCGCATGTCAAGTGCCGGGGATCGGCGGCAAGCCACCGGGCTCCGGTACTATATATATATATATATATATATATATATATATATACTATCATATATATATATATAATATATATAGTAATATATATATATATATATATATATATATGTATATATATATATTACATATATATATATATATAGTATATATATATATATATATATATATATATATATATATATATATATATATAGTACTGGGCCCCTGCAAGCTTCTATATAAACATTCTCACTATCACTTGTCTTCTAAACGCAGACAATTTGAGCCCTTTCCTAATGTCATGACGTCCAAATGGACCTTAAATTAGAAGTGGTGCCTTTGTAAAATTATATATATTTTTTTTTTGGACCTTTAACTTTGGCCTCGGCTTGTCTTTTGTCATTATGAAAGATATATCGCAGAACCTTTGTTTCTTTCAATTATTCAGGTGGTGCGACAAAAAATTCTTTTTCTTCCAACGATTTACCTAGTCCAGGTTTTTGATTTTCAAAGGTATGAAAGGCATTGACGACCACCTATGTTTCTTTTAACTGTTCAGGTGGTGGGACGAAAAACTTATTTTTCTTCCAACGATTTATCCAGTCAATATTTTTGATTTTCAAAAGTATGGTAGGTATTATTTATGTCAAAATCCAAACCCCAATCATCATCGCTATCATTTTCAATTTGTTTGGCTCGTTACACCTCGGCTTATCTTTCGTCATCATGAAATATGTATCGCCGAACCTTTGTTTGTTTTTTTTTTAACAATGGTATGGGGCACGCGGCAGGCTTCTATATATAGATTCTCACTGTCGCTTTCTAAACGCAGACAGTTTAGCCTTTTCTTGATGTCATGACGTCCAAATGGACCTTAAATTAGAAGCGGTGCCTTTGTAAAATTACATTTTTTGTTGAACCTTTAACTTTTGCCTCGACTGTTTCTTGTCATTATAAAAGACATATCGCCGAAATTTAGTTTCTTTTAATTGACCGGGTAATGGGGAAAAAAACTTCTTTTTCTTCCAACGATTCATCTAGCCCAGGTTTTTGATTTTACAAGGTATGGAAAGCATTGACAACCACCTTTGTTTCTTTTAATTGTTCAGGTGGTGGGACAAAAACTTCTTCTTTTGCTTTGGCTTGTCTTTTGTCATTATGAAAGACATATCGCCGAACCTTTGTTTCTTTAATTGTTCAGGTGGTGGGACAAAAAATTATTTTTCTTCCAACGATTTATCCAGTCCATATTTTTGATTTTCAAAGGTATGGTAGGTTTTTGATGACCGTATCAAAGTCAAAATTCAAAACCCAATCATCATCGCTATAATTTTCAATTTGTTTGGTTCGTTACACCTCGGCTTATCTTTCGTCATTATGAAATATGTATCGCTGAACCTTTATTTTTTTAACAAAGGTATGGGGCAGGCGGCATGCTTCTGTATATAGATTGTCACCGTCACTTTTCTTCTAAACACAGACAGTTTGAGCCTTTTCTTGATGTCATAACGTCCAAATTGACCTTAAGTTAGAAGTGGTGCCTTTGTAAAATTACTTTGTTTTTGTTGGACCTTTAAACTTTTACCTCGGCTTGTCTTTTTTCATTATAAAAGACATATCGCAGAACCTTTGTTCTTTTAATTGTCCAGGTGGTAGGACAAAAACTTCTTTTTCTTCCAACGATTTATCTAGCAGAGGTTTTTGATTTTAAAAGGTATGGAAAGCATTGACAACCACCTTTGTTTCTTTTAATTGTTCGGGTGGTGGGACAAAAACTTCTTCTTTTGCCTTGGCTTGTTTTTTGTCATTATGAAAGACATATCGCCGAACCTTTGTTTCTTTTAATGTTCAGGTGGTGGGACAAAAACTTCTTTCTCTTCCAACGATTTATCCAATCCATATTTTTGATTTTCTTAGGTATGGAATGTTTCGATGACCTTATCCATGTCAAAATTCAAAACCCTATTATCATCGCTATCATTTTCAATTTGTTTGCTTCGTTACCCTCGGCTTATCTTTCGTCATTATTAAATACATATCGCCGAACCTTTGGTTTCCAAAATAGGTATGGTAAGAATTGATGACCTTATCCATGACAAGATCCCAACCCGAATCATCATCGCTATCATTTTCAATTTTGACACGTTTTGATTCTCGCTGTCCAGGTTGATTTTCATTGACTCGCTGCTCTTCATTTTTAATTTTTGATTCCTTCACTTGTTCGGTGTCGTATGCCTTATAACCGCGTGGGCCTTTGCCCTTCATTTTCATTTTTAACACGCTCTAGTTGTCGTTTTCGCATATCTTCTAACTGCCCGTGTCTTTGCTCTTCATTTTCATTTTTGATACGTTTTTAGATTTTGATTACTTCAGACAATTTAGCAATGGCCTTCGCTTTAGCTGTCCGTACTGGTGTTGTCGCAATTGATGGTCCAGGTTGTCAAATTACACATCTTATCAAGCTTGACAGTTCATATGTTGGTTCCAAAGAATCATCATTTATAGTAATTAATTAAAAAAACTTTCCGAAACATAAGTTTTTCAATGAAAAGTAAAGGCCATTTTAAATTTAAGCTCAGGAGATACAAATACCTGTTAAAATTCAAAGTCAAAACGACCAGAAATTACTATTAAGAATAAATGAAACCCAAAACGAACAGAAATTAAATAAACAATCATAGCAAAAAACATACAACAAGTAATAATATAAATGAATAAATAGATCTTAGAGCGAGTAATGCTTAGATTGAATATGAAAATCAAGCTTAAAACGAAAACAAATATTTTGCTATTAAAGTATAAATGAAACTTAAAACGAACAGAAATTAAATAAACAATCAATGCGAACAAACATACAATATATATTAATGTAAATGAATAAATAAATCTTAAAACGAGTGAAACTTAAATTGAATATGCAAATCAAGTTTGAATCGAATAAAAATAACTACAAACAAGAGTTTGGGTATCGTCTCACTGCAGAAGCCTAAAACCTACTGCGTCATTGGCGCTTTACTGAACACAATTCTTTGAAATATTTTCACTTTTGTAACTTTAAGAAATCAAAAATTAATTAAGATTTCAGGGAATAAATATCAGCATATGTATATTAAATTGACAATGCACATTTTTTTTAGTAAACTCATTTGAATTTTTTTTTTTCAGTAAAGTACAAATTATATTCTGGTTTTTAGAAAGCATAGGGATTTTGAACGCTAATCACATTAATTTATGCTAGTTTTGAGTTTGACTCTAATATTTATTTTAAATTTTGTTCGTTTTGGGTTTCATTTATTTATTGATACTGATTGGGGTAGTTGTATGCTTGGTAGATTATATGATAGTCCGGACGCCAGGTGTTGAAAATGTGAACCATACCACGACGGAATGGGGCTGCTACGAGAAATAGCCTACCCTCCACCCCCTAAATTGACCATGCGGATTCAAAAATACCAATGGCACTTGCTTGCGAGTGGTGGAACACTCCGAAACTTGACATTTTATTATATTTTGATGTTTCATGCAAGAAAATGCAGGTTCCACAAAGTTTGAGGTGCAGTTTTCCGCTCAAATAGAAATGCCTAGAAGCCATAGAATGTTTTCATAACAAACTAACACGATTAGTTAGAAAAAAATGGCAGAGTTAAAAAAAAAAATGGCAAAACTATATGAGTCTTGAACAGTCTTGGAAAGTATAAACAAAATCAAATTGAATATTAGATATATAATGACATTAATTGATGAAAGATCCATCAGTTCAAGATTTTTTTTCACTGTAATTTTTATTTTCATTTTCAATGCTGTAAGAACTGGAAAATAATAAATTTGTAATATACGAGTAATTCGTTTTTCAGTGAAGCACCAATGACGCAGAAGGCTTTAGGTTTTTACAGTTAAAGAATGGGGCAGTATCCTAATTTTGCTTGTAGTGAAACTATTTTTCTTGACCAATCTTGAAAAGAACTAATAAATTAAACTGAATATTTGATGCATAATGATATTAACTGCTAAATGCTCATCAGTTCAAAATTTTACTGTAATTTTAATATTTATTTTCAATATTAAGTACAAAAGAAAACATTTGTAATATAATTCGTTTTCAGTAAAGCGCCAATGACGCAGTAGGTTTTAGGCTTCTGCAGTGAGACGATACCCAAACTCTTGTTTTGTTTAGGTAGTTATTTTTATTCGATTCAAACTTGATTTGCATATTCAATTTAAGTTTTCACTCGTTTTAAGATTCATTTATTCATTTACATTAATATATATTGTATGTTTGTTCGCATTGATTGTTTATTTAATTTCTGTTCGTTTTAAGTTTCATTTATACTTTAATAGCAAAATATTTGTTTTCGTTTTAAGCTTGATTTTCATATTCAATCTAAGCATTACTCGCTTTAATATCTATTTATTCATTTATATTATTACTTGTTGTATGTTTTTTGCTATGATTGTTTATTTAATTTCTGTTCGTTTTTTGTTTCATTTATTCTTTAAATAGTAATTTCTGGTCATTTTGAGTTTGAATTTTAACAGGTATTTGTATCTCCTGAGCTTAAGTTTAAAATGGCCTTACTTTTCTTTGAAAAACTTTTTTTTCAGAAAGTTTTTTTTAATTAATTGTTGTTCGTTTTTTTTATTGCAAAAAGTTTCAAGTTTTTATGGAAGGGGGGGGGGGGTGCTTACTGTCCGATTATTCTTGACTTTAAAAAAACGGATCTAGAACTTTGAATTTAAATCGAATGAGGCTTTTTTCAAAGTCTATACGATTACCTCTTTGATAAAAACCTTATATATGAACAATAGACAGCTTGCATAACTTGTGGACAGCGATTGACAACAATGAATGGATTGAAAAAATAGCTCCAATAAGGGGGTTTAGACCATTTCACTTGCTGACACAAAGGGATCACGACTGTTTGGAATTGACCTTAATAGGAATTTGTGTGCCAAAGCAATTTCGCATCTATCACGGAGTATGTATTTTAACCTTATAATTGGATAATGATAATAGATTTCCTATGTGTTCTTCCCATACAAAACCCCTTCCCATAAGTTATAAACCCCCCTAATAAGTTATGCCCCAGGGCATAACTTACAACGCCTACCCCTGGGCCCTGGTGGGCTGTGTCGACACCGGAGTTTTTTGTTATCAGAACTTTGAACTATTTTAACAAAATGTCTATCTCAAAATTTTTATCTAATGCATTTAGGGCGTAGAGGAGAGAGAGAGGGGCTAGTCGCCCTTCAATCTCTTTTGACTCTTAAAAAGTGAACAAAAACTTTCAATTTTCAATCAAATGAGCCCTCTCTAAAGTTTATACGAGCATCCCTTCCATAATAAATAATATGAAGGATTCGGAGAATCCTTAAATTACAACCCTTGCCCTGAGGGCTTTGGGGGAGTTGTAATCCTCAAAGACCTAATTTCCAGAACTTAAAACTACGTTTAATAAAATGGCTGTCTTAAAATTTTGATTAGATGTGTTTGGGAAAAGGTGGGCGTGAGAGGGGGGTTATTTTGACTCAAATCACTTTTGACTTATACAAAGGGCACTAGCCCTCAGAATTCCCAATCGAATGAGCCTTTTTTTGAAGTTTCTACGACACCGCCTTCTATAAAAACCTTATATGCCCCCAGGGCATAACTTAAAACCCTTGCCCTGAGGGTTGAGGGGGAATGTCCTCCTCAAAAACATATTTTCTATCTGGAAATCAACTACGCTGAACAAAATGGCTATCTCAAAATTTTGATTGGATGTGTTTGGGGGAATGATGGGCGTAGGGGGGGGGGGGGGGCTAATTGCCCTCCAATCACTTTCGACTATTATAAAGGGCACTAGCCCCTTGAATTTCCAATTGAATGTGCCTGTTTTGAAGTTTCTACGACAACGCCTTCTATAAAAACCTAACATGCCCCCAGGGCATAACTTAAAACTCTTGCCCTGAGGGTTGTGGGGGAGTATCCCCCTGAAAAACATATTTTTCTATCTGGAAATCAACTACACTGAACAAAAATGGCTATCTCAAAAGTTTGATTGAATGTGTTTGGGGAAATGATGGGCGTAGGGGGGGGGGTAGTTTCCCTCCAATCCCTTTCGACTATTAAAAAGGGCACTAGCCCTTTAATTTTCAATCGAATGAGCCTGTTTTGAAGTTTCTACGACAACGCCTTCTATAAAAACCTTATATGCCCCCAGGGCATAACTTAAAACCCTTGCCCTGAGGGTTGTGGGGGAGTGTCCTCCTCAAAAATATATTTTCTCTTTTTAAATATTGGTAGTAGTTTTATCAACTCACAATTTGTTTCCACTTCTTTTGAAAGATTCATAATATTATTAATATAAAAAAAAAGCTTCACTCTCTCAAATATAGTCTAATTCTAAAGCCTAATAAAATAGCAGTGGGTTAGGCTAATCGAACGTAAAGAATTCATAATATATATATTTACCCAGTATACTTATCAAACAGATCGTGGTAACGAACTGTAAGAAGCGATCTGACCCAATAGTAACCGGAACTCTAAAAAATGGAATTTTAACAACAATAGATACCTTAGAAAAACTAGGTTTATATTTTGGTTCCAAATATATAAAATTTCATTATGTTTAATATTAACCATCAAAAGCAAAAAGCCAGAAAAAATTTGCCTAATTTTTCAAAAATGGGAAAATACTCCCAAAAAGTCAAGGATTTTTAATGAAAATCGCACTATCAGATTCGGCTTATCAGTAGAGGTTCCAGGCCCCACATGCAAAAATATAGAATTTCGTATTCTTTGCCAGAAGAAAGATCACCTATTTTTTAAACACGGGGCTTTTAGCTGTTGGAAAAACTTTTTATTCACCTTTGTTCACTGGCACTAATTCGCTTAAGCGTTAGATGTAAATTTTAACAAAAATGTAGGCAAAGCTATGATTATGCTAGCTTAGCCTGGGAATAACTAATGTTAGTTCCTGCAACTTAAATCTTACCGCTTTCATTTCAAAACTACTTCAGCACAGATTAATGACGAAAGGATAAATTTCATTATAATTGATTAAATGAAGTAGAAGTGTCACTGTGCTATTAGACCCATATGCTGGAATATATTCCATGGATTTGAAAAATTGTTTTTTTGTGTTTTCATTCAAAACAGTAAAATCGCTGTCTCCCTGCATTTTCGTGAATTGATGCCCCTAAAAACTCTTGAAATTATTATAAGGGGGACCAACCGAGCAACAGACAAGCGTCGAACCCTCAACATGCCAGTTATATCTCCCTTTCACCTCAATGCAAAAGTGATACCTCAAAGCTGCGATTCCCAACATGGGGCGATTGAACCACCGGTAGGGCATGGTAGTATTTTGGTGTGTCATGAGCAGGACCTGCACCATTTGATTGACCATAATTTAGAACCTTAATTAAAATTAATAAAAAGCAAGGTTTTTTAACTGAAAGTTTCAATACCTCGCTCTTTACGCTAAAGTTCGAATTTTGTTCGAACCACAAATCCCTGAATCACAAAGGCCGTTTAATTAGAATAGATAGCTCTTTTGAAAGTACTAAAAAAACTTTAGCGTAAAGAGCGAGGTATTGACTAGGGAGCGAACCTCCTCGTATACGTAATAATTTCTGTTCGTTTTAAGTTTTAATGTTGCTCCTTACTTTCAGTTGAAAAAACTTGTTTTTTCGTAAATAGCGTAAAGAGCGAAAACCGAGAAGGACAGAGGCCTTCTTAAGCGCATTTAGAGCAATTTCTGTTTGTTTTAAGTTTTAGCGTTGCTTTTTACTTTCATTGGATTGCAGTTTTAGTTACTTTTTTTTTGAAGGATTAATAATGTGCATGAAATGAAAATAGAACCACACAGGAATATTCTCTTCGAGCATTAAATTTTAAGATAATACTTCGCTATTTTTCACGAGGTTCTTCAGAATCTATATCGGGAACAAAATATACCATGTTAATAACTAAGTTTTTGTAAGTATGTGAAGTTTAATTCCTTTTAAACATCGAACAAGTATTAAAAAAAGAATATAACAAGATGAAGCGTTTTACTTCAATAACTAAATAATACGTCTTCTTAAAAAAGTAAATAAGCTAAAGCATAACATAATTATACGAAGCCAGGCAATAAAAATAAAACTGTGAAATTGAAAAATACTTACACCACGATCACATCTATGAACTCATAAAATATGTAAACTTTTATCTCGGAAACTCCTCTTGCGTGAAACATGGAAGTGAGCTTCGCTTACGCCAAGGTCGAGCCGCAATTTTTACAGTCAGTATTTTTTAGATAAAAATATTAAGGACAGATAAAGGTTTACGTGAAACGTAATTTTGCAGAGCTGTTTCGTAGTTGGAAGTTGTGCCATTGCTACAAGACGGCAGAGTTCTTCCAAACATATGCAATTTTTATTACGTCTTCAGTAAGTACTACTTCAATTATCTAAATACTTGATTAACCCAAGCGACTTGATCAACCACAAAATGACCCAGGAGCGACAATGGGGGGGGGGGGGGGGGGGGGGGGGGGGGGGGGGGGGGGGGGGGGGGTCCCTTCTCGATTTTGAAAAATACCTTTTCTGGTCTTTTCGTTGAGAAAATGCCTTTTTGTATTTAGTTGAACAACAAAAAATTGTCCTCCCCAACGGGATCCGATTTTCAGAAATCACGTACATCAGGTGACAAGAACCAAGTGTGGAGAAAGTGTGCCAAGTGTAATGGAACTATAAAAAGTGTTGCAGTGACAATGCCACATGTAGTGGGACTGTGCGGCACACGTGGCACTTCGAGATGTATGCCAGGTTGTAGAGAGTGGGCGACCCTTTGGCGATCCCCAAAATTTAGAAAAATCTATGGTACTTATCTATTATAGACACCACACCCAAGAAGTGAAGTTAGGTTAATCCTAATGAAATATACCTAAGTATGATGAAAATAAAATACTCTAGTAACAAAATTATGGTAAATACAACAGAGAATTACGGAAATCATGCCACCCAGAACGCATTATATTAAATGGTTTCTAACCTAACCTAACCAAAATACCAATTAAAATATTTAATTAAAATTTACCTATATTGTAGTGTATATACACTCTCTCACGCTACGCTGAAAGAAAACTACAGAAAGAAACCGGTTCTGTCATACCAAGAACTTCAGTATGGTGGTTATAACAGATAAGTACCACATATATTTGCCCCTAACCTACACTTCCGTGAATTGATGCTAATGGGCATGCCTAGCTAGACCCCCAAGCTAAGGCCCAAGTCCAAACAGACATCTGTGTTAATTGCAGGAGATTCTGTTTTCAAGACGGTAGATCAAAGTTTAAAAATAAAAATTTTGGGTTTTGTCTAAAAAAAGGCAGTAGCATTAGGTGAAGTGAAATATAACAAGAATAACAATTGCTTAAAATAACATGTGAGATTGTGAGAGCAGTGGCATGGCCAAGCTTTTAATGCTAGGAAATTTAGTACTATAGATCCCTTAAACAATTTGAGTTTTAATGTGAAACATGCAACACTATGAACCGCTCTACCTCCCCTCTGGCAAAAGTTTAAAACAATATAACATCAAAATTGAGAAAACTTTACAATATTTTTTTTTATATATTTTAGCGTTCAAAGAGGGAAGGGATGCTTCAGATCAGCCTGTCTGCGGTTAGAAGACAAGCAACAGTGAGAACCCATGTATAGAAGCCTGCCGCGTGCCGAGTGCCGGGACTGGCGGCGAAGCAAAATAACAATACATTCGATTGAGATGAATAAGAAAATCAAATATTAACCAAAAAAAGGGGAGAGAAAAATTAAAATCTGAAAATGTGAAAATAACAACAAAAAGGGATTACTTACAATACCATGTGATTGAAGGCAGTCAATATCTTGAAAATAAGATTCTTCCTCGTCAAGAATGTCAGGAACTATTTCTTCAACCACTTGATCCTCCATCATTTTCCCAGAATTCTTTTTTTTTAAATAGAATATATAAGCCTCTTAAGATACTGAAAGAAGGATAAAGTACATTTAATTGACAGTCTGATTTGGTCATGCACAGATCGTTCAACTAGCAACATTTTGAGTGGGATTATCAAAGATTTTTTTTCCAGGAAGGAGGGACTATATGCCGCAAAAACACATGCTCGACAATTATTTTCCAATATTCTGAGGTATTTCCAGGAAGTGTTTCCATTAGTGTCCTTTTTTCCGTATTACCTTTCGAAAGTACGTTATTTTTAAGTTATTCCTATCGTTTATAATATCCCTGATATAATGTCTCAGATTTGGACAAAAAAAATAGTAATAACAATAAATCTTCGAGACCTCAAAAATATCTCCTTCCAAATCAAATCGTTCAAGTGCATACAGAGTACCAATTAAGATTCTGGGTATTATTATTTTCTTTCTTTAAAGCTGGATTGACCCTTGGATTTTCCAGATGGAAAATTTTTAATAACATTCGAACTTAGCTGCAACTGCAAACGTCTTTGTGAAATCATTTTCTCAACTCAAACGAAATGTCCGTAAAAAGCATAATATGAAAAATACAAAATATTTCCCACATTAAAAATATGGAAAACAAAAGTAAATATTGTATTGTTTTCATTTGTATATTTTTGACAAATAAAATAAGGAGGAACAGGTTTCTATAGCCTTCTATGAAGTCGGGTACGCCCCGCCTCCGTATTCCAATAAAGAAAGGATCTAGACAGTTTCTCCATGGCAAATAATCTTGTTGTACATACAAAATATACAATTCCAAGCACTAGTTTGCATGCTCCATGCTGAATAAATTGAAAAAGATCTCTTTGGAGGGTGAGGGGTGGGTGGGCTCTGAATAATGAATTAGTTCATTTGTACGGCGTCACCGAAATCCCACAACGTGGGCCAGTTCCGCAGCACCGTTTGGTCAGTTTGGACTGCGGCACCAAAATTTCGCAGCTTTGACTCAGAGTGTTCGTGCACCAGTCAGGAATTAGCTTGTTCGTGCATCAGATCCTGACCGAGGGGGCTCCTATTTCAAGAAATCACGTCCACAAGGCGACGCCGTTCGGAAGTGTCCCCAGCGTTGAAGAAAGTGTGCCAAGATTGGCAGAGACTGTGACAGGCGTGACGAATCTGTGTGGCGCACATGGTGTCTAGAGATGCACACCAAGTGGCAGAAAGCGGGCGCACCCTCGATAAGGAGCTTAACTTGCTTTTACACTGAGACCTAAAATCGTTGCATGTTTCTGAATTAAAAAATAATCAGCGTGGCTTATCATCTGCAATAAAGCTGATGTTAAATGGGGGAGGGGTTAGAGGCCTCATTTGTAGCTCCAATCGTAAATATTTAAATTCTTTGCTTGATTTGATTTGATAAGGTCCAATGTGCCCTATATTTTCCTGCAAAACTGTATCTGTGGAGAATGGACCCCTTGAAAAATGTGGGACCCTTAACCCTCTGGCTTCATGGATATGTCTTCTAATGGAGCCATGTTTTATTAGCTTTTCAGCCATTTTAAGAAAATGGCTATCACAAAATTTTCAATCGAAGTCACATAGGAGGTTACATCAGTACCACGAAAAAAGGGCAAGTCACTGGGGTTTGCACTCTGATCCTTTTCAATTTTTAAAATGGCACAGGAAATGTAAATTTTCGATTCTAAAGAGCCACTCTCAAAATTTACGACTCCCCATTCTGTACAAAGCAGTCGAGCAAACGAATTCATGGGAAACATACCGTTGAAAATTCAAGTATGCTTCGTGGGCACCTCAACGTGGGGAGAATGTTTTCCCTCCTTTAATGCGTGAAGTTTTGAGATATAGACTAAGAACAAAGGACACTTTTTTAAGGTAGGGAGGATATACTAGCCTAAGACTACTATGGCTGTCTGGCTGGACACAATGATAAGAGAAAAATCGTCAAGTTCCTCAGCCGGTGAAAATGAAGTATTTTGGCAAGAAACCATACGTTTATCAATCCCCTGTACCCAGTGGCGGATCCAGGGGAGAGGAGGGCGCCCCCCATCGTAGTCTAAAGTAGTTTAATTTACTTAATTAACTGAAGTTTGCGTTAATTAAACTTGCTCCTAACGCAAGTTTAGCGGATCAACCTATTTTGCCCCCCCCCCTAAAAAAAAAACCCTGGATCCGCCCCTGCCTGTACCAAAAAAAAAAAGAAAAGAAACGGAAAAAAAAATCTATCTAAAACATACATTTTTATCTTGGTATATTGTCAGGACTTTTACTTCAGGAGGAGAGCTCCAAAACCGGGATTTTATTAGCTCATAGCCATAGCTTTGCCCATTTAGAGCATATATTAGGTCTTGACAATATATACGTATGTATTGCCACTTCCCCTGTTTAGCCCCCGGCTGTTTAAAGCCATACATAAGGGAATGGAATGTGTTTTGATATTTGGCGAATTGTTGTAAAATAGTTCGTCATTATGACCTTTTCAAGCCACGTCCGGTGCAAATGTAAAGCTTGAAAAGTCACAATGCGAAACTTCTTTTTTTTTAGCAACAAGTCGCTCAATACGGAAAAAAGCTATCATCCTAATGTACGGGCTAAATAGGCAAAGTACAATAAATACGTAGATTTCAAGGTTTAATGACTGGTAAGCATATGGACAAAAAAGAATCCATTTTTCGATGCCCCCTCCTCTGGGATTAAAAGCCACACATATAGAGCACTAGCCTACAAGATGCAAATATATGTGTTCGAACAAATCTTATTCGTTTCTTGGACTGTCTAGTCCTGGTGGCGACTAAACCTATAGAGTTCAATCCGAAATATTTTGATTCTTGTCATTAGACGAGAAATTTGCTGGTTTTTTTTTTTTTGTTGTTTTTTTTTTCTCTCTTTTAGTTGTCATCTAGCCAGATGAGTCTTTTACTAGACTATCCCATTTTTAAGAGAATCTTCCGTTGTTGGGATGCATTTCGAATTATAAACTATGAGGGAGGAAGAAAACCACCCAAATCTTCTTCCCCACTTTTCAATTACCTACCACGTTCGAAACATTCAAGAAAATTGGGAGGAGAGGGCGGAATTTTTTTTTGTTAATCAAGAAAGAAGGGAGGAATTAATTTGTCGTTTTTTCAAATTTTCAATGGAAACACAAATAAAAGACAGGTACTTATTTAGTAACCGATAAACACGCGACAATTGTAATGAAGATCAGATAGGCATTTTACCAGGTAATGCCTAATCGCTTTAAAAACAAAGGGTTTCTAACTCTGGGAAATATATTTAAACTTTAGTTTTTTGGGGTTAGAAGGGCAAAAAAAAGGGAGCCTAGGTTAGGTTACGTATTTAAATATACACTATGTTTTACCCCCACTTCCCTAATGTACAAATATATAGCCCAAATTCGTTTCTAAACTATTATATTTTCATCCTATTTTGTTTTATTACATTAGCATTAATGAAATTTCACTTCTCGCGTGTTTATCGGTTACTAAATAAGCAGCAAAAGGCATTTCCCAATGAAAATGCTCCCAAAAAGATATTTTGCAAAAATCTAGGGTGGACGCAAAAATCTAGGGGGAGGCCCCTCCCCCTTTAACATCACTGGGCCTATGTAACATAGCCTACAAGTATCCCTCATTTGAGGAAAAGTAAGAAATAAAGGCCTAAAACGCATATGCATAAATGTCTTTGGATTTGATGAAGTAGTAGGCTAGCCTAAGCCAAAGGAAAGAAGAGAAGTCATGGACAAATAGGCCTATGTACTTTTTTATACCAAGTGCTATGACATTTCCTTTGTTAAATTTTTCGTTATTCATATTATTGACTTTACGAATAAAGTAAACATACCACTCGATGCCTCTTTTTTATGCTCTTTCCAAATATATTTAATCATTTTTGTCGGAAATGAATTTCACCCCCACCCTTATATATACCAATTCAGGGTATATATTTGCATATTAGGGGGTGGGGTAAATTTTTATTTCTGATGTACATGAGAGGTAAGTTTAAACTTTCCCCCCGCCCCCCTAATGTGCAAATATATACCCTGAATTGGTAAATATAGGGGTGGGGTGGGGGGGTTTGTAAAATTCATTTCCGACAAAAAATTATTATACTATTTGGAAAGAGCATAAAAAAGGCATCGAGTGGTATGCTTACTTTATTCGCGAGTCAATAATATGAATAACGAAAACTTTACCTTTCCTTTTTTTCTGTTATTTCTCCTTTGCGTAGCATAAGCGGATCCGTCCCCTTCAAAATAATTCGATACGCATGTGCAGAGCCGTTCCAAGAGTGGTGGTGTCGGGGGCAAAACTAATTAAAGTACCCTCTCAAATATAAGCAAAAAAAGCCGAATCAAAAGGGGAAATATTATCGAAGTTGGCAGCCCCCGAGCCACGGCGCAGCTTGCCCCAATCACCTCCCCCCCCCCCCCTTGAACAGCTTGCACGTAGCCTATACCTGTTTTAAATATTCTATGCTACCCTGAATTCTTCACCTCGTAATGTACAAATCCTCGATTCACCACTGGTGTAATGAGTAGTTTTATACCAGTTCCCCTTTCAATGCTAACTAATATCACTAATTACTTCCAATTTAATAATTCCATCCTAAGCATTACCTTTTCTAGAAACAGTAGGAACAAAATTATCCCTTTATATTAGCGAGATGTTAATTGACTAGTTGCCTGAGGTCGAAAAACCGGGTAAAAGATTTTGTGGACCGAATGCTCGATTCTGATTGGCAGTCTCTAGATGCGTTTCTATCGCCGCGCGCTAATCGTTTTATTGTAGATTTTTACTCCGGTCGACTGAATATTTGAATTGTTCCTAACCAGCAACAAATTTACCAAGAATATTTGAAATACACTGATGACTTAATCTTTTAAGCTTATTTTTAAGTATTAAACAAAGAATAGGCAATTTACGGATAACCCTGATACATGAAAAATAATATTGTGAAAAGAATATTACTGAAGTACAAAATGGCATTAAATTCTGATTGGTTGGGTTTTAAGATCAGAATAATTGGAAAATTGTCAAAGCTTTGTCTGATGATTAAAGTTTGCAATTCCAAAATCATGAACGAGTAATCTTGATTATCAAACTGTGTAAAAAACTGGAAGTCCTTAGGGATTTTTGTTGTTGTTGTTGTTGTTGTTGTAATTTTAAATCAAATGTCATTGGGAGCAGGGACATACGCAGTGGAGAAAAAGACCTCAAACCCTAAATTTTCACGAATTTGTGGACACTTCTTGTTCTTAGTATCAAATATTTCCCCTCCCCCTAAAACAAAAATCCTGGATTTTTTCTTGCATACGAGAGACACATGTGACGGCAAAAGAATCAGCCATTCGAAAGTCATGTAGATGAAGTCCACTTTTAGATTTGTGTGGCTTTAGCGTCAAAGCGCCTTATTTATTCCAACTTAGTTCATAACTCTATTCCCTGAAAAACAAACTTACAACAAAAATTGACAAAAAATAAACTATCGATTTTACAGTAAATTTTTAAAGTTTGTTTGATCAAGTCCTTAATAAAATATATTTAAATACATTCGCAGGGCTCAAACACGTGAACAAAACAAAAACACCTAGATTAATACATTAAAAACGCATATGTAGTGCAAAGGTAAAATTAAAGTGTTTATTTTTTTTTATTATTTTCGCTTCTCTGTGTTTTACGTTTTAAAAAGTATAAACGTAGACTTAATATTCAAATTTTCAACTGATCACCTTACAACTAATACTCTTGGTAGCACCAAGCCGCCTCAGGCCAGGGTAGTTGTATATTCCCTCGTAAAAATTCCATTCTATTTAAATCTTCATTTTTACCCCTCCCCCCCTCTGTTGAAGCTCTAATTTTTTCTTCAATTATTTTTTATGACCTCTTCCCCCCATTGGTGAACGACCTTCTTTCGTTTGGTCCCATATGGATGGCCAGAAAACACAATCTTAGGCAATATGCCATAATTCATCCGTAAAACTTAGCCTATCCATCTAAATGGTCCTTTCGTTATAGCTGTAGAAAGTGGGACCAAATCATCTTTATCGTGCAGCTTACTATTTGATACACTATTAGTCAAACCACCACCTAGAACTATCCATGGCAGTTCCTTTGGAAAACATCTAACAAGCCTTTTGAACCACCCACACTTCCGTACCGTGCTAGACTATTATCATCACCACGGCTTCCAATATTCTAATCTTAGTTCGCACACTTATTTTCTGGTTCTTCCGACCTTTTTTCGACTGCGAAAAACACACCAACCCTCAGCTGTTCTACTTGCTACATCTTCACTGAATCCACCATCTTTACTAATAATGCTACCCAGTTTAGTAAATCTATTCACACATGATAATTCTGATAAATTATGAGTGAAATGATAATTCACCCATGAAGAATTTCTCCCGTCAAAATCCCTCCAACACGTAAAAATACCCAGAGAACTCCAACTCTGCTGAAAATTTACCCGGACAATTCCCCAGAACGTCTCCTCATGTAAAATGAGGTCGCCAGTGAGAAAGTAAGACAAATAAAAGTGTTTCGTATATGAATTATCTTCTAAGACTATTGGCTCGATATGATCACCCCTAGGAAGAACAAAGAAAAAAAATAATAAAAATGTATCCGTGCTCTTTCTTCAGACAAAAAATATATAATTTAAAGATGGAAGCTTCAAAACTCTACAGTAGGTTTCTCAGGTACGCTGAATTTGACGGTGCAATTTTCAATAAGATTCCTTAAACTTATGGGGATGTTAACCCCCTTTTTGAAAGTCAAGCAAATTTATATCTGGCTTGTAACTTTTGGTGGGTTTCATTAAACTTAATGAATTTTATGTATTTGCGATCAGCATAAGAAATGTTTTTAATATATCTTTTGCTATCAAATTTCTGTTTTTTAGAATTTCGGTTACTATTGGGCCGAGTCACTCCTTAACTGCAGTTCGTTTACAACGAACTGTTTAACTAACACAGGTCTTGACTTACTACCTTATCTCAATTTCTTAAAATGTCAACACAGTATTTTACTATTTTGCCGGCTGGCTGCATCTTTCGGATCATTTGAAGTTTTGTTTCGTGGCATCGATTTTGTGTCTTATTAATTCAAACTTGGTGCCTTTTCTTGTCCCCTTGCTTTCCTCTTATTCCCTTTAGATCTATCGCTCATAAATTTCCTAAGCGATCGCCTTCTGTCTTTTACCAAGCTTAAAGCATTTTAGCTTAGGTGCGTTTCTAATTTTTCTTCCTAAGGCATTTTCTTCTACTTTGCAAACTATTTTTAGAAAAACTATTCAATCATCTTCTACATTGTAAAGTTCTAAACTCTCTTGTTACATATCCGAGTGTTCTTAAAAATTTATGTCACATTCTAAAATAGCGACGAAGACCCCACTGCGTTTCCATCACAAACAACCAAAAACACAAAGAACAATAGGGAATTCTTTTTGTAAGATTAACTAAAAAAAACAAGTTTTTTTAACTGAAAGTAAGGAGTGACATTAAAACTTAAAACGAACAGAAATATTCTGTATATGAAAGGGGCTGTCACCTCCTCAAAGCCTCGCTCTTTACGCTAAAGTTTTTATTGTTTTAAAAAAAAAGTTTGTGAGACAGAGTCAAACTTTAGCGTAAAGAGCGAGGCGTTGAGGAGGGGGACAGCCCCTTTCATATACAGAATAATTTCTGTTCGTTTTAAAATTTAATATCGCTCCTTACTTTTAGTAAAAAAAAACTTGTTATTTTTAGTTAATTTCTGAACGTTTTCGAATTAATGCAGCTTGATTTTGGCTCACCGTACATGAATAATTAAAACGAAAATTCGCATATTAATTTTCCTTTTTTTGGCTAATTGGCTTTCTCGAAATTTTGTTCTGACGTAACTTACCAATTAACTTACGTAACGAATTTCTATATTCGTATGTTTTTATTCCGTATATTAGGGAGTTCGCTCCCTAGTCAATACCTCGCTCTTTACGCTAAAGTTCGAATTTTTTTCGAATCACAAACCCCTGAATCACAAAGGCCGGTTAATTAGAATGGATAGCTCTTTTGAAAGTACTAAAAAAACTTTAGCGTAAAGAGCGAGGTATTGACAAGGGAGCGGACCCTCTCATATACGTAATAATTTCTGTTCGTTTTAAGTTTTAATGTTGCTCCTTATTTTCAGTTGAAAAAAAAACTTGTTTTTTATTTAATTTCTGATCTTTTTTAAATAATGCTGCGAAATCTGGCGCCCCCTTCATGGGAAATTTTCCTTCCCCCAAGGAAATATCCTCCATGGAAAGATCCTCCCCCGTAACCCCTACACCGACCCCGCACTAGAAAAAAAATCCTCCTGAAAACAACTGTATACTTCCCAATAACCAATACTATATGTAAACAATGGGCAAAGTTTATAACTTGCAGCCCTTCCCCCGGGAACTGTGGGGGATTAAGTTATTCTCAAAGACATATTAATTAGATTTTTGACTATGCTGAAAAAAATGTTTATCTCAAAATTTTGATTGGGTGACTTCGGGAAAAAAAATGAGCGTGGGAGGGGGCCAAGGTGCCCTCCAATTTTTTTGGTCACTTCAAAAGGGCACTAGAACTTTATTTCCGTTCGAATGAGCCCTTCCGCGATATTCTAGGACTACTGGATCGATACGATCACCCCTGGGGCAAAAAAAAACACGCATCCGTGATCTTTCTTCTGGCAAAAAAATACAAAAATTCCGCATTTTTGCAGATAGGAACATGAAACCTCTATAGTAGGGTTCTCTGATACACTGAATCTGATGGTGTGATTTTCATTAGAGTTCTATGACTTTTAGGGGTTTTTTCCCCTTTTTTTCAAAAATAAGGCAAATTTTCTTAGGCGCGTGACTTTTGAGGGGTAAGATTAAACTTGATGAAACTTATATATTTGAAATCAGCATAAAAATTTGATCCGTTAGATGTATCTATTGGTAACAAAATTCTGTTTTTAGAGTTTCGGTTACTATTGAGCCGGGTCGCTCCTTACTTACAGTTCGTTACCACGAACTGTTTGATAGTGAAGATAATTTGAATGAATATTGGGTCCTTGAGTCCTAGTTGAACTTTGCTGAAGTAAGGATGCTGGGACTGCTTCGAAAAAAATTTTGCTTTTGGTTTGATTGGTCACATGTTGTTGTGTGTCTTTTTGTTTTATATACTTTGTCTTGCTGAGGACGGTCCTTGGGCATAGGGCTGAAATATTCATTCAAATTATCTTCACTGTCTTACAATAAGAATTCCCTATTGTTTTTCGTGTTTTTTTGTTGTTTGTATCTCATGTTCTCATCCTAAAGTCTAAATTTCAGCATTGAATTAACTTTAGACACTACCAGGAGTTCAGTGAAACCATTTGGAAGGTGCTGGGAGTTCAGCATTTTCCTCCCCTAAGGTCAACCCCCTAGATTTTGAAAGATGTCTTTTCTATTTTTTTTTTGTAAAGTACCTATTTTGGTCTTTTCATAGGAGCAATAAAAGAAATGCCCCATCCTAGATTTAAAGATACATTTTGTCCCCTTCCCTAACATCGCCATGAAATGGCGCCACTGATGGAGATCTTTACTTTTATCAACAGCATCATGTTAACTTGTGGGACATATTTTGGCCAAATACTGCATTGCTTATAGTTAGATTTTTTGTCCCTACAAAATTGCATCTGTGTACAAGGGCGTAGGCAGCATATTGTCTAGGGGGGGGGCAGTCGATAGTGTGATGGAGGGCCTTTTATCAACTGCGCATCCAATCATCTGCTTTTTCAACCATATCGAATGTAAATTTGAAGGTCTAGGGGGGGGGGGGGGGTAGCTCCCCCCTCCTACGCCCATGTCTGTGTATCGCCATTGCTATTTTCCTTCGCCACACCAAATTTACATAAGCTAAGATACCATATATCCCTGTTTGTACTAGCCTGGGAATCGCCGTTCGATGGCAAAACAAAAATTTCATATTTTTACCTTGAATCTTGCCTATTTATTCCTGTCACTGCACATAATAAAAACTCATTTGAGTTACTACTGTCTCCGTCTGTCTGCTCTGCAGGAACATATACCACTATGATTTATACCTTGCACTTTTTCACCACGAAGGGAGCAACTAGAATTTTATTATCAAGACCCTCCCAATTTAAGCCAGACTTAAAAGTAGCCTTACGTATTGTGAGCCCCCTCCGTGTCGATATCCTGCATCCTTCGAGCCAGAATAACCAAAGCCATTATTATCAAGTTTCATATGTCCTAACCTGAGATATGATTTTCTGCACCTCCTAACCAGTTAAGTTCAGCGTGTCTGAATTTGTCAGTCAAAACGACAATGCGACAAATGTCTTTTAACATTGTAACATTAGAAATCACAATTTTCATTTTATCCAAACCATTGATATTTTTTGGGCATCAAGACAAGTAACCGGTCCCAAAAAAAGCAAGTCAGGGAATAATAACTTCTTATAAAGTCTATTCAAAGCACTTAAGTCAGCTTGCAACTGGGCACCAGGACCCAGAGGCGTCATTTGGGGGTGGCAGGGGGGGGGGGGGCAGTTGCCCCCCCCCAATAATGTGGAGAAAAAAAACATTACACATCCCATGCCCTTTGACTATCCAGATATGGACCCCTCTTGACCCCCCCCCCAATAAAATGCTGGAGAATCGCCCCAGCCAGGACCTCCAGCTGAATGGACGCTTTGTGCAAGCCTGGTTCATTTTGGATGTTCCATGATTTTTCCTCATTTGCTGATTCTAATTTATCAACAAGAGTCGACGTCCTGCACAAGCAATCTCAAGACTATTACCTCCAACCATGGGCGTAGGGAGGGGGGGGGGGGGGGGGGGGCAGCTGCCCCCCTAGACCTTCAAATTTACATTAGATATGTCTGAAAAAGCAGATGGTTGAAAAAAACAGTTGATAAAAGGCCCTCCATCACACTATCGACTGCCCCCCCCCCTAGACAATATGCTGCCTACGCCCATGCTCCAACCAATTATATATTCATGCATTCAAGATATTATAGTAAAATGAGAGTGCAGCCCATACTAAATACCATAGCTAGGAATAGACTATTAAGCAAAAAAAAAGCCCACCAAAATAAATGAAACCCTGAACAGTTACTTGTTATACAAGATCCAGTACAATGCTTAGTCATTTAAGAGGGTATAATTTTTCCCGAGGGACACCAGTCTTCAAATACCCTGAAGTACTGTTTTCAGTAAATGGTTCTGTCTAGGAAAAATATTAAAATGTCCACCCAACCTCCAATATGAGAGCATATGAGCAGGGCTTCTCTCCGGGCATACGGACAGAAGATACGGCTTATTTCCGCCATGGTGTTTGTCAGGACTTCTGATGATCGCTTTTAACACTAAAAGGAAATTTGATATATTTTAGGTTATAACAGGCCTTGATGAGAAGTTTCTGATAAAGCCAAAGTCATCGATCAATAAATTTACTGATTTAGTAGCTCTTATTTCCCCTGTTCAATATTCTTCCTCCTATAATGGTTGAAGATCCTGACATTGGAGACACCACTAGTTCCTCATGGTGACAGCTTTTATGCCTGTCGGGTGTCATGTAGTAAACGATGGAATTTTTCAGTGTTTTATTGCACCAACCTACCAAAAGTTTAAACATAACTCTTAAGTCTAAAACTAAAACCCCAGTGACTCACCTCTTTTTAATTTATCAATTTCCTCACAACATCACCATAGTACTTCCAGGCAAAGTTTGATTGGGTAGTCGCCTTAGGAAATAAGCAGCCATTTAAGAAATGCATCAAAAGTGGAATACTCTCATTTAAATTCTAGTTAAAACAAAACTTCTGATAAAACTTGCCCCTTCCGGAAACATTTTGTGCTGGAATTTTTATCAAGCACAGATATAAAGCCTTCTAGAAGGTCAAATACGTAAGGATATGTTGCCAGGTAAAGTAAAATGCCTGAACAGACCTTTCCACAAATTCTGGAGTGCCTTTAAATTTATTTCAGTCTTTTGGGGAAATTATGATTTGATTCGTTCTAGAATGATATTATGCTACCTGTAATTCAATAATGTGACTCCTTTTCTTCAATGTGACTAAACTTCTTTCAATAACATTCAGTTTAATTAACTTCGAATATGAGTTGGAATTCTCCAATCATTTCCAAGCTCAATTTCATGATAGTTTATAATTCTCCTTGAAAAGACTTGAAATCGAAAATTTGTGAAAATACTAGAGGGGGACAGATACTTTTGTCTCCTTTGATACAAATGGATTTCAGCCTTGGATACATATATAATCGAGGGTCAACAAAACTTCGTGACAGTCTTTTTCTCCGTGAATTTCAGAAGTCGAAAGTGTAGTACGGTTCGTGAACAACTAGATTGCGTGACACCAATCAAGCCCAAACCGCCGAAACCCAGGTTCATGTAAAAATTTACACACCTGCAACATTTGACTGAAAGCGAGGAAAACACGTGTTTACATATTCCATAAATTTTTTAGTCACCTCAGTGAAGCGATTTCAGGACATCGCAGAGGGTTAAAGATGGTAAGGGAGGATTTGGATTTAGTAATTTTGGTATAATCCATTCATTAAATTCTTAATTACTTTGTGCCAAGCTTAGACAAATTTTCCTTGACTAGGCTAAACCATCTCTGAATCTTGTGAAATCAAAAAAAAGGAAAAATGGTAGTAGGCTAAACACTAGGCTGCAATCCAAATATTACCTTTGGTAAAATTCTAGATGAAATGTTTTTGTTTATCAAAATTCTACTTAAGCTACTTTTGGCTATCTTGGAAAGGGGTTAGGCTAGGAAAATGAAACTTTCAGGGATGGTTCTACAGGCTAAAGTATGGGTAAAGTTCTACCAAATCATATTATTGAGTTAGGAATAAAGTGAATACACCATTTGATGCCTTTTTTTTATGCTGATTACAAATATAATAGGCCTAGCCTAATCATTTCTATTGGAAATGAATTTCAGCCCCCCCTATAGGCTATATAGGGTAAAAGACCTCTTTTTGGGAAAGACTACTTTTCTTTGGCATTCTGGAAAAATAGCAATGGGTTTTTGGGCCACCCCTTTTTACTACAACATGAAGCAATGTGAGGGCAGTAAAAAGAGTCCCACCTTCTTGGTCAAGTTTTCACAATGATTTGTCAGCATAAATTGAAAATGTGGTCTCTGCTTTGAAAAGCAATTGAAAAGAAAAATTATATTTAAACATTTTTGATTTATAGAACAAATATCAAGCAATAAAAGTTATATTTCTAGAATCAGAACAAAATCAGTTTTTCTTAATATATGAATAAAACTGAAACAGTAAAAGGATATATACATCAAAATAGGATAATTGTTATTTCCAAAAAGAGGTCCCTGTAGGTAAGTCAATATACTAATAGTTTCAAGTGGTTGATCTTAAATAATCTGAAAAAATAAACCATATTGATGCATAGCTTAGACTTTAGCTATTTATTAATATACCCAATCCTTCTCAATTCCTCTTTGGTAACAAGATGTGAGGGTTTTAGTTTTACATAATTTTGCTCAATTGGATACTGGTTTTTTTACCCTACCTAACCTAACCCTGAATTGGTATATATAGGGGGGTGGGCTGAAATTCATTTCTGATAGAAATGATTATTTTATTCATAATCAGCATAAAAGAAGGCATCTAATGGTGTATTCACTCTAGTCCTAACTCAATAATATGATTTGGTAGAACTTTACCAAAGTATGTCCTGGGAAGGTATTTGGTAAAATTCTACTTTGGCTACTTTTGCTATCTTGGAAAGGGCTTAGGTTTGGTAAATAGAACTTTCAGGGATGCATCTACAGGAAAGTATGTCCTGGGAAGGTATTTTGAAGTACCTACATCCACTCCTCCTTCTAGAGGGTCCTGAAATTTGATGACATGACAGCTCTATACCTATTGAAATTTTTGTAAAATTCTACTTTAGCTACTTTTGGTTGTTTTTGTCATTCATATTATTGAATAACAAATAAAGTAAACAAACCACTTGCTGCCTTTTTTAGGGTCTTTCCTAATAGCCCATAGGCTAGCCTAATAATCATTTTTTGTTGGAAATGAATTTTACCCCCCACCTCTATATATACCAATTCAGGGTATATATAGGGGTGAGGAAAAGTTTAAACTTAAATCTCATTTAAATCAGAAATAAAATTCACCCCCAACCCCCCTAATGTGTAAATATATACTCTGAATTGGTTTATATAGGAGCAGGGGTAAAATTTATTGGTATAAATTTAGAATTGGTCCTCCTTATAAAGAGACATGTAAATAAAACAATTCTTACTTTAAAATATGTATAATGATCCTAGTTAACATATTATCCAATGGGAGAACCTTTATCATCAACTTGATTCTCTTTTTTCCTTCATTTTCCAACTTAAAAGAAACAAATTTACAATTTTCTCCACCCTAGAAATGCAATGCATAAATCTTTTGAAATTGCTGCTATAAATGTTCAATAATGTTTTTATAGATAGCGTTCATCCCGGCTGTTGTTAGTTAATGACATAGCACATGTTTAAAGAAAAAGCAGTGGCAAAAATACAAAATATTGCTATAAATATACATATACATACAGAGTTTATACCCCAACCCCCTAATGTGCAAATATATACAACCAAAATTGCATTTTGATTCAAAATATAACCTTCATTTAAGTGGCATTCACAAGCATGTCTAGCTGGAATCCCATGTCTAGATACGTGTCTAGCCAGAATCCAATGTCTAGGCAACAACTGTTCACATGTAAAATTTGGTGCTTAGCTAAAACTACAAATTTAGTTTCAAATTGTCATTTCTAGCCAATCAACAGAGCTTATGCAGGCAAAACTTTCAAATATTATAATCCTTATTTTTACTATCACAAGCTAATGGATGAGATAAGCAAAACAATTGCCTTAGTGTGCTTCATTATTATGTCTGGTGTTGCATATTTGCCTAAAATGAAAAAAACAATTAATGAGAACACAAAAATTGAAATTTCAGTTTACAAATGTAAACAAAAATGATGAAAATAGTGGATCTTGACACATTCTGATTGGCTGTAATAAAAAATCCTAGACATTGAGTTCTAGAGGCTAGAACTGAATGTCTAGCCAAGCACCTTGTCTAGTGTGTCTAGCTAAGCATCAAATTTTACTTGTGAACAGTTGTTGCCTAGACATTGGATTCTGGCTAGACACGTGTCTAGACATAGGATTCTAGCTAGACATGCTTGTGAATGCTGCTTTACATTACAAATAAATTTTGCCCCACCCCCCCTGATATGCAAATATGTACCCTGATTTGGATATATTTAGGGGTGGGGGTACAGTTCATTTGGTTATATTTAGGTTCAGAGTGGTATTTTACTTTATTTGTAAGTCAATAATATAGATAACAAAAAAATTGCCAGGGGTTAGGTTAGGAAAATGAAACTTTCAGGGATGGGTCTACAGGCTAAAGTATGTCTGGGGAAGGTATTTTGAAGTACCTACCTCTACTCCTTCCTCTAGATGGTCCTGAAAAATCTGTGTGTTATGAAAGTGAAACCTTGCAAAATAGATCTTATGCTTAAATGAAGTACAACAAAATTGTTTTCAGCTTCACAACTTGGCTCAATCCCAATTATAAGGTTTTAGAGATATGCAAATACATTTCCTAAATTTGAAAAAAAAATATTCATATGGCTTAAAATTCTACTCTAATAACAGGAATTGCATTTCCAGAACTAAAGCCAGAGAAAAAGAAACTGATAACTGAAAATTAAGGTAAAATGCTGTTTTGTCAAAATTTCAATAGGTAGACCTGTCATGTTGGCAAATCTCAGAACCCTATAAAGGGAGATGGAGTGTAGCTAGGTACTTCAAAATACCTTCCCTAGGCATACTTTAGCCTGTAGACCCATCCTTTTAGTTTCATTTTCCTAACCTAACCCCTTTCCAAGACAGCCAAAAGTAGCTAAACTAGAATTTTACCATTCCTTGGTGGGTAGCCTAATAGACCAGACAGAAATATGTGAAAATGAATATGGGTAGAGAATGCAGGGTTAAAACTTTGGTTAAGTTTCTTTTTTTTATGGAGGGGAACTAGGTCTAATTGGCAAATTAAATCAGTAATATTTTAGTACAATAGCTACTGATATATTGGTATCAGTAAAGACCCAAAAATTCATATTGGATGGGTCTTAATCAAAATTTCCCAGAAGGTTCTTACCCCTCCTAAATTTCAGCCTTAAATTAGGCTATACACTATAGATGGTGATTACCTTAAATTGCACTGTACATCAAAATAAGGACTAAATCCTGTAGAATTGCTGTTTAGTGATGGCAATGATTGGACATCTTTACAGCATCCCACCCAGTTTCCTACAGCTGTGATGACCATTTTCCATCAATGGCTCTTTTAAAGGCAGCAGTATGGGGGTAGTGACTGCTTCTTTGGTGAGTGAATTCCACAAACTGTTCTGATATAGTTTCTGACTGTGCCCTCTAGTTCTGGTAGATTAGTCAAGTTGAAATGACTTATTTAATAGAGAGTTAGAATTTAGGAGCTTATGCATCATGATAATATCACCCCTTTTACATCTATAGACAAGAGTAGGGAGTTTCAGTCTCTTTGAGACAGGAGTCATCACCATAGGTGACCTACTAGTGATTGTTCTTTTTATAAGGGTTTAGAGTGCTTTGGCTACAACTGTCTGTTTGTGCATAGTCTCCCCAAGTCTCATTTTGCTTTAGAAAAGATGATGACTGTCTTGATCTGTCCATCCATAACATATAATAAGGACATTTCTCATTTTTCTTTCCAAAGTGTATTGTTTGACATTTATTTACATTGAATTCAAGCCTCCACAAAGTTGCCCACTGGGAAAGTACTGATAGGTCATTCTGCATAGAATGACCTATAAAGGCTCTTTTATTGGGTGCATCAACAGGCCCAATGAGTTTGGAGTCATCAGCATAAAGACTTATTTTATTTTTGACTGTGGTTTGGGTGTTGTTAATATAAATGTTGAATAGTGTTGGTCTCAAGATGGTTCCCTTGGGCACTCCACTTAATGATTCTACTTCTTCAAAAGGGATTGCTTGATCTAAATGCTCAGTAATATAATCTTACACATCAATCAAATTAGTCTCAATTGAGCATCCATGTCTGAAGCCTTTACTTTTAACAACAATAATAGCACTCCTATATATCCTAGCCTAGTATCTTGTATTCATCTTGCCAGTCTTTGGTTTACAATAGCCTAACATAATCAATAGGGTTAGCTGTCTTGTCATGATGTGAATACCATGCTAACTTATTACCTTAAATTGCATGTCCAGTGAGATAAGGTGGTGATGAGCCTCCTGTGGAACATCTTGATGGTGGTGTGACATGACTAAGGTTTGGCATCCCAGGTTAGCCTATACTCTGCATTGGCCCAGTCCTGGTCAACTCCTTTCTTGAATACAACTATGGTTTGGGACTGTATGGTGGCTTTGGAGAGGCTCTTCCAGTAAGGGACAGCACATAGAGAAAAGAATTGCTTTAGCAACTTGAGCTTGTGTGTGGCTGTTGAACTTGAGTCCATCATTGACAATAACCCCCAGGTCCTTCTCCCCACTTACAGCTTTAAGTAGGTTATCTCCAATACAGTAAGGTTGTCTAGGATGTTGTGTTCAAGATGCAGGACTTTGTATTTTGACATGTTGAACTGCAAACCCCACTCAGATGACCATCTAGATAGTTGATCTAAGTCTTCCTGCATTGTATTGTGAGTGGCTAATTTAGGCCTGTCCTAAGAGCTTGCAATCATCAGCATATAGTGCCAGTGGGTTGTTCAGGTTTGTTGTACAGTTGTTAATATATATGTTGAACAATGTGGGGTACCAAGATTGGGCCCTGTGGGACTCCACTAATGACATGAATTTCATCTGAATAAACAGTTTTACTGGTGGCATCATAAAACTACTACCCTCTGAGTTCTTCCAGTAGGAAAGGCTTCAATACAGGCAACTATATCCTTATGTACCCTGTATGCTTCCATTTTCAGGAGCAGAAGTTGACACTGTACTTTATCAAAGGCTTTTGATCAAGCAATATGACATCCACCAGAAGGCCATCATCCAAGAGTCTGGTCACAAAAGTCATTTGTTTTGATGAGATTTGTGTTGACTGAGTAACCTTTACAGAAACCATACTGACTTTTTGAAAACGACTGATTTCTTTCTAGGTGAGAGACCAGTGTGTCATTTATGATGCTCTCAAGGACCTTGCATACAAAAAAAGTAAGACTTAGAGGGTGATAATAACTGGCTTGGTCCTTTCTCCCTTTTTTTGAAGATGGTCTTGATTTTGCCTGCTTCCAATCACTTGGGAGCACTTTGGAAGTGAGTGACATCCCAAGAATCACTTCTAGTAGCTCAGCAATTTGTTCAGGTGCTTCTTTTAATAGTCTGGGTTGTGGATTATCTGGCCCAGCAGCTTTATTTGCATCCAGTCTTTTAAGCCTTTTCAGAACATTCTCTACACATATAATTGTCATATACATTGGTTCTCCAATTGGTTGCTCTGGTAAAGTGGGTGGAGGGTTTTCCTATGGGCTTAGTGGAGAAATTTGTATGAAAGCTAGAGTTGAGCAAATCTTCTTTTTCTTTATGGCTTTTAATGACAACATTTTTTATTTGTTAGGCTATAAAAAGATGGTTGTACTTACAAAATGTTAGCAGTCTGAAATCATTGTTAGACTATTTTCTTTTCCTATACCAAATTTACCTAGAGTAGGGTACCATCTATCCCTATTTCTACTGACCTGAGTATTAGGCTAAAATCCCCTAATAAAAAATCCTATATAGGCCTATCCAGCTGGGATTCTGTTTATTTGTTCCTGTGCTTGTAAGTAAAATTTCTACTTTCTTCATTAATGGAGTCACTAGGCTAGTTTCTCCATTAGTGGTTCTACAGGGGCATAGCATATACTAACCTAGGCTGCTATGACTGATACCCTGCATTTTTCAGTCATAAAGTGCTTGGTATGCATGGTGAAATTCATCAGAGATATATAGGCCTAGGCCTTTCCCTAATCTGGGCTATATTTCCATATTAGGGGGTTGGGGGTAGACTATAGTAAAATCACCTTAAAAAAGACTTTAACTACAAGCTATTTATTGAAATTTTTGTTACATCATTGTTGGATAAAGGTTTACCTGTCAACATGGTGTTCCTGGACCTCTCAAAAGCACTTGACAGGGTTTATCATGAATCCCTCATCACCAAACTAAAAGCAGCAGCTTTTAATGATGTTATTGTACAGTGGATACAGAGTTTCCTTTCAGAAAAGAACAAGTGTTAGAGTTCATGACTCTGTAGGTGTCCATTGTTTTTCCTTGTCTACAACTGTTTTAAGCAGCATTCCCCAGGGGACTATTCTTACGTCAAGTCTCTTCAACTTCTATATAAATGATGCACCCAATCTTCTCTTGAACATCCTCACTCTTTATGCTGACAATTCAAAAGCAGCTACACCCTCTGACCTGCAACCTTGACATTCTTGGGACTTGGGCTGATACATGGCTCCTCTCTTTCAATGCTGATAAATGTGGCGTTTTGCTTTTTTTGCCAGAAGAAAGATTTTGGATGTGCCAAAAAATTTTTACAGGGGTGATTGCATTGAAGTGGTGATCCTAGAAGATAAGGAAAGGGTTCATTTGATTAGAAATCAAAAGTTCTAGTGTTCCTTTAAGTGACCAAAAAGTTAGGAGGGCAACTAGGCACCCTTCCCTGCCACTTTTCTCCCCAGACATCCCATCAAAATTCTAAGATAGTCATTCAATTCAGCATAGTTTAATGGTCCAATAGTTCTGCCCTTGGGTATGACATGACCCCCATAGCTCCTGGGGAAAGGTATGTAAGTTATGCAATTTGCCCAATGCTCACATATTGTGTTTTTTTATTGGGAAATATACAAAAATATTTTGGTGATATTTTCCATGGAGAGGAAAGTCTCTGGGGAACTTTACAGTGGGTAAGAAAGGGGATTTCCTGGCATGATTTGAAAAATGATCAGAAATTAAATAAAAAATAAGTTTTTCAGCTCTAAGTAAGGAACAACACTAAACTTCCTAACAAGCAGAAATTATTCTGTATATGAAGGGGACTGTCACTTCCTTAGCCCTTACTCTTTATGCTATTGACTTTGTGTCTCAATTCTTTAAGAAAGACTGCTCAAACTTAATGCCTGTTGAATTTGAATGTTAAGCATTTTAAATTACTCTAAGACTTCATAAAGAGCATGGGTTGAGGAAAAGACAGGCCATCTCATGTATGGAATAATTTTGTTTGTTGTAGGTTTTATTGTTGCTCCTTACATTCAGTTGAAAAACTTGCTTTTTTATTATGTAATATTGATGAAAAATGATTGGCTACATCAGATTGTCCATTCTCTGGCATTTTACCCTATTAGGCAAAAATTGAGGTTTTGAAAAGTTAAACACCTTTTTGCAGTGATACAAACTGTTTTAGTGCTTAAAAAGGGCACTGGTTGCAATTCCTTTTCCTGCTGGTTTGATAGAAACACTATTGGTTTGATAGCAAAAAAAAAAAAAAAAAAACAATAGAGACACAAGAGTGCTTCCTCAGATAAATAACTAGTTTTCCTTTTGTTCACAGAGGAAGGGATTATACAGAGTTTTCAAACATGATGATCAAAGTGGTGCACTTCTTATTTTGGTCTGATGCCATTCTTCAGGAGTGTCATGTTTTTTTCTGGAATCCCTGTTAATTATATATATAGACCTACTATGGTAACACTCTTGTCCATGCCTTTTGTGAAGATATTGCTATAATAACAAAATTCTTACCATGCTTTGTAGTATGCAGCAAACCTATAATAAACAAATTTGCTGGGTTGCTTCCACTTCAATGATCATTTTCATTATGTTTCAAGAATTTGAAAAAGTTCTTTTTTTGCTATATACTCAGCTATGCTATATGAACACTATTAGGATAGGAGGGGCTATTTTTCAAATAAAAACATTTTTTTTGTCAAATTGAGAATTATGTAGATAGAGCTCATTATCTCAAATATTTAAAATATGGGAGCAAAATAAAATGGTATTATTTTTTGTTAATGCAAAAATATAGTTGACAAAAAATGGATTAAAGTGGAAGCAAACAGAAATCTTGCTTTTGTGTAAATTTTCTGCATGTGATAAAGTACAAGTTTTTGTTGTTACACTGTTTGTTTAAAAAAAAAAAACAAAACTAATTGTTTTTGCAAGTTTTCAGTAGTAGTGTTGCAATTGTAGTTTGTTGGGTCATTTTATGGTACAATCCAAAATTCCTGGCATATTTGAGTATGTTTAGGCTGTATTTGCCAGATCAAGTTTTATGTTCTACTTCTTAGGGATTTAAGCAAAAGAAAAGGGATTTTGATCAAAATCAAACACAACTCAAAAAGAAGTCTATGAATATCAGTCTTTGTGAAATCTTGGTGATTCTTTGTAGTACACTCAGAATTACTTGTTGAGAGAGGAGGAAGAGACAAGTGAAAAAAAGTTGCTTGCTTTTCAGTTTATAATTGTACTACAAATAATCTTCTGGGTACAATTTGGTTGGAACAATTTCTCCCAAAGTATTGGCAATGCTGGTCAGTAATAGCAGTAGTAAGGGCACTAAACTGAATCTACAGCTATTATATATGTTTTTTGTGTCAATAGTGTCCATTTTGTTGTTTCTTCTTATCTTTCTTATGGTTAAATTTGCTTATACATTTTTTGCGATTAAAAAACATATTTCCTTAAAAATAACATTCCAGACACAAGTGAAGAGCAACATTACCTAAAATAAGTACAAAGAATGTCATATTATAAACCAGGTCTAGCTTAAAATGAGGAGAAATTGCTAGAAAGGAATACTCAAGTTTAAGTCAAAACTAGCATTAAATACTACAAACAATATAGGTCTGCTACCTCCTCAAACCCCCCTAAAGACTTGGCTGAAAGTGCCATTTGTGCTTTGCTGAAAAACTAAATAGATTACTTAAAAAATTATTGATTGACAATTATACTTTTATTTAGTTATCAATTTTCTATACTGAAGAAAAGTGTGGAAAAAGATTTGACTAAGTTTTTGGGGTGGCAGCCCAACTTGTATAATAACTCAGGGAGTTGTACCCCTGACCAAAAGTTAATTTTTTGAAGCAAAAAAAAAAAAATATTTTTTGTGTATTTCATATTCTACTGTCTTTTAGGTTTCTTTCATTTGCTCATAGCAATTTATCTTTGTTCTTTTTTGGGAAAACTACTTTTTAAAATTAGTTTTTTTTTGTTAATATAACTTATTTTCACTTCATTACACAAATATTTGGATTCTTCAGTTTCGAATAGTCTTTGGCTTGGCAAGACCCATAGTATATATTATCTGTATCTTTATAAATAAATCAATAAACTAAAATAACATATGAGAGGCTATATGCATTTATAAGTTTATTTACTTGTTTGTTTTGAATATGCAAAGTCTACATTGAAACACTATGAAAAGTTTTTTCTAGTGGCTATCTTAGTAGATGTGTTGTAGATTTGGCCTTCTATTGAACTGTCTGTATATTAGACTCCTACCAACGTTTTTTGGCATTTTCTTAAAACACATTGAAATCATGTTTTTTTTTTCTTTTTTTTTAGGCTACAGAACCAGAGATCAATCCAAAAGCATATCCTCTTGCTGATCCTGTTTTAACCACAAAAATATTAAATTTGGTTCAACAAGCCAATAACTATAAGCAACTCAGGAGAGGTGCAAATGAAGGTAAAAATGATACTTCAATTTATTTGAGTATATATGTAATTTCATAGGTTTAACTATGGATGCTGTTGTCCTCTAGGATGTTTATTCTAACCATCCCTTTTAGAATAGAGGATTTATAATTATGAAATAGCATATAAGTAAGCTTCAAGTCACAGTTCCATCAATGGAAATAAGTATCAGAGTATGAGTATATATGTATTTTCTTATGTATCATTTTCTTAATTTTTCGAGTGGTGGAACATTTCAGACCAATCCTGGTGAAAGGACTCTTCTTTCTTCCATTGCTGTTAATTCACGAAAATGTTGGAGATGGGGCAAAATGCATTTATCAATATCGAGGGGGGGGGGCATTTTGTTGTTTTATGATAATGCAAGCAAAAGCAATGAGAATACCCCTAAAAGGTATTAGGAGGATGGGGAAAAAATCTTGGCGCACAGGCCCTTTCCTAATTGATGCTATCGCCTTCCTCGTTCTTGCATGTAACAGGCTACTAAAAATAGTCTAAAATATGGATATGAACCTATGGTCTGCTGTGTTATTGTCAGAAAAAAAAGATCCCTTTCTTGGCAAAATAAATTACAATAGGTTTTTAAATATCCAGGAATTATATAATAAATTACAATAGGATTTTTGACATAAATTAAAATAAGATCTTAAAATAAATGACAAAATAACTGAATTACATTTATTTATTTCAAGTTGTTTATTCATTAATGTTAAATATAAACATTAATGACTTAAATCCTAACCATATTTGCATATTCATATATGCAAATATGGTTAGGATTTAAGTTGAAATTCTCTTTTGACATAAGGTAATGGATCATGTGATTGTTGATTGGGTATTAAATTTATCAGTATTCTATGTACCCAAGCTTTTGCTTTATTTAGTTTTATTTGCAAAGGAGCTGCATTTTTATGTTAGTTTTTTTTTTTTATTTCAAAATTTAACTGTCTTTTTTCGTAGATAACGTTAGTGTTAATGGTTGTGTATGATTAAACAAAACATCTCCAACAGAAATGCAAGTCTTATAATTACATTGATGATATACAAGAGCTGTTAAAAAACTATACAATGGAGTAATTATAAAGTTACTTCTAATGTAACATTTGTAAATTTTCAGAGTTTTTTAGTGTGAACTATGAAATGATTAATATTCCTTGAATTTTTCTACACTAAGTTATCTATTTTTGTTTTTTTCTAAAATCAAAATATGTTTTTTGCTGCCTGGTAATAGGCACAATGCTATATCCGAAATCACACTCCAGTCATAGAGACTATAGATAACAGTAGTTGCAGAAGCAGTTTTTTTTTTGTGTACAAGGAATACAAAAAGATTATTTCAACCTATTGACAAATTGATTCGTGAAAGCTTAATTGAACTAATATTGGCTATACAAATCTAATGTTCTTTTTGAGAAAAAGTTTAAATGCTGTTTTTCACATTTTGAGTTATAGGTGGAAAACTTTTATCTTACAACCTGTAGTGTGTTCTACCTATATCTGAGCACCATTTCAGGATTGTCTATATCACAAGTTTTTGAAAAAAAAGTGAAGTAACTTTCAACAGTTAAATCTTCTGAAGTTTCAATCTATGAAAATGCTGATGGACCCTGTTTTAATAAAAATAAAAATAGTTTTTGAAATGAAAGTAAAGATTGGCAATAAATTTAAAACAAATATACAATTAACTAAAATGTACCTGTTCAGTAATTGGGACTGTTCACTGACAATTTTTTGTCAAACATCATGGTTTTTTTTTCTTACATTAGTTTGTTTACCCTTAAAACGTTTTTATGTTTTGTGATGTTGATTGTATCACTTTTTAGTGAATAAACAAATATTTTAGTTTGCTATAGAATTAATATCTTGCTACTAATTCGTTTTTGCCTAAACCAAGCTGTTTTCCCTTTGGCTTGAGAAATGAGTGATTTGACGAGAAGGTAAATGAATTCATCCTTAATATTCTTTCCTATTGGTGGGATGGTGCACTAACCTAATTTCTATTGTGATCGGCTAGCAATATTGAAACTGATCTAAGGCCTGAGGGAAAAAAAACAAACTTAGTCTTGTATTGGGGTTTGAGTCTGGAAACAAAAATGTGAATCTTTCTAAACTAACCATCAGACCCAAAACAAGCAAAATATCTTTTGTTAGTTATGTATTATACAAGAGACGCTCGAGAAGTGAAGTTGGTTAATGATAATGAAATAAAACAAAATATGATGAAAATATAATACTTTATTAGCAAAATTGTGAAAACTACAACTTAGAATTATGTGCCCAGAACGCAGGAATGTTCTAAAGAATCGTGTTGAAATAAGTTCTGTCTTTACTGCCGCCCGCCACATGTATTCTGCTAAGTATGATTTTAAATGATGGCGGGAGGTACCTTGGTGCTGTTTATTCCTCCATTTTGCGGAACCCCACATTCTCTCTGCTTTTGGGTAAATCACAAATCTTAATTTGAACATCCATGGTGAGACACTATATTCTATCACGATCTTCACGATCTAAATTATCGAGTGTTTCTCGTATAATGCATAAGTACCGTTTTTTCAGTTATAATAAGAATACTGTATGTGAACTCAGCTCGGAATGGTAAGTTAGTTTTTCTTTTCTTTTGGTTAGATAAAATCTAACAGCCTTTTGTTTTTATTTTGGTATTATTATAAATCTTGTATTACGATTTCAGCTACAAAGACCCTGAATAGAGGCCTGTCTGAATTTATTGTCATGGCTGCTGATGCTGAGCCCCTTGAAATTCTTCTTCATTTACCACTCCTCTGTGAAGATAAAAATGTTCCTTATGTTTTTGTGCGATCTAAGCAAGGTATGTGTCTAAAAATAAATAAGTAGGAAATTTGAAAACGTGAGCACAATTGTTGCTATCCAATAAGTTTTTTTATATGGTATAATTCCTGATGTATTAGTTTTTTTTTTTTTTTTTTTTTTTTTTTTTTTTGGAATTGTATGAACATAAAATTTTAATAGCGGAAATAATTCGCACTTTTAATGGAGTAATCATAATTCTTTATTTCTTATTGAGAAATGTATCTAAATCTACCTTCCTGAAAATTTTGTCTTTTTGAGACGCCACCCTCAAAAGATGCATGTCAAATGAAAGGTTTTTCAGGAGACGAAAGTCTTTTGGGCTTAAAAGACGGAATACTTCAGCCTAGCGTCAGTTTTGTTAATAAAAAAAACGGCATGTTTCATCAGAACTTCAGAAGTAAGTAATCTGTCTTTTTTCAACAATACTCTCAGTAATACGTAGTTGCTTTATGTATTATAATCCTATATCAAACTGAAATAGAATCTAGATTTTCAAAGAACTAGGAATGTCCCATAATAATATTAATGATCTCAGACTAATATAAGAATTTTAAATCGTATTGCTATTTGTACTCCTATCATATCTTAATTAAGTTTTATTTGATTTATCAGATCTATATGAGTCCATTTGATAATATATAAGTTTAAAAATATATAAGTCGGTAAGATTTACTGATAATGTATTTTTGGTTAAAACACAAGGGGTAGAGTTCTTAGATTTTTAATTATTAGAAATCGTAGAAATTTAGAAACCAGAGTTCAAGGTAGTTTGTCAGTAAGTTGCACACGTGAAGATTTTATTCTGGGTATTAAGATTGGAAACCGTTGCTAGTACCGGTAAAAAAGTGTTTCTTGACATTTTCCCCATCTAATAATCAAGGAATACCAGTGTCACTAATTTAACTGGCAAAATTAATGCGGTAATATGTGTCCTGACCTCAGTTTCTAAGAAAACAATTAAGAAGCTTGAAAAAAATGGGGGAGAAATGCCAAATGCTAATTGATGATTTTTGGTTGATTTTCTCTCTTGTAAGTTGTCTATACTTTTGCGTTAGGGGATATATATATATATATATATATATATATATATATATATATATATATATATATATATATATATATATATATATATATATATATATATATATATATATATATATATATAATATATATATATATATATATATATATATATATATATATATAATATATATTATATTATATATATATATATATATATATATATATATATAAAATATATATATATATATATATATATATATATATATATATATGTATGTATATATATATATATATATATATATATATATATATATATATATATATATATATATATATATATATAATATATATATATATAATATATATATATATATATATATATATATATATATATATATATATATATATATATATATATATATATATATAAATATATATATATATATAAATATATAATATAATATATATAATATATATATATATATATATATATATATATATATATATATATTATATATATATATATATATATATATATATATATATATATATATATATATATATATATATATATATATATATATATAATATATAATTTTGTTTTAATTGACCTATTAGTGCTTCTGGTTATAATTTATCCAGTAGAAAGTGTTTATGATTTCTTTCCCTCTTTATTTACTTAATGTGTGGTTAAACAAATACACAATTGTAAGTGTTTGCCAAAATTGTTTGCTAAAATGTATTTGATAAAATTAGTGCTTAGAAAAATTTATTTAGATGGCCAGATAACTTCTTGTAGTTCTCTGTTATGTCATTATTTCTAGATGCCGCTGCTAAAAAAAATTGTGGCAATGTTATAAAATATGAAATCAATACACTGAGGAATAATTACCCATCTTTTTTGAATTTTCTGCTTGGTTTGTTTTGTAATAAATCCGTTAAGATTTTTGATCGTTCTTTTGAATAGATTCACCGCTCGAATTGTGCTAACAAATGGTTAGGCCAGTTTCCCAGATCAGGTTAAACATGACTAGTTTATAGTTTATGTTATTAGTATATTTATAGCCCAAAAGGCCAGAGTAAAAATGAACTAGCAGCTCAATTTACCAAATACATCTTTTCTCTTGCAGCACTTGGCCGAGCTTGCGGAGTGTCTCGTCCTGTGATATCCTGTTCAGTTACGCAACACGAAGGTTCACAGCTGAAGCCACAGATTCAACAAATTCAACTTGAGATTGAAAAATTGCTGATATAATGCCCTTTTTTCATATTTTTTTTGTATGGATTTGCATTTAAAATGCGTGATTTAGCATAGTTTTGTTTATTCACTAGTTTAGCAGGGTTATCTTAATAGTGCCAAAAAAATGTCCACAGGGTTACAACCCTTGGCGATTCTTTTTTCTTCCCTAGTTCTGTTTTACCCTATCGGGATTTTTTTTAAAGATAGTTCAATATGTCTTCAAATTACTTTCCGGGGTCAAAAGGTGCAACACATTTATGCTATTAAATACTAAAAAAAAAAAATGAAGTATTTCCAGGGTAAACCTATTTAGAACTTTGCTGGTGTTATTTCTCTCAAGTGTAGTGATTTTTGGGTGACTTATTTTACGATTTATATCAAGTGACTCTCTTATTTAAATGTTTTTAAAAAATTGGATAATTGTCACTAACCGCCTATGAATCGGTGCTGGTGATATGGTGCCGTTACATCTACATCATTTCCGCAGAATTCCTATCTTGAAATTGTTTTCGTTGAAATTGCTGGGCTGTAAAAATTGATTTCTTTAAATTTATGGCTACATATATATTGCAAAATATTTCGGTTTTACACTATATCATTTCGCACACATAAGTGACACTGAATGACTAGAGCTAAAGTTGACCCAGGGGGCCTTGAGGCCTGTCTTACTCCCTGAAATCCTAAATCTTCTTAAAATTTCTGGGCCCTTCATAATCAAATCATTAAAAAAACAATCTGTTTTATTTTTCATTGCCAGTTTTGAGGCCAGGAGAATTTTCCCTATTATTTTTATTTTTGTTGTTTGTATGTATGAATAACTTGGTTGTCTATTGATTTGGGACAATGTATGAAAATAACATACTGAATATTCATAAACAGATTAATAAAGATTGTGTAATAAAAACTAGATAATCCGCAATTTTGGCCACACATTATATGCGAGTATGTCTTGATTTTGACAAGAACTATTTAACAAAATCAGGGAGGTCTTCAGGTTGCACCTTTCGATATGGCTTAATATACTGCACAAAGATAACTCAATTTCACCAAAGTTGACACTGGACACAGTACTGTACGGGCAACGAATACAATGTGTTTAAATGCAGGGGGAGGGAGGGGACAAGGAATTGACCACCCCAATTGGTAATTGTTTTATATTCAGGCAAGATGTACTTCTGAAAAGAAAAATCGTTCAGTTTAGACACAAAAGTTAAGAGATGGCCAAGTTATTTGACGCTAAAGTACAAAGAAGGCTTAAACTCTTTGGGCCTATGAACGGTCTAATTATGCAGATAGTTGGCGAAATTTGATAAGTTCAACAATCATAGTTTGTAGTCTTCGGGCCTGAAGGGAACGCCTGTTTATATGATTTCGTCCAAGATGCAAATAATAGCAAAACACATTCTGAAATGGAATGGTTTCCTTGATAAAGGAGTAAATTGAAGACAAAAAATTCCGAAGTGCAAAAGACAGGCGGTACCACTGCTCACGAGGAGTAGATATAATGCCCGTTTGAAAGGAACTGATGTCAGTGCGTCTAAAATGTTTTGAAACATGTACCAAGGTATATGTGTTCAATACGGTGGCCGGAGTTTACCCCCCCCCCCCCCCTCCTGTGGCAAATAAGGCTTTCCATTTGAGAATTTTATTTGAGTTTTATTTTTTTTAATTTCCTTAGGGGAAGGAAATTCGGTAATTGTCTATTATACGCCACTCTCTCAATATATGTTTGGTAAAATTATTCTGCATATTAGATACGTTGATAAATAAGTCAGTGTATTTTAAGCCAAATATACGGCTATGAACACAGTAAAATAACATAATGAAAGGCAAAAATAACAAACTTTGATCAGCGATCATCATAAAACACCTAAATGAATCATTACATTAACCTAATATTAACAATAGTACTTAATACTTGGAAAAACGGTCATTGAAAAAAAAAAAAAAAAAAAAAAAAAAAAAAAAAAAAAAAAAAAAAAAAAAAAAAAAAAAAAAACATTTCACACTTGGGAAAAACACTAATAATGAAACATTACATTTACTTTATGCTGGGATTTTTTTTATTTTTTTTTAGTTAACAAAATTTCCAGATACCTCGCTATTCTTCTGTAATTTTTTAGTGGCCATATACTTAGACAAAATTGTTTTCTGACTTCAAACTGTCCAAATACTTAACCACATGAAACTGCTGAGGACTTGAATTTAAGTTTCCCTGCGGTTTAGTCCGTTTTGTCTTATGGGTAGAGTCTGAGCAAGAATTCAGATTAAAATTTTCAGACGAACAGAAAAAACACTGATTTTATGTCCTAAGAAGTGTTCAATCGAGTTAAAATGTACGTAGAATTTTGGAGCAGGGTGTAACAGGGGACAAATCTTGGGGTTTTGGGTATGACCCAGAAACAATGGCTGAATCTTCTTAGTGGAAGAGATCAGATTCACCACAACCAAAGGTAGCACAACAAAGTTGGTTAAGTATAAAGACAATGTTGGTGTTTTTTTTTTTTTTTCATTCTGAGTATCGTGCCTTATAAATTTGCAGTATATAATATACTCCAGAAAAACTGGAGTCTACTGCTACAACACATCCGTGTATTGTGCGTTTCCGATTCAGGATTTTTTGGCCAAATGTGATATTCCTTTGCTCCCCCCCCTCCTCTGCCATAATTGTTCCCTGGCAACATATATCTGGTTCCTAAATTCGAACTGCCATTGAAGGGAAAGAGATTTGGATCAACTGTCGACATCCTAGCAAATGTGCAGAGAATTGTTTGCACCTTTACGGAAGACAATTTTCAGGAATATCTCCAGAAGTTGAAACACCGTTGGAATTGGAATGTTTATTCGGAAGGGAACTGCTTTGAAAGAGATCAGTTTGTAAGTATTGCCATGATTATTTTACAAGCCCAATTGTACCTCGTATTATTCGTCCTCAGTTAAAACAAAATGTTTAGAAATAACAATACAGACAAAAATAAATCAATAAAATTTAGTTTAAACACAAATGTGAAAATACTGAATAGGCCTTTGTATTATTTGGGGGGGGGGGGGGGATCTCCCGAAAAATTCTTGTCCTCTGCTTGTTTTACAAAGTAAGATTCTGGTGTAATACAGCTTTGCGAATAGCAGTTTCCTGTGCAGAATGTTTTCGGTCTTGATTAACTTCTGAATTTTTGTCAACCCGGAATGATCTATTCTGTTTGAGCTTTATAACAGTAAAAAATCAGAAAATTCCTGCTTTTTAGTACAAGAAATCTAAAAAAGTAATTTCTTTTTTCTTCCCACGATGAGCCGGAAAAAGAAACTGCAGATCAACTAAACACTCACCTGGCAGCAATTGTTCAGTCACTTCCACCACTAGACTGGAGGATTTTTCGCATCCATCTCCAGATTTTATAGATTTCCCAATCATCACAGAATCCCAAGTTCACCTCAAATTGATGAAACCGAAGAGGACCAGTATTGCACCACTCGATATTCCTGTTGACTTCAATAAGGCGTTTCCTGAATTTTTGATGCTCCGTTAACTTTAATATTCGGCAAGATTACAATGTCAGGCCAGTATCCGCAAAATTGAAAAAAGGGATTCATAACCCCTATCCCCAAAAGAAAGGAACCCCCTGAGATTTAACTGGTATCCGGCCTATTACGATGACACCTATTTATAGCAAGATCTATGAAACTTTTATCGCTGGGTGGCTGAAAACTTTTATTCTGCATAAAATCGACCTTCAACAATTAACATCGACCCTCAACAATTTGCTAATACTCCCAAAAGTTCGACCAGCCATTACTTAGTTGGTTGCTTGATAAGATTTTATAGCATCTAGGTGAACTGGAACGCTGGGTCAACCTCATCGCGATTGACCTAAAGAAAGCATTCGATTTGATTTGTCATAGAACCCTTATCCGCAAGCTATTAACAACTTTTAATATATGAGCATATTTGGTAAGAATAGTTGCAAATCTAGAAGTAAAAAAAACTAAGTACAAATCAGCCTACTCTGATCCCTAGCCAATCTACTGTGGAGTTCCCCAGGGAACAATTTTAGGCCCTCTACTTTGCTTGGAGATGGTAAATGAGTTGGCAAATGATTATTCGGATCGCATTAAGTTCGTTGATGATTCTTCCGTACTGGAGCTGGGTGAAGAGTGTTTCAATCGAGGCAGACAAAATAATGGCGAGTTTATGACGCCAAGTTGAGGAGGGCAAAATGATCGTCAGTTGGGAAAATTACTGGTATTAACTTTTTCTTTTCTGAGGGACAACTCATCCCTTACTTTACGGAAAGTTTCAGGTCACAGCATCATGGATATCAAACTCTTAGGAATATATCTCACACATGACCTGAAGTGGGAAAAAACAGACACAGCAGATGATCCAACGGGCAAACCTGGGTATCCTTTCTTCAAAAACTCCTTGCTTGTCATGGTGTCCCACCTCCCCCCCTCCCCCACCTATTGCGTATTTTTCTTATATTTGTTAGACCGCTGATAGAATATGCTCCTCCCGTTTGGCATTACGGTCTGACTTCGGACAAGAAGGACCGCCTGGAAAGTTACAACCCCCCCCCCCCCCCCCGACTTAAATACAAATTAAAAACTCGGCCCTGTGCTGCGCCCAGGTAATCAAGTTTGAGCCTGTTTTGTATAAAAACAAAATTTGTGGTTCTGATGGAACTTTTTACTCTGAATTTGAGTATACAACGCTAATTATCCAATTAACTCTAGTTTTCGCCTTGTCATTTTTTATTTTATTTTTTTTTTCTTTACTGGATTTAAAAGTGTAATCATGTAAAACAGTGTTCTGATACCCTTATTTTTGACTTAATGGTTTGTCAACTTTCTTTTATTTGAAACATTTTTTTCCCTTGCGTAGGGACTACGGCATGAGAGAAAATCTGAGTCCAGTTTTAATTTTGGCATTCAAAATTGCACTAGGACAATGCTGTCAATTCATGAAAGCTTAGGGGAGAGGCAAGGACTTTGTTAATGTAGCTACAAGGAAGGTATATTTCGAAATCCAGGGGAAAGGTCAATTGTTTCCGAGACCCCTGTCTCGCTGCCTCAATTGGCACCCTTGCTCTAGGAAGCTTTTCCAATCAGTAGTTTCTGTTAATCTTAACCCTAAAATTTTGCAAAAACAAATACAATTTGAAAAATAGTTATATCAAAATTATAACAGCTGGTATAAAAAATTATAGTTGTTTTTTCGTACTCAGCGTAAAAAGTTCCTTAAGAACGACATATAATAGCCTTCGAAAAAAAAAATGTTTGAATTTCTGTCCAAATTATATATAGCCCAAAGTAACAGTAGTTAAAAGCAATTCTCCATCTTGAACATTGAATATTGTCTCTGGTATAAACGCTGTGGTGATTTCAGATTACTGGGCGACCCTAATTGTTTTTCAAAAATAATTTTACTTGCAGAGTAAAATCCAACTAAGATTGAGGTGAAGAAAACGAATATGAGGATTTTCAAATTTTATTAGCTAAAATTTTTGTGATATACCATACTGGAAGTAATTAACTTTTACATATGTAAAGACACACATACATTTTGATTACATCTGTCAACAGGATTAAAAGTACACTTTCATTACCGTAAATTATAAGTTACATCTAAAAGCTCTAAGTTGGTGAGAAAATGCCATCGACAGGTGGTCCAGTGTAAGGTAAGTCATTTGATCAAAGCAGACACTAGACATCAAATCTACGATCGAGTGAGCCCTCCCAGGATTTATATTAGCGGGGGCGCATAATAGGTTGCTCCGATAAACTTGCGAACAAAGAAATACCAGCAATTTAAAAGGAACCTCAACAATTATGCGTCGTGGGTAGGTAGTGGAAATGGTCGTAAATCTAATCTAAAATCTGGTGAGGGTTAAAGTTCTAATAAATCTGTTGAAATTAAAATGATGTAAAAATATTGATACAAAGAATAGCCATAAAAAGCCACCACGCCACAAAAAGAATAAAAAAGCTGTTCACCGTCTACAAAAAATTATTATATTTAAAATTTTCTGTATAATTTTTAGCCTTTGCACTACTGACCACTATAGCGAGTGAGCTAAGCTTTGTATTGTAAAAAAAAAAAAATTGTCTTGAACCATCTTTTGAAGTCATGCATTCCTTGTGACTATTTGTATTGGTCAAGCCGTTTAGCCTGTCACCTAACTATATGGCGTCGTTTAGTAATTATGATGGTAATGAAGAGTAGGAAATGAGGATGAAGATACAATCGCATATGCGTAAAAGATTAAACATTAAATATTAGTTCGTTTAGGGGCAAGGGCACCCGCAGAAAATTTTCCAGTGGGGGGGGGGTGGACAGATACCAGAATAGCGGAGATTGGAGGAGAGATAAATTTTGTGGCAAAAAAAAATACAAAAAAGTATATCGTTGATCAGCTAAGTAAAATTTTTGAGTTTTAACCAGTTAGCTACTATGTCAAACTCGTTGACAAGCTATTGTTCGGCATGTTCATTGCATTAATACTGTCGATTAAGCAGCTATGGATCTGGGTAAAAGCTTTTGCAAAAGTTCGAGAATATGTCGTATTGAGCCGATTGCAATCTTGAGAAGGATTTCAAACTGTAGACTGGACTGTGACAATTTTTCCTATTTTATCATCATGATATTGACACCTGAGTACAGAGCCAAACAAAGACAAATATACAAATGACAAAACTTACTATTTACATTCAAAATAAAACAAAATTCAGGAAACTTTCCTTTAGACTTATCATATTTCAAACAGTGAATGGTGCAAAAATGTGATTCTACACCAGTATAGAAAAACCAGAGTTTTACTACAAAGAAAAGAATGGTTACTATTTTACTAATTACTATTAATTTTACTATTCAATTTAAGCCGTTTGCTTGTAATTTATTTAGAATTAATTGTTGCTTAATTATTAATTATTTGTTGCTTTATTAAAAGATCAATATTTTTAATTCACAAATTCTGGTATCTTGACTTAATTCCCGTTCAGGTTTTAAGCTAAAAGTAAAGTTTCATTATTATGAAAGAAAAGCAAACTAAATTTCTAATAGGATAAGACCTTATAGGATACAACCAATGAATAGACACAGGATGTTTTTTTATAGACTTAAGCCAAATTAGAATCTTACCCCTTAACTAGGATTATATTTTAAAAATTAAGGAAAAGAATAACAAAAATTAGACTTACGTTTTTAGCTTGGCAAAATATGAGCCAAAACCAAGACGAAACTGACTTCTGGTAGGGCACGACGCTGTATATATAAAAACTTTCTTTGTTTATTATTTCCAAAATGCGGTAAGCTTTATCAAGGTTGTCGCACTATTGCTAGGGCATAAGAATGCACTTGAGAGTATTTACTCTACACACCTAAATCGGGTTCCGGTTTCGGTCTCCTTTAGATAGACAACTAATGACCTATATTGAGTTAATCTAAGAATTGAATTAAATTCTGAGTTGATTCTAAACAAGTTTCATAGCAGTTCTTAAAGACAGAACAAAAAATAAGAAATTATTTTTCTTTGATTAGTTGTTACACTTCTATTTTCTTCCTCCTCTGGTCTAATTCCAGGGGGGCATGACCCCCTACCCCAAACTGGATCCGCCTCTGGCCCTCCCTCACCTTCCAAAGATCGTCGGTTGTGTATGATGAGGCTGAGAAAGATGCAAAAGACACGTCGCCCTTTATTAAATTACTGACTCAGCTTTAAATGGCAGTTTTTTCTCAGCCGCTAGTTTTTATTAAAATGCGTTTTTTTTTAATTTTTGGTTACTATGGGCCGTGGTTCGTTCTTTGCCTGTGTGTTTCGTTCTTTACTTGTGTGTTTACTATGACATAGTACCAGAAGACCGAGCTTCGCTTGGTGAAAAGAAAGACGTTTTTTTTTATATAAGAACTTTTATTTTATTCGGGAATCTTTTTGCATATTTGTACCGACAATTTATTCCATTGTATCGAAAATCAAATTAAATTGTAATGTTCTTTTTAAAATAATTAGCAAAATTCTTTATAATTATTCCAAGTATTTGTGACACCGTTGATATAAAAATGTTGAAAAGACTATACGGCTATACGAAAAAATTGTCAAATGGAAAATTCAAATATTGCCAGAATCGAACCCACAATCTTAGGATTAGAAGTTAAACGCGCTATTCACTACCTAAGCAGGCTTGTAAGCACTAATAAAGTAAATAGAATGATAAAAAATGCATATAAATATAACGTTATTCTTATGAACATTTATATCAAAATAAAGGCTCTAAATAAATTTTCCAAAAATCTTGACCTATTGAGATCAAGTTTTTACACTAGAAAATGTCAGAATACCCATTTCCAGGAAAAAAATGGTGTAGGTTTAAAAAAATATATATACACACACATTATTGCTCGTTTAATAAAATAGATCTATTAAGGCTTTTTTTAAATCTTGGTTCGTATATGTGAAGCTCAAACTCATCACTTTTCTTATTATAACTTGGAATAATTAAAAGCAAAAGGGCTAATGAGTGTATTCTTATTTCTTGTTTGTGGGATGCTTTCTGCAAAGCTAAAATACCTTAAATTTATGTTTAACTTGGAATGATCAAGCATAAAGGAATTTAGCTTGTAATTTTTTTTTTTTTTTTGTCTGGAAAGCTAGAATTTCTTTAGTTCAAAATTGTACATTGGAAGAGTCAAGCTTAAGATTTGTAATTTAATACTTGTTAATTTTGTTTTTCTGGTCCACGTGGTTTTAATAATTCAAATTTCCTTAAATTTTATATTTTCGTGTTTTGGGTGTTTTCTCTTCTGCGAAGATTCTTCGCACGCCACAACTTATAATATTTTGAATCCTTGACATCTCTTAACAATTATGAGAATCATACGCAATATGGAGCATCCTAATTAGACCCCGGCGGCATACCGGCGCCTTGATCGAACACTGCCAATTAGAGGCCTGGTTGACCGCCACCGAGGTGTCGCAACGCCACCGGCGTGCCGCACGCGCACCGCTGCCGGCAGAGGCGGTGGTGTTAGGCTGACTTTGAATTAATTTTGTGGCAATTCTTTATTGCGTCAACCACAAAGCCGGAGCTTTTCTTTTCTCGTGTGGTAAGTATTTCAATTTTCCTGATTAGAAATCAAGCACGGCTTGTACTATCCTCGAATTTTCGGGGATTTCCCCGAAAAATCTATGTGTCACCCCGAAAAAAAGTTTGGTTCTCCGAATCCCCGAAAATCACCCAATTACGGTGCAACCTTTATTGATTTATCACTAGTGACTATCCCTGTCGATATTACTTTGTATACCATAATTCTTCACTACTCTCTTGTTCTTTATTTTTTGTCTCTCATGTTACTTTGCATATAAACCAGACAGATACAATTGCAATATACACGGCTCTTCAAATGTTGACAAAAGTATTGTCTTCATGAAACTAAATAAAAAATCAAACAAGTTTTTTAACTGAAAGTAAGGAGCGACATTAAAACTTAAAACGAACAGCAATTATTCCGAATATAAAAGGGCTGTCCCCCCGCTCACTCTTTACGCTAAAGTTTTTTATTGTTTTAAAAAGTAGAGTGGTGAAAAAGAGTCAAATTTTACCGTAAAGAGCGAGGCGTTGAGGAGGGGACAGCCCGTTTGATATAGGTAAAAATTGCCGTTCGTTTAAAGTTTTAATGTCGCACCCTACTTTCAGTTAAAAAAAAACTTGTTGTTTCTGAAAGTTTTTCAACTAATACAGGTTCGATTTTGGCTCACCGTGCATGAAAAATTAAAACACAATTTGCAGTTCAATTTTGGCAGATTTATTCCGGAAATGAAGGGTCAGCCCCTCGTCAATACCTTGGTCTTTACACTAAAGCTGTTAGAACTTTTAAAAAAGCTTCCTATTCTAATTAAACAGCCCCTGTGTTTAGTAAACAGTAAAACTTTAGCGTAAAGAATAGGGTATTGAGGGGGGGGGGGGGGGGGGGGGGTCAACCCTTCATATATGGCATAACTTCTGTTTGCTTTCCACCCCTTAGAAATCCACTCCAAGCACCCCCCCCCCCCAAAAAAAAAAACGGGTTTATACTTCCCAATAACAAATACTATGTGTAAACAATGAGCAAAGTTCACAACTTGCAGCCCTTTCCCCGGGGACTGTGGGGCGGGTCATTTTACACCTAAGGACATAGTTATTAGATTTTTTCGACTATGCTGAACAAAATGGCTATCACAAAATTTTGATCCGGTAACTTTGTGAAAAACACGAGCGTGGGAGGGGGTCTAGCTGCCCTCAATTTTTTTGGTGATTTAAAAAAGGGCACTAGAATATTTTTGATTTCTGCTTGAATGAGACCTCTTGCAATGTTTTAGGACCAGATGGTGGATAAGATTACTCCTGGGAAGAAACAAAAACAAACAAGTTAACACGCATCCGTGATATTTCTTTTGGCAGAAAAAAAAAATACAAAATTCTACATGTTTGCATATAGAAGCTTTAAATCTCTAGAATGGAGTTGTCTGATACGCTTAATCTGATGGTGTGATTTTCAGTAAGATTCTATGACTCAGTAAGATTAAAAGGGGGGTGTCGCCCCCCTTTTTGAAAATAAGGCAAATATTCTCAGGCTAGTAGCTTTTGATGGGTAATACTAAACTTGATGAAATTTCTATATTTCAAATCAGCATAAAAATTCAATTCTTTTGATGTAACTATTGGTAACAAAATTGGTATCTGTTTTTTAGAGTTTCGGTTACTATTGAGCCAGGTCGCTCCTTATTTACAGTTTGTTACCACGAACTGTTTGATGAGATTAAACCATTTCGAATGCAGTTTTTTCAATTGCTACAAGATTCTTACATGATTCGTGGTCAAGAATTTTATTTTTAAGTTGAACGGAACGCATACAGTATACAGGTTCAGTTGGATTTTGAAATTGATAGCCAACAGATCGTTGCGACAGTTGAATCGTAAGTTTGTAGAATTTAGTATTCTTTCGCTTTTTTTAGATACATTTTTTTATGTTTAATACACAATTATTGAATGCCTGATATAATAAAGAAAATAAAATCTTGTTTCTGAAATTTCCCCCCCCCCTCCCAAAAAACAAACCTTCTATTGAGACAAAATTTAGCTATAGACCATGTACAAGGTTGGGGAATTAAAGATTGAAACAGAAGTCACCCCGAACATATGATTTATGAGAAACATTGTATATTATTGCCTATGGGGGGGGGGGGGAATAAGGGGCTATCATTTTTAAATGACAATGCCTCAATTTTTTTTTTGAAAGCAGGGACGCCAAAAAGCTAATTATTTTTTTCATTTAAATCAGAGACGGGAGAAAATGATAACAAATTACCTGGGAAACCATAGAAATATTTTGATAGATCCAGGGCCCCTATTGGGACTTTTTCATTGTCTTGGGCATTTTTGGATTTCCCATAGGCTACTGGTCTAAATTGACTGCTGTGTGTGCTCCCTTTTAATTAGATTGGATCTTATTGAATGCTACAGCGAATCTACTATCTATTATTATAACTATTATGCAAGGGTTCTAAAACGCCACAGCCATTTTTTTTTCTACCAGATTTCTACTTCTCTCAATGAATAACAAAGAAGGCCAGCGTCCAGCCAGCGACTTGCGAAGTTAATATCTCATGAATAGGCCCGAATCGGTTGTAAATTCAAGCTGGGATTTGAAAAAGTCTGATGAAAACATTATTTTGCGGTCAACATTGACCGCGCCGGCGGCGCGCCGCCGACATCTCACCGGCCGCGGCGTAAAGAAATCATCGGCAGCGCGCCGGCAGCACGCTGCCACTGCTAGTTTTGGCCCCGCCGCCGCCTTCCCTTATCGGCGTGACGCCGGGGTCTAATCCTAATGCTATGAAACCAAAAAGAAAAGGAAGGATTATTGCCCTATGGGGAATGTGGGACTAGAACTGGTAGAGAATTATGGATCGATGTAGGAGTAGTGTGGACGACCAGAAAATCAGAATTTAGATTCAGACAGCATAGAGGTCATAGACGGTAAAGCTTTATACCCTGGTTAAATAAGTTTTGGGTTGAACTGTTATCTTAAATTACATTCACTGGCCGAGATATAAGTGACCTAGTTTCGAAGTAAAACAAATTCTCAACCCCCTAAAGAATAGAAAAAGGCTATTTGAAAGAAAATGGCTAGCTACTTAGATGTGGAACAATCTTGCACCAGATATAATTTAGGAGTTGAGTATGTGACCACATTTTAGCAGGGTGCCAACAGCTTTCTTATTTAAGCAGTAATTTTTGTTTTTTTTTTTTGGTATGTGTGGGGAGGGGGGCATATTTGAGTTCCTTGGGAATTTGCAAACGGTTTTCAAAAGAAAAATCGTTCAGTTTTGTAAATATTTTAATGAAGTAGTAAAGAGAGGGTAGCAACTACCCAAATATTAACTGATATATCTCAGAGTAAGGCAAGAAAGGACAGTAAAAAAAAAAAAAAAAAAAAAAAAAAAAAAAAAAACACAGATTAAACATCAATTTAGATTCCTTAGAAAAATATATTAGCTTGCTTCTATTTTTTTGGTTGGAGCTTTTTGTAAAGGAACAACTCCAGAAATATCGTATTGTAATTACAAGTAATAGACACATACAACATTATACATATGTGAAACCGTTATATCGTATTCTAGCAGGGCGCCAACAGCTTTCTTATTTAAGTAGTTTTTTTTTTTTGTGTGTGTGTGTGTGTGGGGGGGGGGGGGTATATTTGAGTTCCTTGGGAATCTACAAACGGTTTTCAAAAGAACAATCGTTCAGTTTTGTTAATAGCTTTCTGTAAGATATAATGAGAGCTTTCTGTAAAGGTACAATTCTAGAAATAGACACATACAACTTTATACATATGTGAACCCGTCATATCGTATCTTATTTTTGATGTATTAAAATTTTCAACCTGAAGTTTAATGTTATTTGGGTTAAATGGTTGCTGTAAGTCTAAAATTTCTTATCTTTTGTAGATTTGGTGTTTCAGTGAAGCTGAAACTCCTTTAATTTCCTATTTTAGTGCAAAATAGCTTGCCACGAATATTTTGTTAGCTTTGAATTTGTTCGTTTTGTAGGTTAAATGTTTTTACTGGAACTAGAATTCCTCAAGTTTCATAATGTACTTTCCAGCAAATTAATTATAACATAATAGACAGATTTTGATTTCATTTTTGCGTAGGAAAAGCGGATCCTGCATAGCTATAATTCCATTTCGTGGGTGGGAGCCTTTCTGTTAGGCCGGATTCGTTCGAATTCCACAAAAAAAATAACATAAAAGGTTAGGCATTGATTTATAATTATTATTTCTTTTTACAATTTTTCCTACAAATCCAAAAATATAATGTTGAAATTCAGGGGGGCATATGCCCCCATTGGTGCCACTGTTCTATTTAGAAATACAAGACAAATATTCTTACGCAACGAAGTACAAAGTGTAATGTTTCAAGAAGAATGTTTCACGAATTTAATCCGTTATAGAGTTTTACAGAACTTAAAAAAAAGAAAATACATAATGTCTAGAAAATCACAAATGCAATTTTGTAGCTTTTTATTTCCAAAAGAAAATACCAAGAAAAAAAACATTCTTTAAGTTCTTGGAGGGAGGGGAGACATAAGCTCACTCCCAATAGGAGTAACAGCTCTATTTAGAAACAGAAGGAAAGATTTGCTGGCAACACTGAGCACAAACGATGAAAATGTAACGTCTTAAAACCAATGTTTCACGAACGTTTTCTGAGGTAAAGTTTTACAGAAACTTTTTTAATAAAAAAAAATATATATTATCTAGGGAATCGCAAGATTTTGTTAAATTTTATAGACAGGTGTTTTTCCCTGAGTAAAACTTTTTTTGTCATCCTTTCTTCGCCATCTGTTAGCTTATGTTTTTTTTTAAAACCGTGACTCTTAATATGCTAAATTCATAAACTTGCAAATAAAATATCACAACTATAATAGTCATGAAATTTTAAATGGCTTTATTCGCAATTAAATACTTTTACAAAAACTAGTAGTAGTTACTAATTTTATGGCAAAAAGGGCGATTCACAATTACTGACGAACGGCTTCATCTTCATACTGTTAATTTAAAAAGTCATTCAATTGCATCCTCTTTCTTGCCTGTAGTTTTTCAATTTACCTCAGGCAGGAGACTATTTTAGATCCAAAAAAGTGGTTGTAACGATAGCAGAAAGTCAGGGAAGATATCATTAAATCTAAAGAGGCACGATCTAAAGAAGCATAGAGAAGGGCATAAAGAGGCTGTAAATCTAAAGAGGCATAGAGACGGGTGGTACTTGAAAAGTATCGAAACGAAATTTCCTAAAAGTATCGACATTTTGGTATTGACTGGTGGCATCTATAATCTTAACAAATATCAATTTTGAAAGAAGAAATGTTTAAAACTGTTGTGTACCTCCTTTCATGGTAGAAGTCTGCAAACTGGCTAAATAGGACTTAAATCGCTGGGTATCAAGCATTATGCGTCTCAAAGTATTGATCCGTCTTTATCAATACCAATTATTATGCAGTTCTAATACAGAAGCCGTAGAAGAAGTCATTTTATCAGAAAGAAACACACTTAAGAGGAGTTTCTAAACCTGAAAAAGAATCCACAGAAAAAACTTAGCACTTGTTTTTTTTTTTTTTTTTTTTTTTTTTTTTTTTTTTTTTTTTTTTTTTTAACAGTGCACTAATGCAACAATAACATTGTTTATCCAAAATTTTGATAGTTGGATAATTGATAGTTGCATGCCCCCACCCACTAGAAATTTGGGGAATATAAAGTAATTATAAAGGAATTATAAAGTAATTATAAAGGAAACCAAAAGTAAGAGAGCAGAATAGGGAAAAAACCATAAAAAAAATTTGTGTTGCTCCATGTTGGCTGTGTTTAAAAGTAAACATTACATTACTTTATACTGGATTTTTGTTTTCTTTTTAGTTAACAAAATTTCCAGATACCTCGCTGTTCTTCTGTAATTTCTTAGGAGCCACATACCTAGAAATAATTGTTTTCTGATTTCAAACTGGCCAAATACTTCCCCCCGATAAATATCCCCAGGAAAATACCCCCTCCCCCGTGGAAAAGAAGGCTTTCCAAATTTGAGAATTCTATATGAGGTTTATTTTTTTTATTTTTGTAGGTGGAAGGAATTTTGATACTTGTGTATTATGGGCAACTCACTCAAGTTTACGCTGCGTAAAACTCGAGAACAAACCGGTTTCTTCGTTAGTTTTTTTCAGCTTTAGCGCGAGACAAGACAAAGACAAGTTACAGAATATATGGGAAATATATAATTTGGGCTATATATTTGCATATAAGGGGGTAAAGTATTTGGATAGTTTGAAGTAAGAAAACAATTCTTTCTAGGTATATGGCCACTAAAAAATTACAGAAGAATAGCGAGATATCTGGAAATTTTGTTAACTAAAAAAAATAGAAAAAAAATCCCAGTATTAAGTAAATGTAATGTTTCATTTAAGCGTTTTTTTTACAAGTGTAATTTTTTTTTTCAATGACCGTCTTTCCAAGTATTAAGTACTATTATTAGGTTAATGTAGTGTTTCATTTAAGTGTTTTATGACGATCGCTGATCAAAGTTTATGTTATTTGTGCCCTTCATTTATGTTATTTTACTATGTGCATGGCCGTATATTTGGCGTTAAAACACACTTATCTATCTATCTATCTAATATACGGAATAATTGTACCAAACACATTTGCATGCGGACTCACTATACTTTACCCCCCCTCCCCCTAATGTGCAAATCTGTAGCCCAATTTTTTTCTAAAGTAACGAAGAAACTAACGAAGAAATCGGTGTGTGTTCTCAAATTTTACACAGCGTAAACTTGTGTGAGTGGCGCATAATACACAAGTACCAAAATTCCTTCCCTCTACGGAAATTAAAAAAATAAAACTCAAATAATATTCTCAAATTTGGAAAGCCTTATTTTCCACGGGATGGGGGGTATTTTCCAGGGGGGGATATTTTCCGCGGGGGGTGTTTCCGTAGGGGTATTTTTCGGGGGGTATTTTACGCGGGGGATATTTTCTGGAAGGTATTTTTCGGGGGGGGGGGGGGTATTTTCCGGGGGTTATTTTCCGCGGGGGGTATTTTTTGGGGGTATTTTACAAGGTGGTAAACGCCTAGAACCATTTAGAATCAGCATAAAAAACCAATACTGCCGGTGTAGCAATCGTCATGAGAATTCCATTTTTTTAGTTTTGGTGAATATTGGGCCCAATTCACATTTTACTTCCAGTTTTTTTTTTATCACAAACTATTTGATAGGATTCGCTTGTGACGAAAACGTTTTTGAACCTGTTCATTTAATTTAATTGAATAAGCCAATAAAAAGAAAGAGGGTCAAATTTGACAGCTGGATATTTAAGTTTAAATTTTGTTTTTCTTTCGCTATTCTATCTTTTTTTTATTTCTGAATATATAAGGGATTCAAATTCGAGGGAGAATTGTCCTGTTATGAAAGAGGTACATTTTACATGACCGTTATAAAATAATAACGTGGTATCTAAACAGGAAGGATGATTTTTGAGTATCTCTACTACTTCTGTAAATTATTATAAGGTGAGGAAATTGCATAAAGACAATTCTACATCTGTCATAACCTACCAGAGCAATAAATTTTTCTGTAACTTTGGTTTGAGTTTGGTTTTCTTTTAAGATTAAATGCATAATAATTAAATAAATTGATCCCTTTGCCAGGAATCCTTGTCGTATAAAATTTAATGTATTTTATTTCATTTTGCAAGCAATTTAATTGCTCTTTTTATTTGAGAGTTTTTTCCTATAATTTAAAATTAAACTTATTCCTACGAAAAAATATCCTGAAATATATTCCTTGTCACCTAACCACCACTGCTATTTTGGCGTCTGGCCCCCGCCTGGAAAATTTTCTACCGGTACCCTCGTCTGACATGGAGGTAAAAAAGCTGTGTTCGAACAAATGTTAGTAGTCGCGGTCATCTGAGGGTTTGAAGTTTTTCCTTCAATTTAATTTTAGAGATCCAACCGCAAAGGTGCACATTTTTTCTTGGGGGGGGGGAGTAAAGCCGTGAATATCGAAACATTTCCAGAGACGCTGGGAGCTCTAGTAGTCTACTTAGCGTAGATGCATGACTTAAGCCATGCAGTCTGGTATTATTAAGATTGAACTCAAAGAATGAAAAAATACCTTAAGCTGCACAGAGTTTAACAAACCTTGGGGAAAACATACTTTACGCCAAATACATTTTACCTTTGACGTCAACCTTTCCTTAATATAAGAAGATTTACATGGCTTATTATAGGCATTAGGTAATTTAAAAGTATTCCTTTTCAAAGCAAAAAAGCCCATTTTCCTAATCATTGTCAATAACTATAACTAAAAATACTTCATCTTGAAAATTGACAACTGGTTTTGAGTCAAGCATGAGGTACTTTTTTTGTTTCCCAAATTTATCCGGCATTCTGTGGATTAATTCTATATCATTAGGTATCGTAGCTGTATTTTCCCTGAAAGGTCTAATCATATCATTTGCATTAGCACACGAGAGGGAGACAACACAAATTTTGATGCAGATTTGATCAGCTGTTGTTGTTTGATCAGACAACACAAATTTTGATGCAGATTTGATCAGTTTTGTGATCAGACAACACAAATTTTGATGCAGATTTGCAACACAAATTTGATGGGATGCAGACACAAAATTTTGCAGAAACACTAATTTTGATGAAAAGCAAGTTCTGAAGTGAAACGCCATTTCAAGTTTTTTCTAAGGCAAAGGATACCATCTTTTTGGATCACTCTTGGTTCAGATACTTGGGTAGTTTGCATAGTCTGCTTGTTCCTGAAATCTGAGAATTATCATCAAACCTTTTTCTGATTGGCTTAACTTGCATCAGGGCAGTAACCGAGTATGCTTAGGCCGTTTTGGTGGGTCGTTAAATAACCATATTAATATAACGGATAAAACTTATAAGATGACACAATGGTTAGATTATTGTTACTCTTTACGTATATCTTACACCTTACCTACCCCCTCCCCCCCCCCTAGACTCTGAGATTTTGATGTTTTTCCCGTCAATACTTGTCTATTAAGAATTTGGTTATTTCCGTGTTTATTCTAGGCTTCAAACATAAGCTTGGTTTATTGCAAAACCAAACATAATTTATCTGGATTGTTGTTCCTTCCAGATAGCTCAAGGGCACAGTAGACTAAAGCATGCCTGAAACTATGGAAAGAGCTGTTTCTCTCCTTTTTGGGGTATCTTTAACTAGATCTTAGAATTAATATGAAGACAGAATTCCATAACTTTATCCTGATCACTTGAAAGCTGTTATATGACAGAAAGTTTTAATAATATTTAAATTCATTAATATTGTAAGGTAATATTCATTGTTCCTAGTTGTTTTTTTTTTTTTTTTTTTGTTTTTTTTTGTTTGTTTTTTTTTTTTTTTTTTTTTTTTTTTACGTCAATTCGTTTTTCGCCAAAAATAAGTATTACATGGAACACACTGGATGAACATAGATGTAAACCTTTTCTATACTCGGGGACAAAAAAAATAGAAACTTTATATTTTTTTTCACTAGGTAACTGATGCGTCATGAATGTAGCGAGAATTGTAGCTGCAACCCAGTAAAGAGCAATCCACGGCCCATAGTAGCGAAATATAAAAAAAAGACTTTTAAAGAAACTATCTGGTGGTGAATATTCTTCTGACCCTAAAAGATAGTAATTTTCATGCAGATTTAACTAAACAGTCTTTAATAATTACGAGAAGAATTTTTTTAAGAATTTCCGAAAAGAGCCAAAAACTCTTTAAAAAGGAAGCTCAAATGAAAGAAAAAAATACACTTCTGAGATCATCATCGTCCAAACCATTCACTGGAGGTCTATAATTTCTACCTTGAACAACAAGGAAAATGAAATTTTTGAATAGGTAGAACTCAAGTGTTTTCCTGTTTGTCTTTAATTAAAACTGGCACTCAATCTTCGTTTTGGATTTACCGTTTTTTTTTTTCACGGATTTGTTAATGTAAACTAGAGTAAAAATTATACGTATTTTATGAGGACGATGCTGATTTAGGCTCGACATTATTACATAGTGGAACTCAAATCCTTTATTTCTAAAGGAGATTGTCTTACCAGCGTACTGCGACAACTGTCTATTGAAAAAAAGTGCAGGGCAATTCTATTGGTAGAATGTCATGAAGTACTACTCATGCTTAGAGCAGGACCAGGCGTTTTCTGCCTCATCTGGCATCTAAAATTCGGGATGTCATTATAGCCTTTAGTAGGTTAATACTAACTAGTAGAAAGGGGGGTGCTACTCCGATCCCTCACCCCTGCTGCCACCTACAACTTTTTTTTACATAATTTATGCATGTTTTTATGGTTTTTCTCACTTGAAAAAAACAGGAATTTTCTCACTTTTATGGATGTTTCTTGGACGGTTATGTGTGTTGGTCAATTTATTTGATGTTTTTCATGGATGTCAACATCAATTCATGTCTGTTTTATGGTTTTTGTCAGTGAGAATGAAAAAACATGATTTTTCTCACTTTTGATGGATGTTTCTTGGACGGTTATGTGTGTTGGTCAATTTATTTGATGTTTTTCATGGATGTCAACATCAATTTATGTCTGTTTTATGGTTTTTGTCAGTGAGAATGAAAAAAACAGCGACGAGTACAGCAACTTATGGATGTTTTATGGTTTTTGTCAGTGAGAATGGAAAAACAGGATTTTTCTCACTTTGATGGATGTTTCTTGGATGTTCTCACTTTGATGGATGTTTTATGGTTTTTGTCAGTGAGAATGGAAAAACATGATTTTTCTCACTTTGATGGATGTTTTTTGGATGGTTATGAGTAACACATGACACATGACACATGAGACATGAGACATGAGACATGAGACATGACACATGACACAGGACACATGACACGCGACACATGACACGTGACCCCATGATACATGACACAATACATGAGACATGACACATGACACATGACACGAAACATGACACATGACACATGACGAATGACACATGACACATGACACATGACATATGACATAAGAATGACGTAATCAACTAGGACAAATGGATTTTCTGAGAAATTGGTTACATAATCGGTAGAACCCTATCAGGAGGTCGTGACGGGGGTCCATATATGGACATAGAATGACGTAATCGACTAGGACAAATGGATTACTGAAATTGATTACATAAACAGTAGAACCCTATCAGGAGGTCGTGACGGGGGTCCATATATGGATATAGAATGACGTAATCGACTAGGACAAATGGATTTCTGAGAAATTGATTACATAATCGGTAGAACCCTATCAGAAGGTCATGACTGGACTCCAAGCAATACTTTTCAAAAGGCATTTCAGAACAAGTTCTTTTCTTAGTGACCGTCCTAAACCCATTTTACAATTGAAGTACCCATCCTTTTCACCAACAACTTAGTTATAGGTAAGAGTTTGAAGTTTTAACTTAGAATCTTAGCTTAGAGTTTTAGTTAGTAGAGTTCTAGTTAAGTTTAGTTTTAGTTAAGAGTTTAGAGTTTTTAAGCTTAGAGTCTTAGCTTAGAGTTTTTGTTAGAGTTCTAGTTTATTTTAGTTTTAGTTAAGAGTTTAGGGTTTTTAGCTTAGAGTCTTAGCTTAGAGTTTTATTCAGAGTTCTAGTTTAGTTTAGTTACAGTTCAGAATTTAGAGTTTTAGCTTAGAGTCTTAGCTTAGAATTTTGCTTAAAGTTGTATTTTGGTTAAGTTTTAGTTAAGAGTTTCGAGTTTTAGCTTAGAGTCTTAGCTTAGAGTTTTGTTAGAGTTCTAGTTTAGTTTAGTTTTAGCTAAGAGTTTAGAGTTTTACCTTAGAGTCTTAGCTTAGAGTTTTAGTTAGAGTTGAAGTTTAGTGTAGTAATAGTTAAGAGTTTAGAGTTTTAGCTTAGAGTCATAGCTTAGAGTTTTACTTAAGTTTTAGTTTGGCTAAGTTTTGGTTAAGAGTTTCGAGTTTTAGCTTAGAGTCTTAGCTTAGAGTTTTTTTGTTAGAGTTCTAGTTTAGTTTAATTTTAGTTAAGAGTTTGATGTTTTACCTTTGAGTTTCAGTTAGAGTTCTAGTTTAGTTTTAGTTAAGAGTTTAGAGTTTTAGCTTAGAGTCCTAAATTAGAGTTTTTGTTAGAGTTCTAGTTTAGTTTTAGTTTTAGTTAAGAGTTTAGAGTTTTTAGCTTAGAGTCTTAGTTTAGAGTTTTTTGTTGAAGTTCTAGTTTAGTTTAGAGTTTTAGCTTAGACTTAGAGTTTTAATTAGAGTTCTAGTTTAGTTTAGTTTTAGTTAAGAGTTTAGAGTTTTATCTTAAAGTCTTAGCTTAGAGTTTTTGTTAGAGTTCTAGTTTAGTTTAGTTTTAGTTAAGAGTTTAGAGTTTTAGCTTAGAGTATTAGCTTAGAGTTTTTGTTAGAGTTCTAGTTTAGTTTAGTTATATTTAAGAGTTTGGAGTTTTACCTTAGAGAGTTTAGCTTAGAGTTTTAGTTTAGCTTAGTTTTACTTAAGAGTTTGGAGTTTTAGCTTAGAGTCTCAGCTTAGAGTTTTTGTTAGAGTTCTAGTTTAGTTGTAGTTTGGTTAAGTTTTAGTTAAGAGTTTAGTGTTTATAGCTTAGAGTCTTAGTTTAGAGTTTTTTGTTGAAGTTCTAGTTTAGTTTAGTTTTAGTTTAGAATTTTAGCTTTGACTTAGAGTTTCAATTAGAGTTCTAGTTTGGTTTAGTTTTTAGTTAAGAGTTTAGAGTTTTAGCTTAGAGTCTTAGCTTAGTTTTTATTTAGAGTTCTAGTTTAATTTAGTTTTAGTTAAGAGTTTAGAGTTTTAGCTTAGAGTTTAGTTAGAGTTAAAGTTTAGTTAGTAATAGTTAAGAATTTAGATTTTTAGCTTAGAGTCATAGCTTAGAGTTTTACTTAAGTTATAGTTTGGTTAAGTTTTAGTTAAGAGTTTAGATTTTTAGCTTAGAGCCTTAGCTTAGAGTTTTTGTTAGAGTTCTAGTTTAGTTTAGTTAAGAGTTTGATGTTTTACCTTAGAGTTTCAGTTAGAGTTCTAGTTTAGTTTAGTTTTAGTTAAGAGTTTTAGAGTTTTTAGCTTAGAGTCTTAGCTTAGAGTTTTTGTAGAAGTTTTAGTTTAGTTTAGTTTTAGTTAATAGTTTAGAGTTTTTAGCTTAGAGTCGTAGCTTAGAGTTTTTGTTAAAGTTGAAGTTTAGTTTAGTAATAGTTAAGAGTTTAGAGTTTTAGCTTAGAGTCTTAGCTTAGAGTTTTTGTTAAAGTTGAAGTTTAGTTTAGTAATAGTTAAGAGTTTAGAGTTTTAGCTTAGAGTCTTAGCTTAGAGTTTTTAGTTTAGTTTAGTTTTAGTTAAGAGTTTAGAGTTTTTTAGTTTAGCTTAGAGTCTTAGCTTTAGAGTTTTTTTTAGTTAGAGTTCTAGTTTAGTTTTAGTTTTAGTTAAGTTAAGAGTTTAGATTTTTAGCTTAGAGTCTTAGCTTAGAGTTTTTGTTAGAGTTCTAGTTTAGTTTAGTTTTAGTTAAGAGTTTAGAGTTTTTAGCTTAGAGTCTTAGCTTAGAGTTCTAGTTAGAGTTGAGGTTTAGTTTAGTAATAGTTAAGAGTTTTGAGTTTTAGCTTAGAGTCTTAGCTTAGAGTTTTTGTTAAGTTGAAGTTTAGTTTAGTAATAGTTAAGAGTTTAGAATTTTAGCTTAGAGTCTTAGCTTAGAGTTTTAGTTTAGTTTAGTTTTAGTTAAGAGTTTAGAGTTTTTTTAGCTTAGAGTCTTAGCTTAGAGTTTTTGTTAGAGTTCTAGTTTAGTTTAGTTTTAGTTAAGAGTTCAGAGTTTTAGCTTAGAGTCTTAGCTTATAGTTTTTGTTAGAGTTCTAGTTTAGTTTAGTAATAGTTAAGAGTTTAGAGTTTTAGCTTAGAGTCTTAGCTTAGAGTTTTTGTTAGAGTTCTAGTTTAGTTTAGTTATAGTTAAGAGTTTGGTGTTTTACCTTAGAGACTTAGCTTGGAGTTTTAGTTTAGTTTAGTTTTTAGTTAAGAGTTTAGAGTTTTAGCTTAGAGTCCTATCTTAGAGTTTTTATTAGAGTTCTAGTTTAGTTTTAGTTTTAGTTAAGAGTTTAGAGTTTTTAGCTTAGAGTCTTAGTTTAGAGTTTTTTGTTGAAGTTCTAGTTTAGTTTAGAGTTTTTTAGCTTAGACTTAAAGTTTTAATTAGAGTTCTAGTTTAGTTTAGTTTTAGTTAAGAGTTTAGAGTTTTAGCTTAGAGTCTTAGCTTAGAGTTTTTGTTAGAGTTCTAGTTTAGTTTAGTTTAGTTAGAGTTTTAGCTTAGAGTCTTAGCTTAGAGTTTTTGTTAGAGTTTCTAGTTTAGTTTAGTTATAGTTAAGAGTTTAGTGTTTTTAGCTTAGAGTCTTAGTTTAGAGTATAGTTTAGTTAGTAAAGAGTTTGGAGTTTTACCTTAGAGACTTAGCTTAGAGTTTTTGTTTTAGTTTAGTTTTACTTAAGAGTTTAGAGTTTTAGCTTAGAGTCTCAGCTTAAAGTTTTTGTTAGAGTTCTAGTTTAGTTTAGTTTTAGTTAAGAGTTTAGTGTTTTTAGCTTAGAGTCTTAGTTTAGAGTTTTTGTTGAAGTTCTAGTTTTAGTTTAGTTTTTAGTTTAGAGTTTTAGCTTAGACTTAGAGTTTTCAATTAGAGTTCTAGTTTGGTTTAGTTTTAGTTAAGAGTTTAGAGTTTTTAGCTTAGAGTCTTAGCTTAGTTTTTTTTAGAGTTCTAGTTTAATTTAGTTTTAGTTAAGAGTTTAGAGTTTTACCATAGAGTCTTAGCTTAGAGTTTTTAGTTAGAGTTAAAGTTTAGTTTAGTTACAGTTAAAAATTTAGATTTTTAGCTTAGTCATAGCTTAGAGTTTTACTTAAAGTTATAGTTTGGTTAAGTTTTAGTTAAGAGTTTAGATTTTTAGCTGAGTCTTAGCTTAGAGTTTTTGTTAGAGTTCTAGTTTAGTTTAGTTTTAGTTAAGAGTTTAGAGTTTTACCTTAGAGTCTTAGCTTAGAGTTTTATGTTAGAATTCTAGTTTAGTTTAATTTTAGTTAAGAATTTGATGTTTTACCTTTGAGTTTCAGTTAGAGTTCTAGTTTAGTTTACTTTTAGTTAAGAGTTTAGTGTTTTACCCTTAGAGTCTTAGCTTAGAGTTTTAGTTAGAGTTCTAGTTTAGTTTAGTTTTAGTGAAGAGTTTAGAATTTTAGCTTAGAGTCTTAGCTTAGAGTTTTTGTTAGAGTTCTAGTTTATTTTAGTTTTAGTTAAGAGTTTAGAGTTTTTAGCTTAGAGTCTTAGCTTAGAGTTTTGTTGAAGTTCTAGTTTAGTTTAGTTTTAGTTAATAGTTTAGAGTCTTAGCTTAGAGTTTTTGTTAGAGTTGAAGTTTAGTTTAGTAATAGTTAAGAGTTTAGACTTTTAGCTTAGAGTCTTAGCTTAGAGTTTTTGTTAGAGTTCTAGTTTAGTTTAGATATAGTTAAGCGTTTGGAGTTTTACCTTCGAGACTTAGCTTAGAGTTTTAGTTTAGTTTAGTTTTAGTTACGAGTTTAGAGTTTTTTTAGCTTAGAGTCTCAGCTTAGAGTTTTTGTTAGAGTTCTAGTTTAGTGTAGTTAAAGTTAAGAGTTTAGTGTTTTTTAGCTTAGAGTCTTAGTTTAGAGTTTTTGTTGAAGTTCTAGTTTAGTTTAGTTTTAGTTTAGAGTTTTAGCTTAGACTTAGAGTTTTAATTAGAGTTCTAGTTTAGTTTAGTTTTAGTTAAGAGTTTAGAGTTTTTTTGCTTAGAGTCTTAGCTTAGTTTTATTTAGAGTTCTAGTTTTAGTTTAGTTTTAGTTAAGAGTTTAGAGTTTTACCATAGAGTACTTAGCTTAGAGTTTTAGTTAGAGTTAAAGTTTAGTTTAGTTAAAGTTAAGAATTTAGAGTTTTAGCTTAGTGTCATAGCTTAGATTTTTACTTAAAGTTATAGTTTGGTTAAGTTTTAGTTAAGAGTTTCGAGTTTTAGCTGAGTCTTAGCTTAGAGTTTTTGTTAGAGTTCTAGTTTAGTTTAGTTTTAGTTAATAGTTTAGAGTCTTAGCTTAGAGTTTTTGTTAGAGTTGAAGTTTAGTTTAGTAATAGTTAAGAGTTTAGAGTTTTAGCTTAGAGTCTTAGCTTAGAGTTTTTTTTAGAGTTCTAGTTTAGTTTAGATATAGTTAAGCGTTTGGAGTTTTACCTTCGAGACTTAGCTTAGAGTTTTAGTTTAGTTTAGTTTTAGTTACGAGTTTAGAGTTTTTTTAGCTTAGAGTCTCAGCTTAGAGTTTTTGTTAGAGTTCTAGTTTAGTGTAGTTAAAGTTAAGAGTTTAGTGTTTTTAGCTTAGAGTCTTAGTTTAGAGTTTTTGTTGAAGTTCTAGTTTAGTTTAGTTTTAGTTTAGAGTTTTAGCTTAGACTTAGAGTTTAAATTAGAGTTCTAGTTTAGTTTAGTTTTTAGTTAAGAGTTTAGAGTTTTTTGCTTAGAGTCTTAGCTTAGTTTTATTTAGAGTTCTAGTTTAGTTTAGTTTTAGTTAAGAGTTTAGAGTTTTACCATAGAGTCTTAGCTTAGAGTTTTAGTTAGAGTTAAAGCTTAGTTTAGTTAAAGTTAAGAATTTAGAGTTTTAGCTTAGTGTCGTAGCTTAGATTTTTACTTAAAGTTATAGTTTGGTTAAGTTTTAGTTAAGAGTTTCGAGTTTTAGCTGAGTCTTAGCTTAGAGTTTTTGTTAGAGTTCTAGTTTAGTTTAGTTAAGAGTTTAGAGTTTTATCATAGAGTCATAGCTTAGAGTTTTTGTTGAAGTTGAAGTTTAGTTTAGTCACAGTTAAGAATTTAGAGTTTTTTAGCTTAGAGTCTTAGCTTAGAGTTTTACTTAGAGTTCTAGTTTAGTTTAGTTTTAGTTAAGAGTTTAGAGTTTTATCTTAGAGTCTTAGCTTAGAGTTTTTGTTGAAGTTCTAGCTTAGTTTAGTTAAGAGTTTAGAGTTCTACCTTAGAGTCTTAGCTTAGAGTTTTACTTAGAGTTGAAGTTTAGTTTAGTTATAGTTAAGGGTTTAGAGTTCTAGCTTGGAGTCTTAGCTTAGAGTTTTAGTTAGAGTTCTAGCTTAGTTTAGTTTTAGTTAAGAGTTTACAGTTTTACCTTAAAGTCTTAACTTAGAGTTTTAGTTAGAGTTCTAGTTTAGTTTAGTTTTATTAAGAGTTTTAAGTTTTACCTTAAAGTCTTAGATTAGAGAATTTTAGTTAGGGTTGAAGTTTCGTTTAGTTTAGTTATAGTTAAGAGTTTATAGTTTTACCTTAGAGTCGTAGCTTAGAGTTTTAGTTAGAGTTATTGTTTAGTTTAGTTTTAGTTAAGAGTTATAGCTTAGAGGTTTAGCCTAGAATCTTAGCTTAGAGATTTAGTTAGAGTTGAAGTTTAGTCTAAACTAGCATAACCACAAAATTCCACAATATTGCATAGAAATACCAAAACAATAGGTTAGGTTAGGTTAGGCTAGAGGTTAGGTTTCTCCACGTTTAAGTTAGAGGTTAGGTTTCTCCAAGTTTAAGTTAGGTTAGATTAGGTTAGCTTATCATGAGCGCTCATGATAAGCTAACCTAATCTAACTGGTACAAAGTCGACATGGAGGGATAGATAGCTTTTTGCACCGCGGGACCCGGGAAGCGCCAGTGGGCCCGGGAAGCACCGGGAAGCGCCACGGGAAGCGCCGCGAGATTAGGTTAGGTTAAGTTAGGTTAGGTAAGTTAGGTTAGGTTAGCTAAGTTAGGTTAGGTTAGGTTAATTAGTAAACATCTCTCCATGTTTAAGTTAGGTTAGGTTAGGTTAGGCTAGATTAAGTTATGTTAGGTTAGGTTAGCCTACGTACGCGCGCGTACATAGGCTAACCTAACCTAACCTACTAGACTAAACTAGACTAGAACTCTAAGCTAAGACTCTAAGGTAAAACACCCAACTCTTAACTAAAAGTAAACTAAACTAGAACTCTAACTGAAACTCAAAGGTAAAACATCAAACTCTTAACTAAAATTAAACTAAACTAGAACTCTAACAAAACTCTAAGCTAAGACTCTAGGGTAAAACTATAAACTCTTAATTAAAACTAAACTAAACTAGAACTCTAACAAAAACTCTAAGCTAAGACTCAGCTAAAACTCGAAACTCTTAACTAAAACTTAACCAAACTATAACTTTAAGTAAAAATCTAAGCTATGACACTAAGCTAAAACTCTAAATTCTTAACTTTAACTAACTAACTAAACTTTAGCTCTAACTAAAACTCTAAGCTAAGACTCTCTGGTAAAACTCTAAACTCTTGACTAAAACTAAACTAAACTAGAACTCTAAGTAAAACTAAGCTAAGACTCTAAGCAAAAAACTAAAATTCTTAACTAAAACTAACTAAACTAGAACTCTAATTAAAACTCTAAGTCTAAGCTAAAACTCTAAACTAAAACTAAACTAAACTAGAACTTCAACAAAAACTCTAAACTTAGACACTAAGCTAAAAACACTAAACTCTTAGCTTTAACTTCACTAAACTAGAACTCTAACAAAAACTCTAAGCTGAGACTCTAAGCTAAAAAACTCTAAACTCTTAACTAAAACTAAACTAAACTAAAACTCTAAGCTAAGTCTCGAAGGTAAAACTCCAAACGCTTAACTATATCTAAACTAAACTAGAATTCTAACAAAAACTCTAAGCTAAGACTCTAAGCTAAAACTCTAAACTCTTAAATATTACTAAAACTAAACTTCAACTCTAACAAAAACTCTAAGCTAAGACTCTAAACTATTAAATATAACTAAAACTAAACTAGAACTTCAACAAAAACTCTAAGCTAAGACTCTAAGCTAAAAACTCTAAACTCTTAACTAAAACTAAAATAAACTAGAACTCTAACAAAACTCTAAGCTAAGACTCTAAGCTAAAATTCTAAAACTCTTAACTAAAACTAAACTAAACTAGAACTCTAACTAAAACTCTAAGCTAAGACTCTAAGGTAAAACACTAAACTCTTAACTAAAAGTAAACTAAACTAGAAATCTAACTGAAACTCAAAGGTAAAACATCTAATTCTTAACTAAAATTAAACTAAACTAGAACTCTAACATAAAATCTAAGCTAAGAATCTAAGGTAAAACTCTAAACTCTTAACTAAAACTAAACTAAACTAAAACTCTAACAAAAACTCTAAGCTAAGACTCAGCTAAAAATCTAAACTCTTAACTAAAACTTAACCAAACTATAACTTTAAGTAAAACTCTAAGCTATGACTCTAAGCTAAAAATCTAAATTCTTAACTGTAACTAAACTAAACTTTAACTCTAACTAAAACTCTAAGCTAAGACTCTATGGTAAAACTCTAAACTCTTAACTAAAACTAAATTAAACTAGAACTCTAAATAAAACTAAGCTAAGACTCTAAGCTAAAAACTCTAAACTCTTAACTAAAACTAAACCAAACTAGAACTCTAATTGAAACTCTAAGTCTAAGCTAAAATTCTAAACTAAAACTAAACTAAACTAGAACTTCAACAAAAAACTCTAAACTAAACTCTAAGCTAAAAACACTAAACTCTTAACTAAAACTAAACTAAACTAGAACTTGACAAAAACTCTAAGCTGAGACTCTAAGCTAAAACTCTAAACTCTTAAGTAAAACTAAACTAAACTAAAACTCTAAGCTAAGTCTCTAAGGTAAAACTCCAAACTCTTAACTATAACTAAACTAAACTAGAAGTCTAACAAAAACTCTAAGCTAAGACTCTAAGCTAAAACCTAAACTCTTAACTAAAACTAAACTAAACTAGAACTCTAACAAAAACTCTAAGCTAAGACTCTAAGCTAAAACTCTAAACTCTTAACTAAAAATAAACTAAACTAGAACTCTAATTAAAACTCTAAGTCTAAGCTAAAACTCTAAACTAAACTAGAACTTCAACAAAAAACTCTAAACTAAGACTCTAAGCTAAAAACTAAACTTTTAACTAAAACTAAACTAAACTAGAACTCTAATAAAAACTCTAAGATAGGACTCTAAGCTAAAACTCTAAACTCTTAACTAAAACTAAACTAAACTAAAACTCTAAGCTAAGTCTCTAAGGTAAAAACACCAAACTCTTAACTATAACTAAACTAAACTAGAACTCTAACAAAAACTCTAAGCTAAGACTCTAAGCTAAAACTCTAAACTCTTAACTATTACTAAACTAAACTAGAACTCTAACACAAACTATAAGCTAAGACTCTAAGCTAAAACTTTAAACTCTTAACTAAAACTAAACTAAACTGGAACTCTAACAAAAACTCTAAGCTAAGACTCTAAGCTAAAACTCTAAACTCTTAACTAAAACTAAACTAAACTAGAACTCTAATTAAAACTCTAAGTCTAAGCTAAAACTCTAAAAAACTAGAACTTCAAAAAAAAATCTAAATAGGACTAAGAAACTCTAAACTCTTAACAAAACTAAAAAACTAAACTAAAAGTCTAAAACTAAACTAAGACTCTAAGCTAAAAAACTCTAAACTCTTAACTAAACTAAACTAAACTAGCTAAGACTCTAAGCTAAAAAAACTCTAACTAGATAGGACTAAACTACAACTCTAAGCTAAACTCTAAGCTAAAAAACTAAACTCTTAACTAACTAAACTAAACTTCAAACTCTAACTAAACTCTAAGCTAAGACTCTAAGGTAAAACTCTAAACTCTTAAACTAAACTAACTAGAACTAACCAAAACTCTAAGCTAACTAAGCTAAAAACTCTAAACTCTTAACTAAAACTAAACTAAGCTAGACTCTAAGCTAAAGCTAAAACTCGAAACTCTTAACTACTAAACTAAACTTCAAACTATAACAACTCTAAGCTAAGACTCTAAGCTAAAAACTCGAGACTCTTAACTGTAACTAAACTAAACTTCAACTCTAACTAGAACTCTAAGCTAAGACTCTATGGTAAAACTCTAAACTCTTAACTAAAACTAAACTAAACTAGAACTCTAACCAAAACTCTAAGCTAAGAATCTAAGCTAAAAACTCTAAACTCTTAACTAAAACTAAACTAAACTAGAACTCTAACAAAAACTCTAAGCTAAAACTCTAAAACTCTTAACTATTACTAAACTAAACTTCAACTCTAACAAAAAACTCTAAGCTAAGACTCTAAGCTAAAACTCTAAACTCTTAATTGTTACTAAACTAAACTTCAACTCTAACTAGAACTCTAAGCTAAGACTCTAAGCTAAAAACTCTAAACTCTTAAAAACTAAACTAACAAACTAACCTAGAACTCTAAGCTAAGACTCTAAGCTAAAAAACTCTAAACTCTTAACTAAAACTAAACTAGAACTCTAACAAAAACTCTAAGCTAAGACTCTAAACTAAAAAAACTCTAAACTCTTAACTAAAACTAAACTAAACTAAAACTCTAAGCAAAAACTCTAAGCTAAGAACTCTAAACTTAACTATTAAAAACTAAACTTTAACAAAACTTTAACAAAAACTCTAAGCTAAGACTCTAAGCTAAAACTCTAAACTCTTAACTATTACTAAACTAAACTTCAACTTTAACAAAAAACTCTAAGCTAAGACTCTAACCTAAAACTCTAAACTCTTAACTATTACTAAACTAAACTAGAACTTCGACAAAAAACTCTAAGCTAAGACTCTAAGCTAAAAACTCTAAACTATTAACTAAAACTAAACTAAACTAAAACTTCAACAAAAACTCTAAGCTAAGACTCTAAGCTAAAAACTCTAAACTCTTAACTAAAACTAAACTAAACTAGAACTCTAACTGAAACTCTAAGGTAAAACATCAAACTCTTAACTAAACTAAACTAGAACTCTAACAAAACTCTAAGCTAAGACTCTAAGCTAAAAATCTAAACTCTTAACTAAAACTTAACCAAACTATAACTTTAAGTAAAACTCTAAGCTATGAATCTAAGCTAAAAATCTAAATTCTTGAACTATTACTAAACTAAACTTTAACTCTAACTAAAACTCTAAGCTAAGACTCTAAGCTAAAACTCTAAACTCTTAACTAAAACTAAATTAAACTAGAACTCTAAATAAACTAAGCTAAGACTCTAAGCTATAAACTCTAAACTCTTAACTAAAACTAAACAAACTAGAACTCTAATTGAAACTCTAAGTCTAAGCTAAAACTCTAAACTAAAAACTAAACTAAACTAGAACTTCAACATAAACTCTAAACTAAGACTCTAAGCTAAAAACACTAAACTCTTAACTAAAACTTAACCAAACTACAACTAAACTAGAACTCTAACAAAAAACTCTAAGCTGAGACTCTAAGCTAAAACTCTAAACTCTTAAGTAAAAACTAAACTAAACTAAAACTCTAAGCTAAGTCTCTAAGGTAAAACTCCAAACTCTTAACTATAACTAAACTAAACTAAAACTCTAACAAAAACTCTAAGCTATGACTCTAAGCTAAAACTCTAAACTCTTAACTAAAACTAAACTAAACTAGAACTCTAACAAAAACTCTAAGCTAAGACTCTCAGCTAAAACTCTAAACTCTTAACTAAAACTAAACTAAACTAGAACTCTAATTAAAACTCTAAGTCTAAGCTAAAACTCTAAACTAAACTAGAACTTCAACAAAAAACTCTAAACTAAGACTCTAAGCTAAAAACCTCTAAACTCTTAACTATAACTAAACTAAACTAGAACTCTAACAAAAACTCTAAGATAGGACTCTAAGCTAAAACTCTAAACTCTTAACTAAAACTAAACTAGAACTCTAACTGAAACTCAAAGGTAAAAACATCAAACTCTTAACTAAAATTAAACTAAACTAGAACTCTAACAAAAAAAACTCTAAGCTAAGACTCTAAGCTAAAACTCGAAACTCTTAACTAAAACTTAGCCAAACTAAAACTTTAAGTAAAACTCTAAGCTATGACTCTAAGCTAAAACTCTAAATTCTGAACTGTAACTAAACTAAACTAACTCTGAATAAAACTCTTAAACTTACTAACTAAACTTCAACTCTAAAACTAAAACTCTAAGCTAAGACTCTAAGGTAAAACTCGAAACTCTTAACTAAAACTTAACCAAAATACAACTTTAAGTAAAATTCTAAGCTAAGACTCTAAGCTAAAACTCTAAATTCTGAACTGTAACTAAACTAAACTAAACTAGAACTCTGAATAAAACTCTAAGCTAAGACTCTAAGCTAAAAACTCTAAACTCTTAACTAAAACTAAAATAAACTAGAACTCTAACAAAAACTCTAAGCTAAGACTCTAAGCTTAAAAACTCTAAACTCTTAACTAAAACTAAACTAAACTAGAACTCTAACTAAAACTCTAAGCTAAAGACTCTAAGGTAAAACTTCAAACTCTTACCTATAACTAAGTTGTGGGTGAAAAGGATGGGTACTTCAATTGTAAAATGGGTTTAGGACGGTCACTAAGAAAAGAACTTGTTCTGAAATGCCTTTTGAAAAGTATTGCTTGGAGTCCAGTCATGACCTTCTGATAGGGTTCTACCGATTAGGTAATCAATTTCTCAGAAATCCATTTGTCCTAGTCGATTACGTCATTCTATATCCATATATGGACCCCCGTCACGACCTCCTGATAGGGTTCTACCGAATATGTAACCAATTTCTCAGAAAATCCATTTGTCCTAGTTGATTACGTCATTCTTATGTCATATGTCATGTGTCATGTGTCATGTGTCATTCGTCATGTGTCATGTGTCATGTTTCGTGTCATGTGTCATGTGTCATTTGTCATGTCTCATGTGTTCTGTCATGTGTCATGTGTCATGTGTCATGTGTCATGTGTCACGTGTCACGTGTCATGTGTCATGTCTCATGTGTCATGTGTCATGTGTTACTCATAACCATCCAAAAAACATCCATCAAAGTGAGAAAAATCATGTTTTTCCATTCTCACTGACAAAAACCATAAAACATCCATCAAAGTGAGAACATCCAAGAAACACCCCTTAAAGTGAGAAAAATCCTGTTTTTCCATTTTCACTGACAAAAACCATAAAACATCCATAAATTGCTGTACTCGTCGCTGTTTTTTCATTCTCACTGACAAAAAACCATAAAACAGACATAAATTGATGTTGACATCCATGAAAAACATCAAATAAATTGACCAACACACATAACTGTCCAAGAAACATCCATCAAAGTGAGAAAAATCATGTTTTTTCATTCTCACTGACAAAAACCATAAAACAGACATGAATTGATGTTGACATCCATGAAAAAACATCAAATAAATTGACCAACACACATAACCGTCCAAGAAACATCCATAAAAGTGAGAAAATTCCTGTGTTTTTTCAAGTGAGAAAAACCATAAAAACATGCATAAATTATGTAAAAAAGTTGTAGGTGGCAGCAGGGGTGAGGGATCAGAGTAGCACCCCCCTTTCTACTCTAACTTCTTTTGTCTCCACTGATGGATCCAGGGAGCTGGGGGGACCCCACCTCCTCCCCCAAAGATTTCTTACGGTACCCTCTTTCCGCCCTCTTTCCCTGTTTTTTTCTTTTCACTTATTTTTTAACGATAAATAAAAGTTCAAATAGGGATAAAATCCTTTTAATCGACAGTGATAAAATTCACAAAAATACTAGATTTCGGTCACATATAAAGTGACCGTTATCAGTAGTAAAACTCTACGATCTACACTATAAATTATCTACACTCCTTTTGTAAAATAAATTTGTCGATTTGGCCAATTATAGGCACCTTTGTCATATTGACCACCCCCCCCCCAGATTTTGCTCATTGGCACGTCCTTGTCACATTGGGTCTCCCCAAAGATTTTGCTCTATATCCGTCCCTGGACTCTATGAGTAGTATGGGGTCAATCTATTCCATTACATCCCTTGCAGATTCCCATAGGATTTCCATGACATCCCTAGTAGATTCCCATAGGATTTCCATGACAGCCTAGCAGATTCCCATATAATTTCCATGACAGCCCTATCAGATCCCAAAGGATTTCATGGCAGTCCGAGCAGATTCCCATAGGATTTCCATGACATTCCTAGCAGATTCCCATAGGATTTCCATGACAGTCCTAGAAGATTCCCATAGGATTTCCATGATGCCCTGGTGAGAAAGGTATTCATGTTTGAACTTCATTTTCCAAAAGGACGACGGAAAACAGGTGAGCCTTTCACAGAATGTTGAGAAGTTTGCTGAACTAAACTAAACATGTTATGTGTTTACGGGTTGTCAAAAGGGTGTAACTCATGAATGACTGGGTATATAAAATTTTCAGGAAACTTTCTGGAAATGTTAAGGGACATAACCAAAAAGAGAATTTTTGTATACTACCACTGCTAGTAAAATTACTACTAGTCCTCGGCGTCGCATCATCTTCTGCAAAAACCTACGTCATTGACATGGTCGTTTGAATTTGCATATGTAAACAATAGACCAGCGTCTTGGAGAATGCCCTTAGGGTTTATCATGACTCCTAGTACACATGCAGAGGTTCCCCACTGGACGAGCGTCTTGGAAAATGCCCTTAAGGGGTGCTTCGATTATACCTATTGACCGATCACTACTTATATGGAGACTGACTGGGGTATTAAGTTGAAACTTTTGGGGCTGCTGCTATTACTACTTCTGCTCTTACAATTTAAATAAATAAAAAGAGTGTAAGTGTATCAAGGCTGTCAAAGAGAATCTTCTGGGAATGATATTAAGTTTTATTTTTCAGGTCAACTTCAGAAGTTGTAAAATTAAATTAAGAAATATTGTTTGTGTCAGGATTAAAACTTTTTGAAAACGATTCTCCAACAACATACAAACAGAATCCCAAGCTATGCATTCACATAGAAAAGAAGTGAAAAGATATAATTTTTTTCTGAAAAAGATTATGTCAATAAAAAACAACAAACAGAAACTTATTCGGCTTGAGTCAAACTCAAATTGAGCAGAAATTAATAACCTGTGTATTCGTTTTTTTTTTTAGTAAAGTGCAAATTATGTTTTGGTGTCGTGAAGGCATGGGGGTTATCAGCCCTACTCGGGTTATTAATTTCTGCTCGTTTTGAGTTTGACTCGGCTATTTATTGTAATTTCTGGTCGTTTTGAATTTCATTTATTTATTGATAGTGATTTGCGGTAGTTTTACGCTTGGAAGATTATTTGACTTATTTCTACTCATTTTTGGCTTAATGGAGCTCTTTAGTTTTCTTGGAAAAACTTGTTGTTTGGAAAAATATTCTTTGAATTAATCCACAAGAAAGGACTTCCTGTCAGTAAGCTAATTAAAAATTAGAAATTTCCAAAACGTTTTGTACAGACAGAAATACTTTACCCTCCAAATAATTAGCCATTGAATTACTTATAACAAAGAAAAAACAAAATTTTCTAACCATGGATATATTTAAAAAAAACGGCCTGTCCGACAACATACATAAAAAGAGAAAAACATATACTTACTTGTGAACACCAGAAACCAAATGACTCTAATAGTGCAATGGAGAAATATCTCTAGGAGATATCTAAGGAGAGATATATCTAAAGGAGAGGATTTCTCCTTTACAGGTCGTGGAGTCTTTTTGGGGATCGGGGCATTATATTTGTCTGAAGATTTTTGATGTGTTGTAGGAAAATAAATTTTAAGTGCTCGCTTCAGGTGTAGTTACCCGTTGTGTATTGCTGCATCATTGTTCCCAGATTCGTAATTGGTTGGGAATTACAGACGCCTTTTATTTAAGTATTGTTGTCCAGGGCTGTCCGTTTTTGTATGCGAATTTAATTTATTTCATTGTGCTGCGGCATTTATTTTGTAGCAATGTGAGACAAAATTACTTCCAAATTAAGAATTATTTTTTCCTTCACTCTATCTTTTTTTTTTGCCGTTGCAAAAGTATACCAGGGGTAGTCCCTGAAACACTCGAATGATTTCATGTTTAGAGTTTTAATCGGTGTTTCCTTTAATATGGTGGTTTGCTACCTATGATATGAGTTTTACAAAAATTTTTGCTCGTAAATTAAGTAATGGATAGTCTTAGGAATCCTTTTATAAGAAATGGTCCATGTTAAATCATAGAATTACACTTGCAGCTTGAATAAAAAAGCTAAGCCCTTGAAGAACAGTTTTGTCAGACGCTGTACTTTCTCTTGGAACGGTCTTTCGAAAGTCTTTGTCCATGAAAATTCCTCTTCTTTGATTTTGACTTCGATCTTATTTAATATAGGCTACTTAAAAATGCAAGAAAACATTAACCCTCAACAGAGAGCAGAGCTCGTAAGGTTGGGTGTGTAAATAATGGGACACACACAAAACAAAACATCTTGTCATAATAATAGTAATAATAGCAAAATAACTTCATTAACAAAAAAAAAAAAAAAACAGTAACAAAAAGAAACTTTGAAAACAAGGACAGAAGAAAGGAAGGGAAAAAAGAAATGCTGGGCAGGAACGAAATTCTGGGCAAGAAGGGCATGGGAGGCCGTCCCATCTTGGATGCAAACCCAAAAACACAAAGAAAAATATCAAAAATTTTTAAAGTACCATGATCAAAGGTAAATAAACAAACATTAATAAACAATATTTAATAATTGCTTCTTTAAATACAGCTGATATTTTTGGGATTGATCAATCTGGGTTTTATCATTTAGCTTATGTTTATTCGCAATGAATGGCATTAGGTACCTAAGTAAAAACTTGACCTTTCAGATCTTACAAAAATAATTCCGTATAACCCAGCCCACTGACGAGCCAAACGAGGGGGTAAAATCAACAGAGATTTATTATAGAAATAATTTTTAGGATTTTGAATTTGAAACTGCCATAAGGAAATATTTACCTCACGGTTACATTTTAAATCCGATGAATTTAGGAAAAAGAACATCGTTTTTGTTTCAGATATATTTTCAAGCATTTATGGTTGATGTAAAAAATTTGCAAGTATTCTTACTGCCGTATTTTGTACTACTTGTAATTAGTTTAAATGCGTCCTAAAGGTATTAATGTAAGCAATTAAGCAGTAATTCGAGTACGAAGCAATTAAAGACTGGTAAATTATTTTTAGTATGGAAAATGGAACATATTTTTCACAGGGTACATCGACCCAATATTTTAAGCAATTTTAAATTTTACATGTTCAATGTGATCGCGAGAAGAAAACAATGGATAAAGAAAAATTCCTAAATAATGATATGACTGAACCCCACAAGTTCTATTCTCACCAACCTGAAGCTCCTGACAAGAAATCAATCGAGTGGCGCGTTTTGAACGACCGAAAACCATAGCTTTAGTTTTAGTAAAATTTGGTACTAGATTATTAGCAGCAAACCATCGATTAACTTAAGTAACAGTTACAATCAAATTTTCAATTAATGTACTTGAATTCCTCGCTTTAAAAGATATAGCTGTATCATCTGCAAGTAGAATAGCAAGACTAATATTCCCCTGCAAACTTTGCGGAAGATCGTTAATATAAATTAAAAATAAGAGCGGACCTAATACTGAACATTGAGGGACACCAATATCATTAAGGTTTTTTAAATTAGACAGTTTTCCATCGACATATACCGTAATTCTACGTCCAGACAGGAATAATTTTACTAAGTCAAGTCCTATCTCTCTTATGCCTGAATTTTCCATTTTGTCAGAAAGAATTTCACGGTTTAATGTGTCAAATGCTTTCTTAACATCGTAGAAAACAGTAGCTACGAGGAAATCATTATATAAGCAATCATTCTAACAAAAAGAGCTGCAACTGCCTGTTGGATTGAATGGCTTGCCCTAAATCCAAACAGGTATTTGGTAATTTTTTTTTATCTTATCCAAATAATTAGAAATCCTTTCTTTTAAAATGTTCTCAAACACTTTAGATAAAGGCGATAAAATTGCAATGGGCCGATAATTATTTACATCAGATTTATCACCTTTTTCATATAACGGTATTACCCTGGCGATTTTCCATCTACTAGGAAACATACCTGAACTGATACATAAGTTAGAAATATGAATAAATGGTTCAGAAATCACTCCAGCAATATTTCTTAACAACTTCGTTGATAGTCCATCATATTTTGCTGAATTACCACTTTTTATATCTTTAATAACCTGATGGAATTAAGCAAAACTAACTGAGGACAGAAATATGCTCGTAACTTCAGAGGGAGGGAAATAATGTTTATGCATCTTACGAGAAGAAAAATCTTTTTCTGCAGACACGAATAGATTGTCCACCGCCAATAAAATAATCCCTAAACATATTAGCAAATGCTTGCGGTCCTCTACTTCTTCACTGCTTATGTCATATAATACCCCGGGATGCGACAACTGTTTTTCGTCCCATTTTATTCTTGATCGAACTCCAAGTTTTCCTGGGAGGATTAAAATTTTGAAATGAATCTTCATAATAAGCTCTTTCTTTTGACTCTGACTTTGGCTTTATTCAATATAAACACACAAATAAAACACAACTCCAGGGACTGATCAATTATCCCTAGGGCCTAAATGTAGTCCCTGGAGAACTCGAATATTCGTGCAAATATTATCACTAATTATTGACAAAAAACAAATTGAGAAACAAACAAACTTTGAAACGAAAAAAAAACTCGAATATTCATACAAATACTATCCGTAAGAGTTTCTCTAAAAGTCCTTACCAACAGTTTTTGTAATTTTTAAAACGAATATATTTATTTCTGTAGGATACTTCATTTTAATTTTATAAAAACAGTTTTTTTTTTCATTAATCAACCTCAAAAGAGACTCATTTACCCAAGGTTTTCTTGGAGAATTTCTCTTTCCAATTAGAATTCTATAAGGACAAAATAGATCAAGATTTTCAGTCAATATATCATAAAAACTTACTTAAGGATTGATTTGGATTCTTTTCATTAATTATTGGACTCACTCAACGTCACCAAGCCCTTCTGTTAAAATTTAACAAATTTTTATGCGAAGAGTCTTGACGCTTTGTTTGACTTTTTTTTTTATTATACGGAAAATAAAGCGGAAAATCCGCCGGAATTATGCAATGATCAGATAAATCATCAGGAATGACATATATATTCTGTTTTCTTCAAAGCGCATTTCAACAGATGCAAAACAAGAAAAAAACTGTTAAAAAAAAGTCGAATAGTGGCATATTTAGCACAAATTTTTGCAGCCTGCCACGAAGGATATTAACACCAAAAAAAATGAATACTTGTAGGGTATGAGACCCAGAAACCCTACCTTCATAGGGAGTGAAAGCTGCTCTGATTACAAAAAGTTTCATAGTAAACTTAAAATGTGTTTCTGATTATATCATTGTTTTAAGATATTTTCGATTTCGTAAGAGTCCCGTTTCCCTGTGATTTTTTTTTCTTTTTGTGATGATCTTAACAATTTAGTTCAAATTGTAAGGGATATTGAATCGTGACCTCAAAATGTTATATACACATGCACGCCTTCATGTTTTCATTGTATATTGTATAATTAATTTTTTGTATAGCTATTGCTCAACAAAAATTTACACACATATGTAAATTTTTTAAATATGTAATTTAAATATGTAAATTTTTAGGACCACCTATACATAAGTTGTAAGTAATATGGTTCTCTTTACTTTGCTTTTTAACTGTTATATAAAAAGAGTTGGGACCCACAATCACATATATTGCGTGTCAAATATTAAACTTATCGTCTGTCCGAAACTGATTGAATTATTAAAAGGCTCTATATTAGTTTTTAACTGGTTTTAGCTTACGCCAAAGACCTTTGAATATCACTGGATCAATAAATCAATATGAAGTAGTTTTTTTTTGCGTATGTTATTCTGGACAGAATGCATTATATAGCTTTTACATTTATTCAGCTTATGGCCCATAGCCGTGATCAAACATCCGTATAGGTAATCATGTACATTCTGCCTACGGGATACGTCAGTTTTCTCGATATAATTGTACTTAACACTCATGGCATGCTTTTTAGGAATCACAACAACATAGTTTGATCTTGTTTTAGGGTCGTGTATTTACAACTTTAGTCGTTTTATTTGGGAATCACTCCTCAACTGTCCAATCTACACATCATTCGATCAGATAGGTGGATGTCCAATTCTGTCCAATCTATCGTCTAAAAAGATCAGAACCTTTTTGCTGAAAAAATTCAAATGAATGCCCATTGAAAGTTTAATATACATATGCTGAAACTTATTTCTTAAAATCTTAATTAATTTTTGAGTTCTTAAAGTTATAAAAGTGAAAACCCTTAAAAGAATTTTTTCTGTAAGGTACAAATTAGGCCTAAATTCTGGCTTTTAGAAAGCGTTTTGAACCTTACTCATATTAGTTTCTGCTCGTTTTTAGCTTGACTCTGTAATTTATTTTAATTTCTGTTCGTTTTGGGTTTCATTTATTTATCGATAGTGATTTGTGGTAGTTGTATGCTTGGAAGATTATTTGATTCTATTTTTGTACATTTTTTGGTTTAATAGAATTCTTTACTTTTTTCGAAAAACTAATTTTTGTGGAAAAGTTTTTTTTTTAATTAATTTTTGTTCGTGTTACATTGAAATAGTCTTTTCAGGGAAAAATAAAATAATAGTTTGAATCTTTCCGGTTTTCCTTTAACAATTTATAGTTTGGCCTGCTATTTACATGCTGGAGAAACTTTTTCAGAAATTTTTAACAACATAAACTCTTTTTAAAATCATGACAAAAATAGTAGTATTTAATTTAGTCATATACATCCTCTAGTAGACCTGATAAATAAAAGTTAATACCATTCCCAAAAAATTATATCAATGCTCTTTCATAGCCTGGATACAATTACACTATTGATTTAGTAAAATTTTAAGAGCAGAAGTAGTAATAGAAGTAGCCCCGAAAATGTAAACTTAATACCCTCAGTATATTTTGGTATATTGCTGAGATGTCTTATTGGCAACCAGCATACAAACAGTGTGTTTTGATTTTATCTAAAAGCAATATTTAGTTTTTAAGCATAATGGGAAAACAACATAACTGTAGGGGTTAACCTACCCAATAACCTAAGATATAGCTACTAGATCATTCAGCTATGCTGAAAAAATGGCTGTCTTAAAGTTTTGATTGGAACTGGGTGAAAAAATTATGAGCTAAAGAGGAGGGCTGATTGCTCTCCACTCATTTTTTACTCTCAAGAGGGCACTAGAACTTTTAGTCTTCAATCAAATTTGCTCCTTTTAAATATCAATGATATTATTAGCTATGATAGAACATCGCTGCATATGTCCTTATATGCCCTATAGTGCTTATATGCCCTTTAATACCTGCATGAGTATAAGTTTTTTCGTTTAATTGAAACTCCTCCTAAACGTTTCCTAAAAGTTTCAAATTAATGCCATTAGTTTTTTTAGTTGCAGTAACCATAGAAGTAGCATTAAATGAATACACACAGTGTCTTCTGGCTAGCTTAAAATCCACATCCTATGAAGGTTAAATTCTCAAAAAATATTTCTGTTGCACGGATGACAACCTTCCATCCATATGCAGGTTGTCAAAAGGGCATATCAGCAATATCTTAGGAACAGTTTCGTGTGTGAAACTAAAACTTGGAACGCTTGCTGTGGGAGATGTTGAACTAACCGAAGGACAACATTTGCATCATAATACTAATGCTTCTACTCCTATAACTACTCCTACTATTACTGCTACTGCTACTACTACTACTAAAGCCAAGACTACTACTACTATTAACTGTGTTCCTACTGCTACTACTATATTTACTGGTGGTACTGCTACAAATAATAAACCTAAGGATATTAAAACGAAAATTTGGGCACAATTGTTGTATTGAAATAAATCGAAAAACATTATGCCCATATTAGTTGTCAAGAGGACGTATCAACAATGGTTCAGGACCGGTTGATAGCATTAAATTAAACATTTCATCTGGTGTTGAAGGGGATGTTGAAAAAAGGTGCTATTTGCATACTGCTACTAGTGCTACTACTGCTACTACAACTAATGCTACGCATAATTACTTGTGGTATACCCTCACTACTTTCTACCGGCCCAATAGCAGATTAACAGAGGATATCTACCGGCCCATTAAGGGTATACAAGTTTTAGCTCCTATTCCCTCGCACCTGTGCAATGCGGTCACGGGTTCCATTAAAGGGAACACACCCTCGCGCTTTAAATAGGTTCACTGGATTCCCGTGACATCCGTCTGACATCACAACATCTAAAGAAGTTTCCCATAGAATTTTCATGACAGCCCTCTGACGTCACGACACACCCTCGCGCTTTAAATAGGTCCATAGCAGATAAACATGAGATCTGGAAATATCCTTTTATTGCGACTGTTGTATATGTAAAGGACATTAACATAATTACAGCCATTCTTATGAGCCTAATACATCATGTTTAGATATTGTTGACTCTAGAATGGACGAGAAGAACCTGGAGGAAATGAGGAAAAGAATCTTGACTGATATGGAAAGAAATTTATACAGGGTACAAGTATGGACACATAGAACGAGGTTCCGTCTGACAGAAAAGGAAGAGGCAGATCGAAAGAAGAGACATAGAAAAGAGGACTATCTCTACAGAGATGCCTAAAATTATACTATAAAAGACAATTATGAAAACTCAAAGAAAAATATGCATAATGCAAGATGTAATGGTGAATATTGTGATGAATACGATTTAAGAAAGAAAAAAAGTGGCTCTTCAAGAGAGAACAAGTAACAGGTTTTTTCTTAATAGTAATAAATTTTTTCAGTTAGCAGCAAGTTTTCTGTCAAAGATAAGACATTTCTCTTAGAAGTAATAATTTTCTGTATATAATAACAAGTTTTCCGCTAGAAGCAGCAAGTTTTTCTTACAATTTTCTCTTCGAAGCAACAGCAAAAATTTTTCTTCGAAGTAACAGCTTTCTCCTTAATACTACCAAAGTTTTACTTAATACTATCAAATGTCTTTGGAAGTAACAGGTTTTTTCTTAATAGTAACAATTTTTTCCCAATACCAGTAAGTTCTCCGTCAAAGATAAGAAATTTTTCTTAGAAGTAACAATGGTTCTGTTTACGCTAACAAGTTATCTACTAGAAAACTTCTTAACTACATTAAGTTGACTACGTTTAAGATAGGTTCATTTAACTTAGATTAACGTGACCACTCATGCTAACCTAAATTAAATGAACCTAACTTAAACGCAGTTAAGTTAAAAGTTAACGTAGTCAACTTAAGTCTGTCCCTCAGTAAAGCGATGTTTTCAGGCGATTTGTGGAACGACAACAACAATTATAACCGAAAAAGCTCTTCAGAGACGGCGATGACGTATGAGGCGTGTTCATTTTTAAAATGTATCATTGACTTGAAGCCTGGGGAATATAATATAAAAAAATGATAAACAATGAAATTAAATCATACGTAATGTAGTCCCGTGCCTTATTTCGTTAATAGCTCATGGAAATACCTCAAAACTGCCTATAAATTTGCATATAATATCAACCCTGCCATCTGAAAATGATTTCTAAGGGGGGGATGGAGCCGTAAAACTCTTACTTCTTAGCCCTGCTTTAAAGGCACTTTTAACTAGATTTGTAATTTATAGCCAATTTCAACCTTAATTCCTGACACTTCAATATGCAGAGTCCAACTCCTAAAATATGGTAAGCAATTATTTAAAAACCATCGATTGCTAGCATATCCTTAGTCAAAATTGCCCTCGGATGTGTGTGAAAACAGTGTCACAGTGCCATTCCGCTCTGGCCCATAAGTATACTTTTAAACGGTTTGGGTACCTACTCTTCTAGAAAGATGATCCACTTATCTTCCAAGCTCCCTCATTAGCTCTCTTTGCATATGATGAGTACCGTTATTGCACAGCATTAACGTGTGTGCCGTGTGTCAGTAACCCCTATTATTGCTAATTGTGTATTATACTGACCACACTCCAATTACTCATATAAAAATACTGAAACACAATTGCGTGTTAAAACCTAGAAATAGAGACCTATTAAAGGGAATTTATTAAAGGGATCACACGCCTGCCCTTTATATAAGTTCATTGGATTCCCGTGACATCCCTCTGACGTCACGACATCCATAGCAGTTTCCCATAGAATTTCCATGACAGCCCTCTGACGTCACAACACACCCTTGCGCTTTAAATTGGTCCATAGCAGATAAACATGAGATCTGAAAATGTCACTTTATTGTGACTGTTGCATATGTAAAGGACATTAACATAATTTCAGTCATTATTATGAGCCTAATACGTCATGTTGAGGAAATGAGGAAAAGAATCTTAACTGATATGGAGAGAAATTTATACAGGGTACAAGTAAGTTCTCATAAAACGAGGTTCCATATGACAGAAAAAAGGAGAAAGATCGAAAGAAGAGACACAGAAAAGAGGGCTATCTCCACAGAGATGCCTAAAAATATACTATAAAAGACAATGATGAACACTCAAAGAAAAATGTGCACAATGCAAGATGTAACAGTGAATATTGTGATGAATATGATTTAAGAGAAGAAAAAAAATTGGCCCTTTAAGAAAGAACAAGTAACAGGTTTTTTTCTTAATAGTGACAAATTTTTTCCAATACCAGCAAGTTCTCTGTCAAAGATAAGAAATTTTTCTTAGAAGTAACAATATTCTGTTTACGCTAACAAGTTAACTGCTAGAAAACTTCTTAACTACATTAAGTTAACTACGCTTAAGTTAGGTTCATTTAGCTTAAGTTAACATGAACGCTCAGGCTAACCTAAGTTAAATGAACCTAACTTAAACGTAGTAAGTCTGTCCCTCAATAAAGCGATGTTTTCAGGCTATTTGTGGCACGAAACAACAATTCTAACCAAAAGAGCTCTTCCGAGATGGCAATGCCGTATTAGGCGTGTTTGTTTCTTAAATGTATCATTGACTTGAAGCTGGGGAAATAAAATATTAAAAAAAATTTGATAAAGTTTGGAATTAAATTATACGTAATGTAGTCCCGTGCTGAATTTCGTTAATAGCTCGCTGAAACTCCTCAAAAGTGCTTACAAATTTGCATCTAATATCGAACCTGCCCTCTGAAAATGATTTCAAGGGGGGGGGGAGGATGCAGCCGAAAACTCCTAATCCTTAGCCCTGTTTTAAAGGCTCTTCTAACTAGATTTGTAATTCAAAGCGCAGTTTCAACCTTAATTTCTGGCGCTTCCAATATGGCGAGTCCAACTCCTAAATATGGTAAACGAATGTTTAAAATCCTCGAGTGCTAGCATATCCTTAGTCAAAATTGCCCTCAGATGTGTGTGAAAGCAGTGTCACAGTGCCAATCCGCTCTGGCCCATAAATATACTTTTAAACGGGTTGGGTACCTACTCTTCTCGAAAGATGACCCACTTATTTTCAAAGCTCCCTCATTAGCTCTTATTGCGTATGATGAGTACCGTTATTGCGCAGCACTCACGTCTGTGTCGTGTTCGGTAACCCCTATTATTGCTAATTGTTTATTATACTGACCACACTCCAATTACTTATATGAAAATACTGAAACACAATTGCGTCATAACATCTAGAAACAGGGACCGCATTGCACAGGTGTGAGGGGCTAGGAGCTCCACTTATCGGACTTCCCTATTATTGCTACTTGTTAAATATCCCGAAAAAGAACATTTTTTAACCTAATTTTGCCGCCTAGCCAAAGTCTGGATCCCCTCCCTACAACAAGTAGACACTGACCGAACTCCTCTTCAGTGACCCCACCAACAGGTTTGGACCGACCGGGTTCTCAGCGCGAGTTATGGACGACGGGGAGGGGGGAGTTAATACCGCAAGGGGTGATCTATTCAATCACAAACTATTCATGTAGAGAATCCCTACTTGTATTCTTACCCTAGGTTTATTGAGTAAGACAAAATTAATATGTAAAAATAAATGTATTGTAAGATTATGGTACAAAACTAATCAATCATATCAATAACTAGATTTATCGTAATATGGCACATGAGAGCTCTTCTAGAACGATTTTTAATGTTTAAAATCCATTCCATATAAAAATCTCCAATGTTCTCTCTTGACGGGCTACTTTTTGTCTTCTCTTAGATCATATTCATCACGATATTACCGTTACATCTTGCATTATACACATTTTCTTTGAGTTTTCATCATTGTCTTTTATAGTATATTTTGAGGCATCTCTGTAGAGATAGCCCTCCTTTCTATGTCTCTTCTTTCGATCTTCCTCTTCCTTTTCTGTCATATGGAACCTAGTTTTATGCGCCCTTACTTGTGCCCTGTATGAATTTCTCTCCCATTTCAAGATTCTTTTTCTCATTTTCTCCATATTTTTCTCGTCTATTCTAGAGTCCACAATATCTAAACATGATGTAGTAGACTCATAAGAATGGCTGAAATTATGATAATGTCCTTTACATATAGAACAGTCGAAATAAAAGGATTTTCTAACGCAACATGTTTATCCATGTTAACACACTGCAGACTTTTTCAAACTGATTCGAAATTCGTCTGGGGTTACATAGGAAATCCCCAAAGAAGGGCTAGTATAGCGTCATTAGCACCTCAAATCTCTATATCTTGTCCTATTCTCTTTTTGCTGTGTTTTTAACTGCTTTTTTCTGTGTTTTAATATTGTTGTAACTTTGTTTTTATTAATCAGACTTTTATTTACAAAGCCTGTGATTTCAAGATTTATTGTTTAGTACGATCAAGGTCTTTACATAATTTAAGCATCCCTTATTCTTTATGACTATTAATATATTTAGAGCAATAGTCTCTGAAAATAAATATTCCCTCTCTTCGTGCCAATTGTCGCAGGTGCACGGAAAAACAAAGGGTTACGTTCGGACTCCTGCCAGGTGTGTCATGGAATTGACAGAGGTGTGTCCTGTGACGTCACGGGAATGTGTTATTTCTTGAAAGTATTTCCCAAATACAGAATGTTGGCAATGGCAGTTTAGTTGTGTTGCTTAGAGCGCTTTCCCATTGAAAAAATTGACCTTTCGAGTCCCAACAAGGACAAAGAACTAAAGAATAAAAAAAGAAAGGCTTTGAACGTTTCGGGTGAAAAATAAAATTCCAAAAAATGTATTATAAGACAGTGATGTGCGCCGTCATTACGTAAAAGTTCGCCGTCATTGGGTGTTTGTGAACTGACTTTACCTAAAGTGTGCACCGCCATTAAGTTAAAAAAAAGAAACAACGCTTTGAACTTTTCGCGCGAAAAAAATGCTAAAAAGGTATTATGCGACAATGATGGTTGTGCTGTCTTTACGTTACCTCACATAAGATGTTTGCTTTCGTTAATTTACAAGCGGGGGTTCCCCCATGGGTCAAGACGCTTGGTTACATAAAATTGTGTCATCCATATTAGACCTGACTGTTTAAAACGGGGTGTGTCATGTGACGTCATTGGAGTCCAGATTGGTGTGTAGTGGAGATCTTACCAGCCGGCTGCTAGAAACAGGGACCGTATTGCACAGGTGTGAGGGATCAGGAGCTCCCCTACCTAGCCCTTTAAAATCCCATACTATTTAAAGTGCGAGGGTGTGTCGTTACGTCAGAGGCTGTCGTAGAAATCCCATGTTAATCTGCTATGGACCTATTCTAAGCACGAGGGTGTATCGTGACGTCAGAGGGCTGTCATGAGGATTCTATGGGAAACTGCTATGGATGTTGTGACATCAGAGGGATGTCACGGGAATCCAATGAACCTTTTTAAAGCGCAAGGGTGTGTTCCCTTTAAAAGAAGCCGTGCCCGCATTTTACAGGTGCGAGGGACTATTCCTTACTACTTGTGTATTATCTCGACCACCCTCCAATTGATTATATTGCGTCATAAAACCTGTAATTCCGGGAATCTTGCCACCCGACCGCTAGAAACAGGTGACCGCATTGTCCAGCGCTTTCCCATTGAAAAAAATTGACCTTTCGAGTCCCAACAAGGACAAAGAACTAAAGAATAAAAAAAGAAAAGGCTTTGAACGTTTCGGGTGAAAAATAAAATTTCAAAAAAGGTATTATAAGACAGTGATGTGCGCCGTCATTACGTAAAAGTGTGCCGTCATTGTGTAAATTGTGAACTGACTTTACCTAAAGTGTACACCGCCATTAAGTTAAAAAAAAGAAACAACGCTTTGAACTTTTCGCGCGAAAAAAATGCTAAAAAGGTATTATGTGACAATGATGGTTGTGCTGTCATTACGTGACCTCACATAAGATGTTTGCTGTCGTTAATTTACAATCGGGGGTTTTCCCATGGGTCGAGACGCTAGGTTACATAAAATTGTGTCATCCATATTAAACCTGACTGTTTAAAACGGGGTGTGTCGTGTGACGTCATTGGAGTTCAGATGGGTGTGTAGTGGAGATCTTACCAGCCGGCTGCTAAAAACAGGGACCGTATTGCACAGGTGTGAGGGATCAGGAGCTCCCCTATCTAGCCCTTTAAATTCCCATACTATTTAAAGTGCGAGGGTGTGTCGTTACGTCAGAGGCTGTCGTAGAAAATCCCATGTTAATCTGCTATGGACCTATTCTAAGCACGAGGGTGTATCGTGACGTCAGAGGGCTGTCATGAGGATTCTATGGGAAACTGCTATGGATGTTGTGACATCAGAGGGATGTCACGGGAATCCAATGAACCTATTTAAAGCGCAAGGGTGTGTTCCCTTTAACAGAACCCGTGACCGCATTTTACAGGTGCGAGGGACTATTCCTTACTACTTGTCTATTATCCCGACCACCCTCCAATTGATTATATTGCGTCATAACACCTGGAATTCCGGGAATCTTGCCACCCAACCGCTAGAAACAGGTGACCGCATTGTCCAGGAGCGAAGGATTAGGAGCTACACTTGTATACCCCCTAATGGGCCGTAGAAATCCCATGTTTATCTGCTATTGGGCCAGTAGAAAGCAGTGAGGGGATGCTACTTTTACTGAAACTTTCAACAATACTAAAAAAATTGATGTTTCAAAACTTTGTTTAAATATTTGTTACGGGAAATGATGGGCGTGGGGGGGGGGTCTCTCAAGTCTCTTTGACTCCTAAAAAGGAGACTATAACTTCCAATTTAAAATCAAATGAGACCCATCTGAATTTAATACGACCATTCATTCCATATAAACCTTATGTGCCCCTAAGGCATAACTTAAAGCCCTTACCCCACGGCTCTGAGGGGCTGTTTCAACACTGGAAGCATTGTTATATGTTCTTTGGACTCTTTTAAACAAAATTGCCATCGCACAATTTTAATCCGATGTGTTTGGCGAAAAGAAGGATATTTGGGTGGGGGGAGTACTGCTTGACCTCCATGACTATTGACTCTGAAAAGGGAAATTCCAATTTCAACTAAATGAGCCATCTCTAAGGCTTATACAACAATCCCTTCCATGAAAACCTTAAATGCCCCAGGAGAATAACTTATAACCTTCGCCCTCAGGCTCTGGTGATTTTTATCAACCTCAAAAGCCTTGTTCTATGATATTTGGACTATTTTGAAAAAAATGACTGTCTCAAAATATCATTGGATACATCACAGGAAAAAACGATGTGTTTTTTGTGTGTGTGTGTGTGTGTGTGTTTGTGTGTGTGTGTGGGGGGGGGGGGTATCTGGGCTCTGATTACTTTGACTCTTAAAAAGGGCACGGGAATTTGTTATAACTAATCCAATGAGTCCCCTCCAAAGTAAATACGACCATCCGTTTTATAAGAACCTTATATGCCCTAAGACGTAACTTACAACCCTTTCCTTGAGAGCTGCAGGGGGGGGGGGTTGTCTTCCTCATAGATATAATTTTAGAAACCCTTAACCACGATGAATAAAATTATTATCTCCGAATTATGATTGGAGGTGTTAAGGTAAATACTGAGCGTGGAGGGAGGCTGTTTACTCTCAAATCACTTTGCCTCTTAAAAAAGGGCACTATAACTTCCAATTTCAAATCAAATAAGCCCCATCTGATGTTTATACGACAGACCATTCAATAAATACCTTATATTTCCTCATAAAACATCTTACAACCCTATCCTCAGGGCACTGGAGGGGGTGTCATCCCTAGAGACATTATTATATTTTCTTTGGACTATTATAAAAAAAAAAACACTATCTCATAACTACAATCAGATATGTTTGGTGAAAGGAGGCGTTGTAGAAGAGGGAGAGGTGGCTTGCTAAGTGCCATCTATCACTTTTGACGCTTAAAAAGGAACTAAAACTTCCAATTTTTCAACCAAATGAGCCTCTTCTGAAGTTAAATAACAATCCTTTCCATAAAAACCTTAAATGCCCCTGGGCATTTACAACCCTTACCCATAATCTCTGGGGTTTTTGTTTCAACCCCAAAAGCCTTGTTATATGATATTTAGACTATTTTGAATAGAATGGCTATCTCAAAATTTCTATTGGATACATTCCAGGGTAATACGACGTGTGTGTGTGTGGGGGGGGGGAGTATAGCTGCCCTCCAATCACTTTGACGCTTAAAAAGAACACTAGCGCGTCTGATCCAATGAGCCCCCTCCGAAGTTTATATAACCAGGCTTTATACAAAAACTTTATATGCCCCCACGGCATAACTTACAACCCTTGTCCTGAGGACTGGGGGGATTTGTTATCCTCAAAGACATAATTTCCAGACCTTTCAACAAATGACTATCTCAAAATTTGATCTAAAGTGTTTGGGGAAATGATGGGCGTGGGGGTCATTTACCCTCTGATCACTTTCGACTAACAAAAACGGCACTAGTCCTCTTAGTTTCCAATCGAATGAGCCCTTTTTGCAGATTCTACGACAAAACTTTCTATAAAAACCTTATATGCCCAAAGGGCATAACTTACGACCCTTCACCTGAGGGCTATGGGGAGGGGGTTGTCATCCTCAAAGACATAATTTCCAGACCTTTCAACTACAATGAACAAAATGGCCATATGAAAATGTTGATCGGAAGTGTTCGGGGAAGTGAGGGGAAAGGGGGTCTCCCTCCGATTACTTTCGACTTGTAAAAAGGACAATTCCCTATCAATTTCCAATCGAATAAGCCATTTTTGAAGTTTTCACGACAACGCTTTCTATAAGAAACTCATGTGTCCCCAGGGCATAAATTAAAACCTTAGCCCTGAGGGCCGTGGGAGGGTTGTCTTACTAAAAGACATAAATTCCAGTCCCTTCAACTACGTTCAACAAAATGGCTATATCAAAATGTTGATCGGTAGTGTTTGGGGAAATGATGGGCGTTGGGGAGGAGGGAGCATTCACCCTCCGATCGCTTCTGACTACTAATAACGGCATAGTAATTCTCAATTTCCAATTGAATGAGCCCTTTTTGAAGTTTCTACAACGACACTTTCTATAAAAACCTTATATGCCCACAGGGCATAACTTACAGCCTTTGCCCTGGGGGCTGTGGGAGGTTGGTCCTCCTCAAAGACCTAATTTTCCTGGCCTTTTAACTACGTTGAATAAAATGGCTATCACAAAATGTTAAATTGGACGTGGGTTCCAGGATGGTTGGAAATGGTGGGCTTTGAGAGGGGGCTAGTTGCCCTCCAATAACTGTCAACTATTAAAAGGGCACTAGCCCTTTCAATTTTCAATCGAATGATCAATTTTTGAAGTTTCTACAACAACGCTTTCTATAAAACCATATATGCTCCCAGGGCATAGCTCACAACCCTTACTCTGAGGGCTGTGGGGGGACTGTCATCCTCAAAGACATAATTTCCAGACCTTTCAACTACGTCGAACAAAATAGCTATCTCAAAAATTTTATTGGATGTGTTTTGGGAAATGGTGGTTGTGAGAGGGGTGTCCGTTTTCTTCCAATCACTTTCGACTATTAAAAGTCATAAGCCCTTCCAATTTCCAATCGAATGAGCCCTTTTTGAAGTTTCTACGACACCCTCCTTTCAAACGAAGTGCCCTGGTCTGAACAAAAAAACAAAAAAAAAAAAAAAAAAAAAAAACATAAATAATGCATTGCGCCAACATCGGAAACCCTACAAATTTTCGTATTTAGGTGCTTCTAACACTGTGGCGTTTTTTCGTGACCGTTTTTAAATGCAAAGGAGCTGCTTAACTAGTGTCCGAGGTCACCACAAACCCATGTATTGTGCATTAATTTCAAACTCTTTCTTGTATCATTTCGAACTAACCAATACAAAATAGTGTTCTCTTAAAAACGAAAGTTCATTGTTTGTCTAAAAGATGCAAATAGTGCTATTTCCTGAAAAAATGATCTTTTTAAGTTTCAGAGAATTACACTAGTTGAGAACAGTTTTTAACGAAAATATAACAATATATACTTGCTTTATACATAATCAAAAATAGTTATATAGAAACAATCCACCCATTTTTAGCTGCCATCCTGTATAAGTAAATTTAAATTTGTAATGTGCTCCAATCTTCCTTGTTTCATGTGAATTGGCTTTTGTATCTATAGTAAATCCGACTATTATTTCCACTTGCCAGACGGACTGTTATCTTTAATCATTTTTGCAATCCGTTCTTTTTTCATACACGACTGAGCCTTTTTATTATTTTCCAAAGCTGCTTTGTCATAGCCAGCTAATTAAAAGGCGTTAAAGGGGACACTTGCCTGACCGTGCAAACCATTGGACCATTACTTGCATTCGAGCGTACCCGTTCTGTTAACCGGATTTGTCCTCTCTCTAAAGGTCTGTTCAGATACACGAGGAAACCAATGTAACATTATTAAGCTGAATATGAAAGGTTGTATTTGACAACTTTCCGAGGGTCTTCTTGTGGGGCGTATTTAGAAAGGCGTTCTTTCATTTGTGACCCATTCTTTGGGTTCATGAAATGCACACGACCCAAAAACGTAAGAAAGAGGGAACAAATTCATGGTAATGAACCCCTCCGTGAAGCCTTAGGATTTTTACGAATCTTCCAATAATTTCTTGTCTTGTCGACAAAATTTACCTAATTTTGCGTTTTTCAAACTTGTGCCCATGTATCAAATACGCTCTGCCATCTCAAATCAAAATCCTAGATACATATTCCAGGACATATTTAATGACATTTAATAACATATTTAATAAACATATATACATATCCCAGGACATATTTAAAATAATGACAAGAACAGAATGACTTATCTAAAGTTTCTAGCTTACCGAAAACATGAAAAAATTTGGGTCATTTTCCGTATCTGTTCATATAAAAAACTTTTCTTGTTTTTTTTTTTCCTTTTTTCTTATCCTGCAAAACATTCAAAAATGAAATATTATGAAACAAAACAAAATGTGTTAAGATAAGATTTCGCCGCTGTAGTATAAAAGAAATCGATGTGGTATAGTAGTATCAATGATTGGTAAGTGTGTATAACTATTTCAAGCCCGTATATAGTACAACGGTTACCTCAAATCTAAATATTATACTCCCCAGAGATTTTGGAGCTTTGGGCTAGGGTGCTAAATGTTTTCGCCGGTCCTTCAAAAGAGTGTATGCTACTTTTTTATTTTTTTTTTTACGTCTATTGTCCAGCAGGCGGCTCTTTGGCAAGTTAGACTGGACTTTCGGAAGATGGACATCCGTGTTTGTCACAAACAATACAAATGTGTCGATGTTTCAGTTGACATTGGGCCTGACGAAGGCCTAAACTATTAAAAACGTCATTTATAAGAATTTGACTGCTGTATTGTTCATAATGAATGTATTCTGACCGATTTTAAGTTCATTAATTCACGTTGTTTACGAATTCTCTCAAAATTTTATATATTTTCCATTAAACTCACCTATTTTGCATTTTCTAACGCTATTCAACTGTACTCTTTCAACTAGGTTCCGGATTATATGCCAAATTTAGAACCAGTTTGCTCGTGCTCCTCCCCCAAAATCTTTATAAAGCTTTATGCTTTACGCCTCCCATGAAGTTCCAAGTTTTTTAAATACTTTAAATAAATACTTTGTTTTTGAAAACTTTAGGTAAAGCTTATCTTACCCCATTCGAGAAAGCCTGCCATTTAGTATTTCCTTTTCATTGTCTTCGGGCATGAGCCCTGAAAGCAAAGATGTGTTTAATATTTCAAGCTTTACATTCTATTACTTTTTATGGTACTCCTATGTTAAACGTACTCTTTTATATACTGCAACGGAAACCGGTCAGGAAAAACCTGTTTTTTGACGGGTTAATTCAAGACACCGCTATAGGGTAATGCAATGTATAGCGTGGTTTTCATTGCTTATACGATATTTAAACTGTTTTTTTTGGGGGTTTAGTGGGGAGGGGGGGGAGGTACCTAGGTTAGGTTACGTATTTAATATATGGTATGCTTTGCCCCCCCCCCCCTAATGTGCAAATATATAGCCCAAATTTGTTTCTAAACTATTATATATTCATCCTATTTATTTTATTTCATTAGCCATAACCAAACTAGCAGTATATAAATGAGTACGTTTAACATAGGAGTACCGTTTTTATTCAAAGCTTACTCGACGGCCCATATTTCATTTTCCCCTACTAAATTTCGAGAGCCCATATACAGCATTTCAAAAATTATGCATCTAAACTTAATCCCCTTCGACACTTAACTCTCCGAATATGCCCCATCCACCTTTTTTAGGCGTAAGGTGGGAAACCCAAATTCTGTGTTTTAATAATTATTAGTAAAATAACGAAAGTTCAATGCTCTGTGTATCACGATCAAGTCCCAAGCCGTTGAGAATTACTCACCGTAGCACTGCCCACCATGAATACTTTATTCTAGGCCCACCAGGTAGGAATACTTAGAGCTTTCATCTAAAAAATCTGTCACTAAGAGCAATAGCTTCCTTGCTCAGGCATGTTCAATGAGGCATATTCAATAAACACTTTAAGTGCTTCGGAGGAGCCATGATAAAGATGTTTTGGAAAGACTTATGGTACTTTTGTAAAATAATTGTAGCATCGAAACTGTAAGAAAACTTGAAAACTGCTTGCAAGCTGCGAAAAAAGAACAATTCATGCCGGTAGTAGAAGAAGCTAAAGAAACTACATATCTGAAAAAAGGAGGGAGGGGGTTATCCCCAAAACCAAGCTTTTCGCAAAATTTTTGAAAGTGAAATATATAAATATGACCACTTGGTAATTGCAGATGTTTTGTTAACTGAATATATCTTGAAACGTTTTAAAAAAAACGTTAATAAACCTTTAAGCCTTTTCAAACGTTAATAACCTTTAAGCCTTCTCAAGACCAAAACAAAAATCTGCGCTCTACTGAAAAAAAAAACGTTTCAAATATTTTTACTATTTTTTCACTTTCATAAATAAGAAGTATCAAAACTTTAAGGAATAAATATCAGTATATGTCAATTAAACTGACAATCCCTGCTCATTTGTTTTCTTTCAGTAAAACGCAAATTTTGTTCTGGTCTGAGGAGGCATGGAGGTTATTAGACCTACTCATGTTAATTTTTTTCTCGTTTTAAGTTGACTCGGCTATTTATTGTAATTTCTGTTCGTTTTGAGTTTTATTTATTTATTGATAGTGATTTGTGGTAGTTTTACGCTTGGAAGATCATTTGACTTAATTTCTGCTCATTTTTGGCTTAATGGAGCTCATTACTTTTCTTTGAAAAACTTGTTTTGTGGAAAAAGCTATTGAAATAAAATATCTGTTCGTTTTTTATTGACGTAGTCTTTTTCGTGGACAAAAATTTATATCTTTTCAGTTTTTTTTCTATAAGAATCCATAGTTTGGGTTGCTTTGTATGTAGGACAAACTTTTTCAACAGTTTTTAATCCTGACACAAATAGTATTTTTTATTTATTTAAATTCTAAGAGCAGAAGTAATAATAAAAGTAGTCACAAAAGTTTCAACTTAAAACCCCCAGTCGTTCTCGATAAAGTGCTGAGGGTTTTATTGACAACGATAAACACATTACCTTTTGATTTAGTTTAAAGCAACATTTAGTTTTAAAGCATAATAGGCCGATTGCATTATTGTGGGGGGTTGACATGCCTAATATCCCTAAGGGCATAGCTGCTGGACCGTTCTACTATCCTGAATAAAATAGCTGTCTTAAAAGTTTGACTGGATGCGTTTGGAAAATGGATGGGCTTGAGAGCAGGGCGGCTTGCCTCAAATCTCTTTTTACTCTTAAAAAGGGCACTAAAACTCTTAGTTTTGAATATAATTAGCTCCTTTACAATTTTCAGTGATATTTGTAGCTATATTTCTTTTTGAAAACCTACATGTATACAGTTTTTTTCGTTTAATTGAAACTCATAAACTTTCCTTAAAAGTTTCATTTTAATACCCTTGGCGTCATTAGTTACAGTAACTGTAGTGGTAGTATTAAAAGTACACATCTAGCTAGCTCAAAATCCCCACAAATTACCCTTAAAGGTCTAAATTAATAATATAAGTTGTTCTTCAGACATAGCTTTGTCACCTTTTTGAAAGACCACATGATCATGGTCTGTTTTGATTTAGTTCAACATCCACCTAAATATTCCTTAAAAACTTAATACCCTTAGCTTGCAAAGTAGCAATAGTTATAGCAGCCTTAGTAGTAGTATGCGCATAGCACCTTTGTTTTTTTTCAACATTCCCTTCGACACACGCTAAAATTTTCAGCTTAAAAGTTTCTATCTTACAGCCCTTGTGCTGAGGACTGTCAGGAGGTTAAAATCCCTAAAGACATAATTACTGAATCTTTCAAAAATGCTGAACAAAATAGTTCTCTTTAAATTTCGATCGGATGTGTTTTGGGGAATGATAGGCTTGGAGGGGGATGATTGCCCTCCATTCATTTTCTACCCTTAAATGGGCAGTAAAACTTCTGACTTCCAATCAAATAAGCTCCATACGATCTAAAGTTTATACAACCATCCGTTCCATAAAAATCTTATCTGCCGCAGGACATAACTTACAACCCTTGCCCATGGGCCCGGGGGACTATGTCCACCCTAAAGACTTTGTTATATAATTTTTGGACTATTGGTACCAGAATGGCTATCTAACAATTTCAATTGAATGCGTTTCAGGAAAAGAGGATGCCAGGGAGGGGGGATAGTATCACTCCATAATGTTTGACTCTTAAAAGGGAACTAGAACTATACACATCCAATCAAATGAGCCTCTTCTAAAGTTTACACAACCACCCCTTTCATAAAACCTTATATGCTCCTGAAGCATAACTTATAACCCTTACCCCCAGACTTTGGGGTATTCTGTCAACTCCAAAGGGGTTATTATATGATCTTCGGACATATTTTTGAACAAAGGGCTGTCACAAAAGCAATCCAATGAGCCCCCTTCAAAGTTTATACGATCATCCTTTCTATACAAACCTTATATGCCCCCAGCGTATAACTTACAACCATTGCGCTGAGGACTGTGGGAGGTTTTCATCCTCAAAGACATAATTTCCAGACCTCTAAACTACGCTGGAAAAATGGCTATCTCAAAATTCTGATTAGATGTGTTTTGGAAATTGATGGGTGTGGGGGGGGGGCTGTTTGCCCTCCAATCACATTTGACTGTTAAAAAGGGGATTAACCCTTTAAATTTCCAATCGACTGAGCCTTTTTCGAAGTTTCTGCAACAACAAATGGTCATCTCTAAAGGTCTATAAGATGCATTTCGGGAAAATAAGAGGTGTGTGTATGTGTGGGAGGGGGTATACGCCCTCTGATCACTTTGAACCTAAAAAGGGCACTAGAACTTCTGATTACGAATCCAATGAGCCCTTCCGAAGTTTTCACGACCACGCTTTCTATAAAAACCTTACATGCCCCCAGGGCATCACTTACAACCCTTGCCCTGAGGGCTTTGGGGTGGGGGGGGGGGGGGTTGTCATCCTCAATGACATAATTTCCAGACCTCTAAACTACGCTGAAAAAAAATGGCTATCTCAAAATTTTGATTAGATGTGTTTTAGAAATTGATGGGTGTGGGGGGGGGGGGGGCTATTTGCCCTCCAATCACTTTTGACTAAATTTCCAATCGACTGAGCATTTTTCAAAGTTTCTCCAACAACAAATGGTCATCTCTAAAGGTCTATAAGATACATTTCAGGAAAATAAGAGGTGTATGTATCTGTGGGAGGGGGGTATACGCCCTCCGATCACTTTGAACCTAAAAAGGGCGCTAGAACTTCTGATTACGAATCCAATGAGACCCTCCGAAGTTTGTACGACCACGCTTTCTATAAAAACCTTACATGCCCCAAGGGCATCACTTACAACCCTTGCCCTGAGGGCTTTGGGTGGGGTTGTCATCCTCAATGACATAATTTCCAGACTTTTCAACTAAGCTGAACACAATGGTTAGGTCAAAATTTTGATTGGATGCGTTTGGGGTAATCGTGGGCGTGGGAGGGGGAATAGTTACCCTCCAATCACTTTTGACTATTAAAAAGGGCACTAGCCCTTTCAATTTCAAATGGAATGAGTCCTTTTCGGAGATTCTAAGACAACTCCTTCGATAAAAAGTACCCTGGTCTAAGAAAAACTAATAAATAAATAAAAAAAAAACACATTGTGTCCACATCGCTCTTTACTTAGGCAGCGCTGTTGCGCTGCTAATGATTTTGTTCTTTTAGTACTGTATATAATTCGTCTTCGCAAAATAAAATCTTCTTTCACTTTCAAATTAAGAAGGCCTTTTCATTCTTATCTATATTATTTCGTGTAATTTCCTTATCATTGATTTATAAGGAAACTTATTTCGTGTAACAGTTTCTTATCATTCATTGAGGTCCCGTTTCTATCAAACAGCTCGTAGTAACGAACTGTAAGTAAGGAGCGACCCGGCTCAATAGTAACCGAAACCGAATCATATTTTTATGCTGATTTCAAATATACAAGTTTCATCACGTTTAGTCTTACCCATCTAAATTTACGCGCCTGAGAAAATCACACCATCAGATTCAGCATATCAAAGAACCCTTCTGTAGAGGTTTCAGGCTCCTATCGAAGTTGTTAATTTCCCTTGAAAGTACCATAATAAGGTTGCATATGGCAGCATAAAATGCAATGTTAGTGTCATCTACCATTGAAATCTCTATGGCCAAAAATCCTTGGCCTGATGTTAAAAATCTTTCTCTTAAATCATCTCCCCCCCCCCCCCCAGTCCCCTCAGCAGGGGTATCCCGAGGGGGGTGGGGGTGGGAAGAGGCACGAAACCCCCCTCCCCCAATTTTGGTATTTGGTAAAATTTTCGCCCAAGGCGAAAATTTCTCCAGAAATTTTGCAAAATCGGCAGAAATTTAGCAAAATTCTTGATTTCTGGAGAAAATTCGGCATAAATCAGGTAGCGATTCGATCAGGTAGCGAAATCAGCATTCGATTTACGAGGATCACCCCCCCCCCCCAATAAAATGAGCATTGGGATGCCCCTGCCCCTTAGTAAGTGAAAATAAAAACAAGTCTTGAAAAAAAATTGTTTAGTGATAAAACGTTTTCGCTCAAATTAAAAAGATATTCAGGAGTAATTACAAATATTATTTATGTTTATCCAAATGGTAAAGGTGAAGTACTAAAATACATTTCTGGGAATTTCGAAAAAGAGCTTGAAATCCAGAAGTGCTTTCGTTTCTTCTCCAACACTAGCGGGGGTTGTGCACCGTAGAAGCGACGTAATATGTAACCATGCAACGTTTTCGGAATTTGGGTTTTACTTCCCCAGTCCCGTCAAGGTGTGCATGACTTGGTCACTGATTTATGTGTCACACAGAGACACGCCATTTCGGGACAGAGGGAGGGCACTTCTCCCTAATTTGGATATTTTTGTTGTTTTAGCCTTGTATTCTTCATCATACTTTGTTTTTAATGAATAGTTTGCCTAGAATGTTAAAGTCCAATAAGTAAAAATAACGAACGTATACTTTCTTATGAGAAGTTTAAAATTCTTTGCAGCATTGCAGTAGAAAAACTGCAGTAAAAATAATTTGAATTTCGTAAATTACATTGGCTACAGTTGTCAAATTCTTTGTATTTCTTTCAGTAGTCTAAAATCTCTATAGATTTCTTACAGGGTAATATTCTATAAATCGTAGAATTTTTTCAGGATAATACACCCCTTGGACTCTTTATCAGGGGAGTAGCTCCACCATTTTTATTGGGGGAGGGCAAGAGGGGTCCATATCTGGTTAGTCAAGGAGCTTGGGCTATATAATAGTTTTTTCTTCAAATTATTGGGGGGAAATTAACCCCCCCCCACCGAAATGACGCCTTTGGTCTTTATGTGACAAAATCGCAGATCTCTCTAGGAAAACTTTAAGAGGGGTATGAAGGAAATCCTGTACTTAATGCCCAATTTTAACAAAAACTCACGTTTTTCATCTATGGAATTATTTTAATCGTTTTAATATTGCTCCTTATTTGCAATTGAAAAAACTTGTTTTTATTTATTATTCTTGAAGGGATGAGAACTAATTTTTGTACCAATCTTTCCTGGTTTGCGCCTAACATCGCAACCAGGACTAAAAATGGATTAAGCAAAAGAGCAACAATCGGAATCACACAAAATTCGTCACGGGCCATTGAACAAGCACTACAGTGTTCTACAAATGGCGGTATAGAAGGAAACTGGGCCAGGGGGCTTCTATAGGATCACAATAGCTAATTTTGTAAATAACGCTTTGTAAAGTGTGTACCAAATAATGCACAGGTACCCAAGACTGTTTTCTTTACATGTTTCCTTCTCAATGGCCCCTTTACATGGTTCCGTCTCAATTGCCCCAATCCTTAGCTTATATCTTGAATTCAAATGACCTTTAATCTTAGGTTATTTGGGTAAATAACGATCTCATCAGCATTCTTTCTGCATGGATGTACTGTTATTTTATCCTATCAGCATTATTGGTTTTCCTCAGTACCTAAATCAGCAATTGAAATCCCCATTTTCAAATACCTTTAGATTTCTTGTGCACCGAAATTATGAAAAAACTGTAGCCTGGACTTCAGATAAAAGAAGACCCGAGGTTAGGTTAGGGGCGCTGTCCAAACAATTTACCCCACACACCCCCTAATGTGAAAATATATAACCCAAATAATATTATTACAAAAACTAAAGGTTATATGAAGCTTATATTTCATTTGGATTAACCTAATTTCACTTCTTGGGTGTGTTCCGTGTAATCGACAAGTACCCCGACCCAGACACCGAAAAAACGACTAGCCTAACCGCTCCACTCTTTCAGGATATATATTCTCAGCCTCTTCAGTTGAATCAAAGCTCCTCTTCCAGCTCATCGCTTTGCAACCTTTTGCAAATTTTTATAGCTAAGAAGTGTTCTGATAGGTTACGATTTGCCGTATACAGAACACACTTATGCCATAGTAACGTCAATAAATGGAAGAGTTAAATGAATAACTGAGTGTATATCCAGGTATGGTAATGCATATTAATGGAGCACGACATGACATTAAATATTATACTTTGATAGCTATTTCTATTTTGGTCCAAAGAGGATTCACCCTTAACTTTTTGCTAGTGCTTATATGATGGATCAAGGATTGAAAATACTATGCCCGTCATTTTATGGCCCTCATAAATTTTAGATTAAACCAGTTTTATTTAGTTAGCTAATGCTCGCAATTATAAAACAATAACGATGTGGACCACCCTTTTTGAGATGACGTCATATTTTTTAAAAGCCAAAGGCGTCGGGTTTTTTCAGGAACAATTGCTTGAAAAATGTTAAATCTCAAGTCTAAACTAAATTGTGTTCTGCATTACTTGCAGTACATCGTCTTAAATAATGAGGTAGCACTTAGTGTCTAATATCTTCATAGTTTCTTTACTTCATCTTCTTCATTAAAAGTTTTTTTTTTTGTAATTACTTACAACGAAGATGGATATGGTACACAAATCAAGAGGTAAGCTCGGTTTTTGCCTCTCGCTTTTTCCAGCAGCATATGCTTTATTTCATTGTTTCCGTAATCAACCAACACATGGGGCAACCGGTCTCCACAGGGCAGTGGCGGATCCAGGATTTTTTTTAGGGGGGGGGGGGGGGGTGCAAAATAGGTTGATTTGATAAACTTGCGTTAGGAGCAAGTTTAGTTGACGCAAACTTGCGTTGATTAAGTAAATAACACTACTGTAGACTATGTTAGGGGGCGCGTGCCCCCTCGATCCGCCGCTGCCACAGGGTGTTTTTGGTTTAGATTAGAGACATTTAGCCCTACTACAAGCTCTAAGGATCCTTATTTCCTTTTTAAACGACACTTTAATTTACACATCGTTAAATTTTCCAATACTCAGGTTCAAGCGATTTCTTGGTTTTAGCGATTCTTGCCGGGGGTTTCATATCGGCTGGCGAGGCTTATCGCAATGAGTACTTAAGGTCAGCATGAATTTAAAGTTGATTATGATTGGTGGGATATTTTTAACTTACCAATGATATACTATATTATTATGTTAAGTAGCTCAGGTTACGTAACGGCCATGTGAACCAGCTAATAAGTTCTAGGCAAAACCTATAATCACAATGTTTTGGCTTTGGACTTGTATATTACAACTTAATCCTCAGGATTATAATGAATATTCTCAGACATTTATTCTAAATACCAACTACACGTTGTGAAATCAGACACTATATATATATGATATATATATATATATATATATATATATATATATATATATATATATATATATATATATATATATATATATATATATATATATATATATATATATATATATATATATATATATATAGGCTTCTTATCGTATTTTGATTTTAAACTTCTACATTAATATATAACCCTTATGCCAAGTTTAGCGGGAACGAAAGCCGTTTCTGAAATGTGGAACCAGTGTGTTTTCGCTTCCGACGGTCCTGCTGTGGTCTTAGTTCCTTTTAGATTATTAAATAAAAAAAAAAAATTAAACTGAAAGTAAGGAGCGACATTAAAATTTAAAAGGAACAGAAATTATTCCGTATATGAAAGGGGCTATCCCCTCCTCAACGCCTCGCTCTTTACGCTAAAGTTTTTACTGTTTTAAAAAATTAAAGTCAAACTTTAGCGTAAAGAGTTAGGCGTTGAGGTGGGGCAGCCCCTTTCATATACGGAATAATTTCTGTTCATTTTAAGTTTTAATGTCGCTCCTTACTTTCAGTTAAAAAAAACTTGTTTTTTATTTAATTTCTGAAAGTTTTTGAATTAATGCAGCTTTGATTTTGGCTCATCGTACATGAATAATTAAAACGAAATTTGCATTTACTTTTTTTCGGCTAAATGGCTTTCTTGAAATTTTGTTCTGACGCAACTTACGAATTAACTTACGTAACGAACTTCTATATTCATATGTTTTTATTACTTATATTACGGAGTTCGCCCCCTAGTCAGTACCTTGCCCTTTACGCTAAAGTTCGAATTTTGTTCGAATCACTAACCCCTGAATAAAAAGGCCAGTTAATTAGAATAAATAACTCTTTTGAAAGTACAAAAAAAACTTTAGCGTTAAGAGCGAGGTATTGACTTTGGAGGTGAACCCCCTCATATACGTAATAATTCTGTTCGTTTTAAGTTTTAATGTTGCTCCTTACTTTCAGTTGAAAAAAGTGTGTTTGTGAAAGTAATATCTTAACCTACACAGATAAATATTGTATTACCCTCCACCACCACCACTACCACCAAACGCGACTGATAAAGCCGTGCACTACAATTTTTCCTGTGAATCAAGAGTGATCATAAACCAGTTCCGAAATACCACCACACCCCCTTCAACAAATTAATTCTATATTCATCGGGAGGCTTAATGTGGGATCTTTGCAATTAAAACTAACCCTCTGATGTATCTATCCCCCCCCCCATGTACAAAATGACGCATCGTCCCAGATTCAGGGTAGCTAATGTGCGATTATAAATCCTTGTGTATACTTTAATGAAATATAAAGCAAATCAGTTTTTCATTCAGTTTCAAAATTTCATTAACATTTTTCTACAATGAGAAGGAAGATATCACGCCAAGCCTCAATTATTCCTTTTCCATATTTATCTGAAGGCTCTTGGAGAGTTTACAGTTCAGGAAATACCTCACTTTAGGGCCTGAAAAAGAGTGGGAACACATCCTTTTCAATTGAGTATTAAATAAAAAAAAAGAGAGAAAATAAACATTATAAAGATTGAAACACAACTCATAAAAAGACATTAAGTAGAAATAAATAGATTACATTAGCTGCGATCACTGCTACACAAAATGGATAAAAAAGAAGAAATCAAATGAAAAAAAAACGGCACTTGCGCACTAATTGGTACACACTGCTACAGACTGTATCAAGGAAACCAGACACGAAACCCGCTAACGGGTATTTGAAATAGATAAATGGAATACAAAGCAGGATTTTCATTGCTATTACAATATTGAAACTGTTTGTTTTTTTGGGGGTTTAGGGGGGGAGGTACCTAGGTTAGGTTACGTATTTAATATATGCTCTGCTTTACCCCCCCCCCCCTAATGTGCAAATATATAGCCCAAATTTGTTTCTAAACTATTATATATTAATCCTATTTATTTTTTGATTAGCATTAACCAAACTTGACTTCTTTCGCGTGTACCATTTAGTTCACAAGTACCGAAAAAAATCGTCTGAAAACTAATTTTTTTTTTTTTTTTTTACAAGCATTGAAGGTGCCAAACGAGTGGCATTCTCGAGTCGAATGAGGAAGAGTATTCCATATAGATCGACAACGAAAGAATAAAGCTTCGATCTTACTATTGGGGTTTGCAGAATTTGAATGTTCTGAGAGCTACAGAGCTGATGCAACATGCATCTGAAAAACTGTTCAGGTAAACTGCCTTGTGATATTTACTTACATTTGTAGAATCCTGAAAAACTAGGACTTTACTGAAAATACAGAACCGACGCAAAAAAACAGAATTAGGAGCAGTCAAAGCCTTAAGTAGCCTGTAGATGCAGAATATACAAAGGCTTATTTTCACACTTGGGATCTAGGTCATCTACATCAATTATATCGCTTTTATCATTACTCACAACCAAAAGATCCATGTCAGTTTTTTCTTCCAAGACATTCATAATAAACATTAAATCTTTATATTTATCTTCTTCAAGATCTTTAGCATACAAATAATTTTTTTGAAAGTATAACTAATCAAACAGTTCGTGGTAATGAACTGTAAGTAAGGAGCGAACCGGCTCAATGGTAACCGAAACTCTAAAAAAAAAGACGGAATTTAAATACCAATAGATACATCAAAAGAATCAGATTTTAATTCTGATTTCAAATATGTAAGTTTCATCAAGTTTAATCTCACCTATCAAAAGTAACACGCCTGAGAAAATTTGGCTGATTTTGGAAAAAAGGGGAAAGACCCCCCAAGAGTTATAGAACCTTAATGAAAATCACACCATCATATTCAGCGTATCAGATAACCCTTCTGTAGAGGTTTCAAGCCCCTATCTACAAAAATGTGGAATTTTCCATTTTTTGCCAGAAGAAAGATCACGGATGCTTGTTTATTTGTTTTTTTTTTCTTTTCCTCAGGGGTGATCGTATCGACCCAGTGGTCCTAGAATATCGTGGGAGGTCTCATTGGAACGGAAATTAAAAGTTCTAGTGCCCTTTTTAAGTGACCAAAAAAAGGGGAGGGCAACTAGGCCCCCTCCAACGCTCATATTTTTCTCAAAGTCACCCGATCAAAATTTTGAGATAGCCATTTTGTTCAGCATGTTCAAAAATATTATAAGTATGTCTTTTAGGATGACTTAACATATAGTATTGGTTATTGGGAAGTATACAGAAGTTTTCAGGGGGAATTTTTTCTGGTAGTGGGGGGTTGGGGTGGGTCGGGGGTTATATGGGAGGATCTTTTCATGAGGGAAGTTTTCATGGGGGAAGGGACATTGCTATGAAGGGGGCGCCGGATTTCCCATCATTATTTAAAAAAAAATCAGAAATTAAATATAAAAAAACAAGTTTTTCAACTGAAAGTAAGGAGCAACATCAAAACTTAAAACGAACAAAAAAATATTAGCTATATGATTGGGTTCACCTTCTAGTCAATGCCTCGGTCTTTAAGCCAAAGATTTTTTAGTACTTTCATAAGAGCTATTTATTCTAATTAACGGCCTTTGTGATTAAGGGGTCATTTTTAAAGAATTGGGACAAAATTCAAACTTTAGCTTAAAGAGAAAGGTATTGACTAGGGGACAAACCCCCTAATATACGTATTAAAATATATGAATATAGAAGTTCGTTACGTAAGTTAATTCGTAAGTTACGTATATTTATTACTAATAAAAACGATCGTAAATAAAATTCAACAAGTTTCAAGAAAACCATTTAACCAAATAAAAGTAAAATTAATATGCAAATTTTGTTTTAACTATTCATGCACGGTGAACCAAACTCAAAACCTGCATTAATTAAAAAACGTTCACAAATGAAATAAAAAAAAAAACAAGTTTTTTTTAACTGAAAGTAAGGAACGACGCTAAAACTTAAAACGAACAGAAATTATTCCGTATATTAAAGGGGCTGTCCCCTCCTCAACGCCTCGCTCTTTACGTTAAAGTTTGACTTTCTCAAAACTCAATTTTTTTAAACAATAAAATTTTGTTTTAATTGCAAAATTTTTTAATTAACTTTAACGGAATTCACACCATCAGATCCATCTTATGAACGAACATTATTAAAGAAGCTTCAAACTCCTATCTGCAAAAATGTGGAATTTTGCATTTTTAATTAACTTTAACGAAAATTACACCATCACATTCAGCTTATCAGAGAACCCTATTAAAGAAGTTTCACGCTCCTATCTGCAAAAAGGTGGAAACTTGCATTTTTTGCTCGAAGAAAGATCACGATGCGTGTCCTCCAAAAAATGGAGGGAAACTAGGCCCCCTCCCACTCTCATTTTTTCTCAAAGTCACCCAATTAAAATTTTGAGATAGCCATTTTGTTCAGCATAGTCGAAAATCTAATAAATATGTCTTTTAGGATGACTTACCCCCCCACAGCTCCCAGGGGAAGGCCTGCAAGATATGAACTTTGCCCATTGCTTACATATGTATTGGTTATTGGGAAGTATACAGACAATTTCAGGAAGGATTTTTTTTCTGGTGGGGGGGGGGGGGGGGCTGGAGGAGGGGTTTACTCGGGGGAATCTTTCCGTGGAGGATGTTTCTTTGGGGTAAGGGACATTTCTATGAAGGGTGCGCGGGATATCCAAGCATTATTTAAAAAAACGATCCGAAATTAAATTAAAAAAACAAGTTTTTTCAACTGAAAGTAAGAAGCAACATTAGAACTTAAAACGAACAGAAACTATTACGTTTATGAGGGGGTTCTCCCCCAAGTCAATACCTCGCTCTTTACGCTACAGTTTTTGTTTAGTGCTTTCAAAAGAGCTATCTATTCTAATTAAACAGCCTTTGTGATTCAGAAGTTTGTGAATTAAATTTTTTTTTAACTTTTAACGTAAAGAGCGTGGTATTGAATAAGGGGAGAACCCCATCATATACGTAATAACATATACGTTAAAAAAAAAAACAAAACAAACAAGCGATACGGCTCAATAGTAATCGAAACTTTTAAAAACGGAATTTTGATGTCAATAAATGTATCAAAAGAATGGGCTTATAATGCTGATTCTAAATATATAAATTTTATTCAGTTTAGTATTACTCATCAAAGGCTACGAGCCTGAGAAAATTTACCTGATTTTTTAAAGAGGGAGGAAACATCTCCTACAAGTGAAAGAATTTTAATGAAAATCCCACCGTCAGATTCAGCGTATCACAAAACTCTATTACATAGGTTTCAAGCTCATATCTGCAAAAATCTGCAATGTATTTTTTGCCAGAAGAAAAATATACGAATATAGAAGTTCGTACGTAAGTTAATTTGTAAATTACGTCAGAACCAAATTTAGAGACAGCCATTTAGCAAAAGAAGAGTAAAATTTTTATGCAAATTTCGTTTACTTATTCAATGACGGTGAGCCAAAATAAAAGCTGCATTAACTTAAAAAACGATCAGAAATTAAATAAAAAAAAACAAGTTTTTTAAACTGAAAGCATGGAGCGACATTAAAACTTAAAACGAACAGAAATTATTCCGTATATGAAAGGGGATTTCCCCTCCTCAACGCCTCGCTCTTTACGCTAAAGTTTGACTCTATCTCACAACTTCATTTTTTAAAACAATAAAAAACTTTAGCGTAAAGAGCGAGGCGTTGAGGAGGGGACAGCCCCTTTCATATACGGAATAATTTCTGCTCGTTTTAAGTTTTAATGTCGCTCCTTACTTTCAGTTTAAAAAAACTTGTTTTTTTTATTTAATCATAAATCAAGTTCAAGAGTAAATTGGTCTTACGACATTCAGAGTTTTCACAAATCAATAGTCGAATTGGCATTCGAGGTGCTAGCAGATGTTTATTTTTAAAACGATCTTTATATTTTTTAAATTTAATAGGTCTTTTACTGACCGTGAGATCAATAAATATTACAATACGATTTCAATTCTTTAAAAAAAAAAACTCAGGCAAACTCAATTTTCAGTGTCATTTACTCAACTATCAGCCAACTGTTTTAAACCAAAATCAGTATATAAAATATCTCTCCCATGGTAGTTTCTTTATGTCTGAATAGGAAATTTAAGAATTCCTTGGACTTTGTAATTTTCGGTCAGCGAAATTTAAGCACCTAAAGCAGGATGCTTGGGTCTGATCTCCCTCACATGACTTCAGAAGTAAAGACTTGATGCCAATATTTCGAACCATGATTGTTCCGAAATCACTTAAGGATTATTATTGGAAGGGGGAGTGTTGAAAACAAGGCTCAAGATACATAGTGTCCAAAAGGTGATAAATCAGTTTTTTAATTTGGTAGCTGATTTTAATTAAACTTTGCATCTAATTGTTTTTTGAGATCATTCACTACAAAATATAGAAATCAAACTATAACGTGAAATCCTAAAACAAAACACGGTGTTAAGCTTTATTAAAAAAAAAAAAAAAAAAAAAAAAAAAAAAAAAAAAAAAAAAAAAAAAAAAAATGCTTACGAAAGTTTTCCGAATCTTACTCCAACTTGTGACCCGGATTTTTGAGCAGTTAGCTAACACATCTGGGCCTATCATTATGATTTTGATGTTACAAAGAAAATTGGTGTTTGATTTGGATAAAAGTTTGCATTAAGGGTTTTTATACTCATAATGAAACCTGTATGCTACTATAGACTGATTGAAGAGTGATGATTCTTTCGTGTATCATCCCAACCCCGTCATACAAAACAGATGATCTTAAAAAATTCTGAAGAGGGTTTATTTTACAACTTGATGCAATCCCTATTGATGTAATTCAAGAATGTTACTATCGCAGCGTTTTTTTACTCTTGAATCTACAGTTACTCTTTATGAGATGACAAAGAATTGCTGTTGGACACAATGGTATTCACAAATACCATATTTAACAAGATTAATATACACCCATTTAGATGAAGTTAATGAAAGATCCGCATTCCTTGTGTACATTCAGGATACGACACTCCACGGCCGAATACTCACCAGAATCCTGTAGTCATTTGTGTAGGCGAAGTTCCGCAAGGAATCCCCTCGAGTTAAGGCGTGGTCAACACCCTGTTTTTGTATAGAGGAAAAAGTCTTACGTTTTTCTGTAAAGCAAGGCGTTTTTCATTCGATGAAAACAAAACTAGTATAGTAATTTCCGAAGCTGTTCTTTTGGTAATTTTCTTTTCATTTGTTGCTATGTCATGCGATATTATTACAGTAGCCCTTGGTAATCTAGGTGGATGCACATTTCTGTTTTCGGTAAAGACAAAATAGTTATTTACTTTATATTATTTGTTATTTTTACTGGCTTCCCCAAGAAGAAATCTATAACAAAACATGTCAGAATAAAATACTCCAGTGTACCCCTGCAAAGCAACAAAAAGCTTTCGATGAAAAGAGGTCATATTAAAATAAATAACGAAAGTAATATTAGTTTGTTCTAGCCAAAAATTTTTGCAATAGAATAGGCTATGTGAAAAAGTAAACATATGTGTGTAATTTCCACATAAAAAAAAAAAATAAATTTTAAACGCAAATGCAGTACCATGGGATTTAACATCACTAAGGGTATTTGTGTCTTATAGTGACCACTCTCAAAAAGTGAAGTTGGTTAATTATAATGAAATATACCAAAATATGATGAAAATGTAATACTCTAGCAACAGAATTATGGAAACTACAGCAGAGAATTATGGAAAGCAAGCCGCCCAGGACGCATTATATTAAAAACCTAACCAACTCTATATATTAAAAATTTAATTAAATATACATGTATAATACTTATCTCGCTGAGACTAAGCTAATTATATCCGAATGCGAAGTAACAAAATCAGTTTTAATTAGATTAAGAACTTGAGTGTGGTCGCTGTAAGACACAAGTACCTTACTAAGTCCTGATATATATAAACATTCATATGAAGTTTCTGTTATTGTGTGCTGATACGTTTTTGAACTGGCGTTTGTAGAAAGCGTTTCTTAATTTTTTTTTTTTTTTTTTATCATTGATTGCTCTAAAATAATTTAACTAAGCAATTTTAGCTGAAATTAACAACGATTTTAATCATAAGTTTTAAAACAATTTAATGTTAGAAGACTAAGAATAAGCCAAGGTGTAGACGTAATGTTGGGTAATGTGAAGATCGATTATGGAGATGGTTTCAACTACCTAGGTAGTATTGTTAGGAAGGACGGTGGGTGCAGTGAAGATATGAAGAGTAGAATAGCCAAGGCCCAGGGTGTTTTTTTTATAGTTGAAAAAAGTTTAGAAGAATAGTTCTGAAGCAGGGACGCTCCAAAAAAAACGGAGGAGGATTTACTAGATGTTTTCCAGAAGAAGTTTAGCTACGGATTGTTTTGGGTACCCTGCTGACGGACCATATCTCAGACAGTAAGCTGTACGAAAAATGTGGTTTAATCCTGCTTTTTGGGGCTATAATGACAAAAAAGATGACAAAGCTAGGACGCATTCTGTGGATGAAAGATGACAAATTGCCAAAGATTGTCTTTCTCGGCCAACCGTCAAGAGCCAAGTAAAAAGCAGGTCTTCCCCGAATGTGGTTGGAGGACGTCGTAAGGAAAGAATTAAAGAATATAGGAGCTTCTTGGAAGGAGATGAAAGAGTGAGGGTTTAAATAAATTGGGATAAAAGAGGAGCGTGCGTAGCTGTGTTGAAGTGTTGACCTCAGGCGACATGATGCTGCAGTGAGCTGTTAGTAGCATCAGTAATAATAGCAGTAGTAGTAGTGGTAAGTTGTAATTGTTTTAGTGTCCACTATGTTTCCTAGCTTTTCTTTGTTGGACGCAGCGGCTTGCTTTAATTTAATGCGACTATTTCGAGTCAGACATATCCAGTCCTTTGAAAAAAAGGAAGATATTTTCCTCTAATATTTTGCTTAAAGAATTCTACTAAAATCGTTTTTCTTCTCCGTTTTGTTCATTTTCATCTCCTCTCCTGTTTTTTTTTCAACCTGAAAAGGAAGCTATCCACTGCGAATCAAGTAAAAAATCAAGTATTTTGCAGTAGGCTTCAAGACATGGCTAATTGTAGAAAGAAAAAGCCAAGTCAGAATATGCATTTATTATAGATTCTAAAAATGCGTATGAGACATAGAATAGGCACATCTATATATATATATATATATATATATATATATATATATATATATATATATATATATATATATATATATATATATATATATATATATATATATATATATATATATATATATATATATATATATATATATATATATATATATATATATATATATATGGTACTAGTGCATTAAACTCTCTCTTTTATATACTGTATATGGAATGTCAAACTGGAGATGTTGTAGATACCGGTACGAAACCCGCCAGACTGGTTATTTCAATAGACCGCTATTAAGAATTGGAATGCAAAGAACAATTTTCATTGCGTTTACGATATTTAAACTGTTGTTTTTTGGGGTTTAGGGGGCGGAGATACCCAAGTTAAGTTAGGTTACGTATTTAATATATAGTATGCTTTAACTCCCACCTTTCTAACGTGCAAATATATAGCCCAAATTTGTTTCTAAACTATTATATATTCACCCTATTTTATTTTATTTCATTAGCATTAACCAAACTTGACTTCTTTAGCAGTATATAAAATACTAACCCACCCCCCTTTCGCCCGGTTGGCTCACTTCCTGTGAGCCAATGGAAAGCTATGGTTTGTTAAAACAGAATATTTAGCAGGCGGCAAAAAATTCCGGCTTAGGGGATTTAAAAGGCAGGAAGCCCCGCTTTTACATTTGGTAGTCTCTGCTTATTTTATGTTTGATTCGGTTTTTCTTTTTAATTTATGTCTATTTTGAGATTTATTTATTCATCCGTAGTATTATCAGTTATCTTTACGTTTTGTATAATTATTCATTCTAGTTCCAGTTCGTTTTGGATTTATTTGTTTATCAATTGCAATTCCTGCTTGTCTCAAATTTGAATGAGGCTCTTTACTTTTCTTTGGAAAATTCTTATTCAGAAAACATTTTAAGTTAATTTTGGTTCACTTTAATTTATAATGTTTTATAATTGGTTAATACTAGGAATATTTCCAAAGGTTTCTTTTTCTATTCTTCTGTTTCAGCATTAGAACGTTAGATTGCGAATTTAAATTTTGAACAAAATTTAATATTCAAAGAAAATTTTCAAAGATGGTTTTGTGAATACCATTAGTTTCCTCTCTAGTATTATTCTCTGTTCCTTTTTGGCCTCCTTTATTCAATCTTTGTAATTTCCGTTTTGTTTAAACTTGAAGTATTATATATAATTTATTTTCGGGTCATCTTACGTTTTATTTTGGGTAACTTTATTCATTTCGGGTCATCTTACGTTTTTATTTCGGTCTTTACTGTTCTTCAAAAAGCCATCTTTGGAAAACATTGGAACATGCTTTCGGTATTGTTACGGCCCTCTGATTGGCCAAGTTCACCTGCTTGTATTGCCAACTTTACCTTTGCGTTTTACGAAGCAACGCTCTAACAGATTTTTCATTTTTTGTTTTGATTTTAATTGGGGTAACAATAAATTATACTGAAACAATTGTGGTTTCTAAATATAGCTCAAATACAAAATTAAGACTCGTTAGAGAATACGTGACCTTTATCTTGGTCTTAAGCCTTGCTTTTCTTAATGAAAAAAAAAAAAAAATCAAATTTGTTGATGAAAAATGGTAGATTAAAACGGTCAGAGTGATCAGAATCGTTATTAAGTGTTTCGAACAATAAAAAGTAAAAATTAATTGGTTCAAAAGTCTATGAAAATAATCCTTTTCAAATATGACTATATTTAGGGCAGAGTAGGCATAAATTTGACGTGTATAAGCAGATTGTATCTATTGAATTTGCTTAATGCCCTAGGAATTACCATGCTATTTGCTGAATGCCCTTGGACCATACTATTTGCTTAATGCTCAACACCTTTTCAAAGAGAGTCAGTACTCCCTCACATGAATATGCATTACAGTTTGACGTGCACATTGTAAAATGCGAGCACTACGAGTGGGGATTCCCCACTGGTTCCTGAAGTCTAGCTTGTTACACAAGTTTGCTTCAACTCCACGTTTTCATGGATGCCACAATCAGAATTGTTTGATTGCCATTTGCAAAAAAGGATAAGGGATTCGCGAATTGGACTGTACGAACGATCATATTTGAATGATAGGGAAAAAAAAACAGCTAGATAACATTTGCGAATTGGATCGTATGAAGATAGAGAAAAAGGGTTAAAGTGATTAGCAGTTAAGGTGACCTCAATGGCGTTTGATCAGTGTTGTCAGTTTAAAATAGAGTCTAACGTTATAGTATACTAAAAAGTTAATACTAAGAGAGATGTAGATGGCAAGAAAAAAGAATTTTAATAATGGATAGCTTTACTTCTTCGATGTGTTCTGTATAATACACAAGTGGCGTTTGAACAGTGTTGTTAGTTTAAAATAGAGTCTAACGTTATAGTATACTAAAAAGTTGATACTAAGAGAGATGTAGATGGTAAGAAAATAATTTTAATAATGAAATTAAGAACAAACCTTAGAAATCCTTGCAAATCAATTAGTAAGGTGTATGTGAGTACGAACCATCAAGGATCATAAGCACCAGTGACCCTAACCAGCAGAGACATCAATCCCCAAAGGTCCCCTATTCCCAAACTCGATGGGCGCCCCCCTCTAATACAACTTTTTGGCCCCCTCCCCCAATTTTTTTGGATTTTTTTTAATTTTTTTTAAATTGTTTTATTATTTTTTAACTTGATATATATTTTCAACTTTTTTTTGTTTTTACATGTCTTCGAATGAGATGAAACATACTTAAAACAAAACAAAAATCATGGTTACATTCTATTGATTTTTCAAAGTTCATTTTGAATTTCTTTCGTTGAAATGCAAGAGTTGGAATATTTCAGTAGTGTTTTGTCGTGGTTTACCTTGTCATACTTACATTCTCATGATTTTTCAAAGTTCATTTTGGATTGCTTTTGTTGAAATGCAAGAGTTGGAAAATTTCAGTAGTGTTTTGTCGTGGTTTACCTTGTCACAGTTACATTCTCTTGATTTTTCAAAGTTCATTTTGGATTTTTACATTCTCTTGGTTTTACAAAGTTCATTTGGAATTTCTTTCATTGAAATGCAAGACTTGGATTATTTCAGTAGTGTTCAGTAATGATTATTTTTATTAGTAATGTTCAGTTACATACTCTTGATATTTCAAAGTTCATTTTGGATTTCTTTCGTAGAAATGCAAGAGTTGGAATATTTCAGTAGTGTTTTGTTATAATTTACATTGTCACAGTTACATTCTATTAATTTTTCAAAGTTCATTTTGAATTTCTTTCGTAGAAATGCAAGAGTTGGAATATTTCAGTAGTGTTTTGTTGTGGTTTACCTTGTCACACTTACATTCTCTTGGAGTTTTCAAAGTTCATTTTGGATTTCTTTCGTTAAAATGCAAGAGTTGGAATATTTCAGTAGTGATTTGTTGCGCTTTACCTTGTCACACTTACTTTCTCTTGATTTTTCGAAGTTCATTTCGGATTTCTTTCGTTGAAATGCAAGAGTTGAAATATTTCAGTAGTGTTTTGTTGTGGTTTATCTTTTCACAGTTACATTCTCTTGATTTTTCAAAGTACATTTTGGATTTTTTTTCATTGAAATGCAAGAGTTGGAATATTTCAGTAGTGTTTTGTTGTGCTTTACCTTGTCACACTTACATTCTATTGATTTTTCAAAGTTCATTTTGAATTTATTTCGTTGAAATACAAGAGTTGGAATATTTCAGTAGTTTTTTGTTTGTGGTTCACCTTGTCACACTTACATTCTCTTGATGATTTTTCAAAGTTCATTTTGGCTTTCTTTCTTTGAAATGCAAGAGTTGGAATATTTCAGTAGTTTTTGTTGTGCTTTACCTTGTCACAATTACTTTCTCTTGATTTTTCGAAGTTCATTTTGGATTTCTTTCCTTGAAATGCAAGAGTTGGAATATTTCAGTAGTGTTTTGTTGTGGTTTACCTTGTCACAGTTACATTCTCTTGATTTTTCAAAATTCATTTTGGATTTCTTTCATTGAAATGCAAGAGTTGGAATATTTCGGTAGTTTTTTGTTGTGCTTTACCTTGTCACACTTACATTCTCTTTATTTTTCAAAGTTTGTTTTGGATTTCTTTCGTTGAAATGCAAGAGTTGGAATATTTCAGTAGTGTTTTGTTGTGGTTTACCTTGTCACACTTACATTCTCTTGATTTTTCAAAGTTCATTTTGGAATTTCTTTCGTTGAAATGCAAGATTTGGAATATTTCAGTAGGGTTTTGTCGTGGTTTACCTTGTCATAGTTACATTCTCTTGATTTTTCAAAATTCATTTTTGAACTTCTTTCGTTGAAATGGAAGAGTTGGAATATTTCAGTAGTATTTTGTCGTGGTTTACCTTGTCACAGTTACATTCTATTGATTTTTCAAAGTTCATTTTGGATTTCTTTCGTTGAAATGCATGAGTTGGAAACATCATTTGTCGGATATGTCGGACAAAATTTTTTTATCAAGGAAATATCTGAATGCGTTTAAGGTATAGTACGAATGGCATGCAAAAAACACAAAATACTATCAGAATGAAATTCTTTATCAACATCCGTTGTTGGATGTGTCATTATGAAAAAAATTGTAAGTAAGTAAAAAAGTAAGTGAGTAACAAACTCTTTCTTGAGTTCACCTCTTGGATACACAATACAGAAATTTAATTCAGGAAATTATGAAAAAAATTGAACAAATATTCCATTAACATTCATTATCGATTGATGTCGCTTTCTAGACAGACAATACAGCAATTTCACAAAATCTAAGCATAGGAGTGATTAAATTCTATATCAACATTCATTTCTCGGATACATAGGAAAAAGTTGACAAAATCTAAGTTTAAGAGTGAATAAATTTTTTCTTATCAACATCTTTTGTCAGATACATTGGATAAAATTGACAGAATCTAAGTGTCAGAGTAAATATTGTTTTGATCAACATCCTTACTCAGATACATAAAAAAAATTGACTAAATCTAAATATCAGAATGAATAAATGCTTTAACAACATCCTTTATCGGATATGTCAGATAAAATTTACAAAATCTAAGTATCAGAGTGATTAAATTCTATATCCCTAACCCTTTCTCAAATACATGGGATAAAATTGAAAAAAATCGAAGCGTCAGAGTGAATAAATTTTTTTATACCAATATCTATTGTCAGATACATCGAATATAATTGACAAAATCTAAGTATCAGAGTGAATAAATGCTTTATCAAGATCCTTTGTCGAATATATCGGATAAAAGTGAAAAGATCTAGGTACCAGAGGGAATAAATGCATTATCAACATCGTTTGTCGGATATGTCAGTTAAAATTGACATGTCGGATAAAATTGACAAAATCTAAGTGTTAGAGTGAATAATTCTTTTATCAACATCCTCTGTCAGATACATCGGATAAAATTGACAAAATTGAAGTATCAGACTGAATAAATGTTTTATCAACACATCATTTGTCGGATATGTCGGACAAAATTTTTTTTATCAAGGAAATATCTGAATGCTTTTAAGGTATAGTACGAATGGCTTGCAAAAAACACGAAAATACTATCAGAATGAATAAATTCTTTATCAACATCCGTTGTTGGATATTTCATTATAAAAAAAATTGTAAGTAAGTAAGTAAGCAAGTAAGTAACAAACTCTTTCTTGAATTCACCTCTTGGATATATAATACAGAAATTTAATTCAGGAAATTATGAAAAAAAATTGAACAAATTCTTTATTAACATCATTATCGATTGATGTCGCTTCTAGACAGACAATACAGCAATTTCACAAAATCTAAGTATAGGAGTGACTAAATTCTATATCAACATCCATTTCTCGGATACATAGGAAAAATTTGACAAAATCTAAGTGTTAGAACGAATAAATTTTTTTTTATCAACATCTTTTGTTAGATACATCGGATAAAATTGACAGAATCTAAATGTCAGAGTGAATAATTTTCCTTTATCAACATCCTTTGTCAGATACATCAAATAAAATTGACAAAATCTAAATTTCAGAATGAATTAATGCTTTAACAACATCCTTTATCGGATATGTCGGATAAAATTGAAAAAATTAAGTATGAGACTGAATAAATGCTTTATCAACATCATTTGTCAGATATGTCGGACAAAATATTTTTATCAAGGAAATACCATCAGAATGAATAAACTTTTTATCAACATCCGTTGTTGGATATGTCATTATAAAAAAATTGTAAGTAAGTAAGTAAGTAAGTAACAAACTCTTTCTTGAATTCACCTCTTGGATACACAATGCAGAAAATTAATTCAGGAAATTATGAAAAAAAAATTGAAAAATTCTTTATTAACATTCATTATCGATTGATGTCGGTTCCTAGACAGACAATACAGCAATTTCACAAAATCTAAGTATAGGAGTGATTAAATTCTATATAAACATCCATTTCTCGGACACATAGGAAAAAGTTGACAAAATCTAAGTGTTAGAGTGAATAAATTTTTCTTATCAACATCTTTTGTCAGATACATCGGATCAAATTGACAGAATCTAAATGTCAGAGTGAATAATTTTTTTTATCAACATCCTTTGTCAGATACATCAAATAAAATTGACAAAATCTAAATTTCAGAATGAATAAATGCTTTAACAGCATCCTTTATCGGATGTGTCAGATAAAATTGACAAAATTTAAGCATCAGAGTGACTAAATTCTATATCAAAATCCTTGTCTCAGGTACAAAGGATAAAATTGACAAATTCTAAGTGTTAGAGTGAATAAACTTTTTTATCAACATCTTTTGCCAGATACATCGGATAAAATTGACAAAATCTAAGTATCAGAGTGAATAAATTCATTATCAACATCCTTTGTCGGATATGTCGGATAAAACTGACAGAATCTAAGTATCAGAGTGATTAAATTCCATACCAACATCCTTTTCTCGGATACATGGGATAAACTTGACAAAATCTAAGTATCAGAGTTATTAAATTCTATATCAAAATCCCTTTCTCAGATACATGGGATAAAATTGACACAATCTAAGTATTAGAGTGAATAAATGCTTTATCAATATCCCTTAAATGCATTATCAACATCAAATGTCAGATACGTCGGATAAAATTGACAAAATCTATGTACCAGAAAGAATAAATTCGTTTTCAAAGTTTTTATCGGATACATCAGATAACAGTCATAAAATCCAAGTTCTATACATTTTGACTTCATGCGTCCTTACGTTGAATTGAGGTTAGACCGGTTATAGATGACACTACACCCGCTTTGACACACAGTCATAGTGAGGAGAGATATTCAAAAAGTTGAGTTAATTTAAGTTCACTTAGAGTGGCCAGACATGCATTGGAATAAGCAAAGTGGGCCCCAAGGTGCTTCCCGGCCAGTGGTGCTTCCTGGCGGTCTACCAGGGGGGATTTTCCCGTGACTATGGTTAGGTTAGGCTAGATTAGGTTAGGTTAAGTTAGGTTAGGTTAGTCTACGTACGCGCGCGTACGTAGGATTTCTTCGTTGTCCTCTCAATTACTTGGACTATCTGTCTTGGCTTTTCTCTGTCTACAATTACCCAGCGTCTTGATGCAACCTATGCAACCTATTGCAAAATAATTGATAACTTCAATTCAAAATCAACGGAATCGGTCGAGGCCTTCGGCCTCGACCTCGTCTGTCTACAATGACCCAGTGTCTTGACGCAACCTATGCAACCTATTGCAAAACACATGATAACTTCAATTCAAAATCAATCCTGTTGAATCCCCTGAATGCGAGAAAAAACTTTGGAATCAGATGCGATAGAGTAATTTTGACATTTTGGACTTCATCATGCAAAAAAAAATAACATTAGAATCAAAATAAAACTTTCTTGGGCCAAGAATTGTGTTGCAGTCTTATTAAAAAAGAAAAACAATCTTTGCTTCCACAGAAAACCGGTAATCAAAGGAATCATAGGTCTTATGACTTAGACCCCTGAACAGTTTTTTTAGCCCCTGAAAAAAATCAAAATTATATGTAAACGGATACTTTTCAAATCAATGATGATATGAACCTAGCCATTGTTCGGGCTCAATCCCTACTGAAATGAGTTTGATTCATTTATAATTGAAACATAAAATTTATATTGAGATTGGCATTTAAGGGAAAGGTTCGATTTAGGGGAAACGGCTAAATATTTGAAAAATGAGGTACTTGGACAAGAAATTGAAAGGCTCCTGGAATTTTCGTGAAAATGGGGCAAGGGCTCTTTCCTTGCTTATTTCCTGATTTTATAACGATAGTATTATTGCTACAGCACCCACCAGCACAAGTATTACAGTATTGTAACACCCTTATTTATAAGAGGGGAGTAAATAAATAAGATAGAAAAAATCATTAAAAAACATAAAATCGTGAATATTCATAAAAACAAGACAAATGAAACTAATCATAGACAGCAAAATAGCGCTGCCTAAGTAAAGAACGATGTTGGCAAAGTGATTTTTTTTTGTTGACCAGAGCACTTCGTATCAAAGGAGTTGTCGTAGAAACTTCGAAAAGGGCTCATTCGATTGGAATTGGAAGGGCTTGTGTCTTTTTTAATAGACGAAAGTGATTGGAAGGCAACTAATACCCCTTCCACGCCCACCATTTCCCCAAACACATCCAGTTAAAATTTCGAGACAGCTATTTTGTTCAACATAGTTCAATGATTTAGAAATTATGTCTTTGAGGAGAACACTCCCCCCACAGTCTTCAGGGCAAGGGTTGTAAGTTACCCCCTGGGGGCATATAAACCTAAGGTTTTATTGGAAGCTTTGTCGTGGAAACTTGAAAAACGGCTCATTCGATTGGATATTCAAAGGGCTATTGCCCTTTTTAATAGTCGAAAGTGATTGGAGGGCAACTAAACCCCCTCATACAACCACCTCTTCCCCAAATATATCCAATTAAAATTCTGATATAGACATTTTGTTCAACGTAGTTGAAAGTTCTGGAAATAAGGTCTTTTAGAATGACACCCCCCCACACAGCCTTCAGGGCAATGGTTGTAAAATATGCCGTGGGGCATATAAGATTTTTATATAAGCATTGTCGTAGAAACTTCAAAAAGGGTTCATTTGATTAGAAATCAAACGCCTACCATTTCCTCAAACACATTTCCCCCACAGCCCTCAGGGCAAGGGTTGTAAGTTATACCCTGGGGGCGTATAAGGTTTTTATAGAAAGCGTCGTCGTAGAAACTTCGAAAAAGGCTCATTCGATTGGAAATTCAAAGGGCTGGTGCCCTTTTTAATAGTCGAAAGTGATTGGACGGCAACTAACCCCCCACTCACGCCTTTTCTTTCCCCGAACATATCCAATCAAAATTTTGAGATGACCATTTTGTTCAACGTAGTTGAAAGTTTTGCAAATTAGGTCTTTGAGGGTGATAACCCCCTCAGACCCCTCAGGGCAAGGGTCATAAGTTATGCCCTGGGGGCATATAAGGTTGTTATATAAAGTGTTGTCGTGAAAACTTCAAAAAGGGCTCACTCGATTGGAAATTAAAAGGACTAGTGCCTTTCCTAATAGTCGAAAGTGATTGGAGGGCAGCTAACACCCTCTCACGCCCACTATTCCCCCAAACACATGCAATCAAAATTTTGAGATATCTATTTTTTTCAAAGTAGTTAAAAGTTCCGGACATTATGTCATTGATGATGATAACCCCCTAAGAGCTTTCAGGGCAAGGATTGTAAGTTATACGCTGGGGGCATATAAGGTTTTTTATAGAAAGTGTTACCGTAGAAACTTCAAAAAAAGCTCATTTGATTTGAAATCGAAAGGGCTAGTGTCATTTTTAATAGTCGAAAGGGATTGGAGAGCAACTAACCCCCCTCTCACGCCCACCATTTCCCCAAACACATCCAATCAAAATTTGAGATAGGTTATTTGTCCAACATGGTTGAAAATTCTGGAGATTTTTGTCTTTGAGGATGACAAGCCCAACCCCCCACCCCCCAACCTCTCAGGGCAAAGGGTAGTAAGTTATGCCTTGGGGGCATATAAGGGTTTTATAGAAAGTGTTTTCGTAGAAACTTCACAAAGGGCATTTTATTGGAAATTAAAAGGGCTAATGGCCTTTTTAATAGTCGAAAGTGGTTGGAGGCCAACTAACCCCCCCCCCCCCTCTCATACCCACCATTTCTCCAAACACTGCCAATCAAAATTTTGAGATAGACATTTTGTTCAACGTAGTTGAAAGGTCTGGAAATTATGTCTTTGAGGATGACACACCACCTATAGCCCTCAGGGCAAGGGTTGTAAGTTATAACCTGGGGGAATATAAGGTTTTTATAGAAAGTGTTGTCGCAAAAACTTCAAAATGGGCTCACTCGATTGTAAATTGAAAGAGCTGGTGCCCTTTTTAATAGTTAAAAGTTTTTAGAGGGCAACTAACCCCCCTCTTACGTCTACCATTTCCCAAACACATGCAACCAAAATTTTTAGATATCCATTTTTTTCAACGTAGTTAAAAGTTCTGGAAACAAGGTCTTTGAGGATGATAACCCCCTCAGAGCCCTCGGGGCAAGGGTTGTAAGTCATGCCTGGGGGCATATAAGGTTTTTCATAGAAATTGTTGTAGTAGAAAATAAAAAAAAGGCTCATTTGATTGGAGATTAAAAGGGCTAGTGCCCTTTTTAATAGTCGAAAGTGATTGATGGGCAACTAACCCCCTTTCACGCCCACCATTTCCCTAACACATTCTGAGATATGTCTTTTCTTCAACACAGTTGAAAGTTCTGGAAAGGGCTCACAAAAAGGGCTTACACTTGAAAAACGGTTCATTTGATTGGAAAATAAAAGGGCTAGGGCCCTTTTTAATAGTAGAAGGCGATTGAAGGGCAACAAACCCCCCCTTTATCGTCCACCATTTCCCCAAACACATTTTGTATAGGTATTTTCTTCAACATAGTTGAAAGTTCTGGAAAGTGCTCACAAAAAGGGCTCAAAATTCAAAAAGGGCTAATTAGATTGGAAAATAAAAGGGCTTCTGCCCTTTTTAATAGTAGAAAATTATTGGAGGGCAACTAACCCTCTCACGCCAACCATTTCCCCAAACACATCCAATAAAAATGTTGAGACAGTCATTTTGTTCAACGTAGTTGAAAGATCTGGAAAGTAGTTCTTTGAGGATAACACCCCCCCCCCCCCACAGCCTTCACGGCAATGGTTGTAAGTTATGCCCTGGTTGCATATAAGGTTTCTTATAGAAAATATTGTCGTAAAGACTTCAAAAAGAGCTCATTCAATTAGAAACTGAAAGGGCTAGCACCCTTATTAATAGTCGAAAGTGATTGGAGGGCCACTAACCCCCCCCCCCCCTCACACCCACCATCTCCTCAAACACATACAATGAAAATTTTGAGATAATCATTTTTTTCAACGTAGTTGAAGTTCTGTAACTTGTGTCTTTGAGGATGACAAACCCCCCACACCCCTCAGGGCAAGGGCTGTAAGTTATGCCCTGTGGGCGCATAAGGTTTTTATAGAGAGCGTTGTCATAGAAAGCTCGAAAACGGCTCATTCAATTGGAAATTAAAATGGCTAGTACCCTTTTTAATAGTCAAAAGTGATTGGAAGAAAACTAACACCCCTCCCACGCCCACCATTTCCCGAAACACACCCAATAAAATTTGGATATACCCAATTTGTTCAACATAGTTGAAAATCCCGGAAATTATGTCTTTTCGGATGACAATCTCCCCACAGCCCTGATTGCAAGGGTTGTAAGTTAAGCCCTGGGGACATACAAGGTTTGCACAGAATGCATTGTCGTAGAAACTTCAAAAAGGGCTCATTCGATTGGAAATTGAAAGGGTTAGTACCATTTTTAAAAGTCGAAAGTGATTGGAGGGCAACTAACCCCCCTCTTGTGCCCTCCATTTTCCAAAACACATCCAATCAAAATTTTGAGATAGCCAAATATTTATTGCTATCTCAAAAGGTCTAAAAAGACTTCTTTTCCATACCATCCAAGAGGTAAAGACATTGGTACTTTTTTTTAAGAAGTTTCGGCAGTTTCTTTTTTTCGCTAAGATTAGTCAAATATTACTTGTAAATTTTACAAGCAAGTCAGAAACTAGCAGCCAACTTACCAATTGTCTACTATAGCCTTAGTCCTCTCCTTGATTTTCATAAATTATATATTGACTCAAGTCCATATATATATATATATATATATATATATATATATATATTATATGATATAGATAGTATATATATTTATATATATATATATATATATATATATATATATATATATATATATATATATATATATATATATATATATATATATATATATATATATATATATATAATATATATATATATATATATATATATGTTATATATATATATATATATATATATATATATGTATTATATATATATATATATATATATATATATACATTTTGCTCAACTTAGTTGAAAGTTATGGTAATTAGGTCTTTGCCAGCGTTGTCGTAGACTTCAAAAAGGACTCATCAAGTGAAAATTGAGAGGGTTAGTGCCCTTATTAATAGTCAAAGGTGAACAGTGGGCAAATGCCACGTTCATCACGTCCCCAAACACTTCCGATCAACATTTTGATATAGCCATTTTGTTGAAAGTAGTTGAAGGGTCCGGAAATCGTGTTTTTTTTTTTAATATGACAACCCCCTCACAGCCCTCAGGGCCATGGGCGCCCATATGGGGGGGGGGGCAGGGGGGGGGGGGCTATTGCCCCCCCCCTGGCTGAATGATGCTGCCTTATTTTTATATTTTTGTTCTGAGATTTCTATTATATAGCATTAAAAGTAGCAATTAGACGAAGTTTGCCCCCCCCCCCTGGAATTCAGCTTATGGGCGCCCATGCTCAGGGCTAAGGTTGTAAGTTATACCCTGGGGGCATATAATGTTTTTATAGAAAGTGTTGTCGTAAAAACTTCCAAAAGAGCTCTTTCGATTGGAAATTGAGAGGGCTATTGGCCTTTTTAATGGTCGAAAGTAATCGGTGAGAGAATCCCCCCAGGCCCCTTATATCCCCAAACATTTCCGATGAAAATTTTGATAAGGCCATTTTGTTTAACGTAGTTGAAAGGTCTGGAAATTATGTCTTTGAGGATGAAAACCCTCCCCTCAAGACAAGGGTCTTAAAGTTATGCCTTTGGGGCATATACGGTTTTTATAGAAAGTTTTGTCGTAGAAGCTTCAAAAAGGGATCATTTAATTAGAAAATGAGAGTACTAGTGCCTTTTTTATTAGTCGAAAGTGATCAGAAGGCAAATGCCCCCCGCCCCCCTCACACCTATCATTTCCTCAAACACTTCCAATCAAAATTTTGATATAGCCATTTTGTTCAGCCTATCAGAAAGGTCTGGAAATTATGTCTTTGAGGATAACAAATCCAGGGCAATTTTGTAAGATATGTCCTGGAGACATATAGGGTTTTTACAGAAAGTGTAGTCATATAAACTTCGGAGGGGCATCATTGGATTTGTAATCAGACGCTCTAGTGCTCTTTTTAAGAGTCGAAGTGATCAGAGGGCAGCTACCCCCTCCTCCCGACACACACGTCGTATTGTCCTGAAATGTGTCTAATAGACATTTTGAGATAACCATTCTATTCAAAATAGTCTAAATATTATATAACAAGGCTTTTGGGGTTGAAACAAACCCAGAGATTAGGGGTAAGGGTTGTAAGTTATACCCAGGGGGTAGTTAAGGTTTTTATGGAAGGGATGGTTGTTTAACTTCAGAAGAGGCTTAGTCTTTCTCCCTGAAAAAGACTATGTCAATATAAAACGAACAGAAATTAATCAAAAAACTTTTTGCACAAAATAAGTTTTTCAAAAAAAAAGTAAAGAACTTCATTAAACCAAAAATGAACAAAAAATAGAATCAAATAATCTACCAAGTACACAACTACCACAAATCAGTATCAATAAAAAATGAAGCCCAAAACAAACAGAAATTAAAATAAGTCAAATACTCAAAACGAGCAAAAATTAATCTGAGTAGGGTTCTAAACCCTATGCTTTCTAAAAGCCAGAATATAATTTGAACTTTACTGAAAAAATTCCTTTAAATGTTTTCACTTTTATAACTTTAAGAAATCAAAAATTAATTAAGATTTTAAGGAATAAATATCGGCATATGTATATTAAACTGGCAATGCACATTTTTGTCAGTATATTCATTTGAGTAAAGTACAAATTATGTTCTGGCTTTTAGAAAGCATAGGGGTTTTGAACCCTACTACTATTAATTTCTGCTCGTTCTGAGTTGGACTTATTTTAATTTCTGTTTGTTTTGGGTTTCATTTATTTATTGATACTGATTTGTGACAGTTGCATGCTTGGTAGATCATTTGATTCTATTTTTGTTCATTTTTGGTTTAATAGAGTTCTTTCCTTTTTTTTTTGAAAAACTTATTTTGCGCAAAAAGTTTTTTTTTGAATAATTACAAGAAAAAAAACGGATAAGACGGTGGAACCTACAAAGACTTAGCGGTGCATCAGTTAATAGATTTGATATTACTGTTTAAATCAATATTATTAAAAATACTACTAACACTGGCTTAGGAAAGCACGGAATTGTTGCAAAAGCTGGAATATGATCTAAAAAATACTCGCCTTCTATAAAAGAAGAAATATCATCCAGAGCCATCGCTGGTGCATAGGGAAATATCAAATTAACGTTGCAGTTGCTAGGTCTTTTTTACAGGGACAAGTTGTAACCTGGTTGCCCAACTTTGCCGTAGCGGGGATCGATCTTTAGGCCTTTTATTGCCAGGCAGCGCATCAATCCATTGTGCTACCATAGGGAAATCGTCTTCTGTAAAGACTAAATATTTCATGGTTTCAAAACAGTAGGCTTTCTTTTATCCCTTTCATCTTCTGTTTAGAGGTAGTAAATAGTCAAACTGGTTCTTCGAAGAAAGTGTGATTCAATTTATTACTCTACGGCTGGTCTTTAGCATAGCATGGTAAACTAGATCTGAGTTATTTTTATGTGACAATAATTAATTCATTTCTATTCTTGAAAAGACATTCAACGAGCATTTTCATTCTTGGCACTAGTAACCGCAACCGCTATTACAATGTCACAATGTGTGAAAATTACATTGTGAATTAGGAGGTCAATAACAATTAGTGTCAAAAACTACAATCCCTGATTAATGTCAGGATTAACCAATGAAGTAGGATTCAAAAAGCTTCTAGCTATCTGCTGAATGTCTTCTTTTCTTTACTAGGCATGAAAAGATAATGGGGGGGGGCCTGCATCTATAGGTATTACAAGTTAAAATCACGCAGCCTAATATCAGGCATTTGGGCAAGAAGGAGTCTTTGAGGCAAGGCCGTATCTTGGATTTTCGTTCGAGGTGGGGGACTTTACAAAAATTTTTTAAAATGCATCAAGAGTTTTTGTATGCATTTTTGCTACGTTTTCACGGTAAAGGTAAAGAATACGGCAGTGGATTTTACAGTCTACCAGCAGTGCTGATCTCTGTTTCTTGGCCCTTCAACGAGGAAGTGTAATGAAAGGTTGGGGGTCATCCATCCTGTGCGTTCGCACACAATCCCTGTTTACCTTCCCCAGATTTTACCAGGTTCCCATTTAGAGCTGGATCTACTCTGGCTGAACTAACAGAATCACACCACTGACCCACATTCCAAACCAATAGCCATCGACGCAAGGACCAAGGCTGTATCCAGCGAGTTGGGGTTTTCAACCCCCCAACCCTGAAATGTTTTTTCGTCCATAAAGTGTAACAAAAATGAATATAAACAAATTGTTGATGCTTAAAAATTTTTTTTTTAAACCATTCGAAAAAAAAATCCTTCTGCACCCCCCCCCCCCCAGGATAAAAATCCTGGATACGGCCTTGACATGGACTCAAGTCAGAGTTTTTTGTTTGTTTTTTTTTTTTTTGGGGGGGGGGGGGGGGGAGGGGGAATTTTAAAACCCGGTAAGCCCATCCTTTGGATACGGCTTTGCTTTCAGGCCCATGTCCACCCAAGAATCTTCAGTTTTTTCGTATAATTCTTCAGTCTTTCTATTTATTGAAGCCCTTCCTCCCAGACAATTTTGCACGTCTTTTTAAATAGATTCTTGCAAAGGCGGATCCAGGATTTTTTTTTTTTCGGGGGGGGGGGGGGGGAAGTGTTACTAATTTTTTACTTTGTCGGGGGGGGGGGGGTACTAATTTTTGACTGTTTTCGACTAATTATACTGATTTTTACCTAGGTTTTACTAATTTTCGACTTATTTTCAACTCGGTCAAATATTTCGGGGAGGGGGGTTCAAACCGGGTAACCCCCCCCCCCTGGATACGGCCTTGGATTCTTGCTTAAATACCTGCCTAATTGCCAGGGCTTGTAATATTTTTGATTTAATTTTTTTTAACTGAAAGCAAGGAGCAACATTAAAACTCAAAACGAACAGAAATTATTCTGTATATGAAGGTGTTGCCCCCTCTTCAATATTGCTCTTTACGCTGGAGTATTAAGAACTTTTAAAAAAGCTTCCTATTATACTTTAAACGGCCCTTGTGTTTCAGTAGCCGTTCTTAAAAAAAAAAAAAAGATTAACAGTCAAACTTTAGGAAATTGCCTTCCCCACGGAAATATTCTCTTTTGAAACCCACCCCGTGTACAGCCCCCCCCCCCAAATTATGTTTGTAGGCTTTCCACTAACAAATACTATGCGTAAACAACGGGCAAATTTCACAAATTACACGCGGGGGGGGGGTCCTTTGTTTAGCAATAATGCTAAACAAAATGACTATCTCAAAGTTTTGGTAGTACAATTTGGGGAAAAGAGGGTGTGGGAGAGGGGCTAGTTACCCTACAATGTTTTTGGTCACTTAAAAAGGGCACTAGAATTTTTAATTTCTGTCCGAATACAGTCCCTCCTGATCATCTAAGACCATTATTTCGATACGAAAAAAAAAAAAAAAAAAAAAAAAAACACGCATCTGTAATCTTTCTTCTGGCAAAAAAAAAAATGCAAAATTTGACATTTTTTATGTAGGAGCTTGAAACATCTACAGTATGGTCATCTGATGCGCTGAATCTTATGGTGTGCTTTGATTTTCATTAAGATTCCTTGACTTGCAGAGGGTGTAACCCCCCCCACCTAATTTGAAAATCAGATAAATTTTCTCGGGCTCGTAGCTTTTAATGGGTAACACTAAACTTAATGAATCTTATAGATTTTGAATCAGCATAATAAGCCGATTTTTTATGTCTTTTGATATCAAAATTACGTTTTTTAGGATTTTGGTTACTATTGAGCCGAAGCAAGAAGGCTCTGGCCTTCTTGGATAGTAAACATAGATTCTAAGCATTTTTCAAAAGGGGTTGTAAAATTTTGTGAAAGGGGAGAGACATCAACCTCTTTGCTCTTCTCCCTAGAGTTTTTTTTCTTTTTCAAAATGGAATGTATCAGATGATATTGTCTTTGCTTTAGTTATCAGCATTGTTAAATCGGGGGGACCGTAGCCTGAATATTATTGTATAAACTAGCAAAAATATTTCGAGGGGGTAGAAACTCGAAGCTTCTCCTTCTTCTGCTGAGTCTCGAATTGCTCGTCGGGATTTAAATAGCAGTGGCTTTATTTCTATTTATCCAAGAACAATCAGGAATTTACAGAACATACGAATCTGAGTTACATATCACACGTAATCTGTCATTGTTTCTTTGGGAACAAGTCCCCCCTAGATTTCAACAATGATTTTTTCACATCTTCTTTTTAAAAAATACCCCCCCCCCCCTTGTTCTATATTTTCATGAATTAGTGCCACTGTCTGCTGCTCTGAAGCAAGAACATGAAAGAAAAAGTAAAACTTCAAATCAACTTTTCAAAAATTTAACTGTCCAACTGATATTTCATCTCTTTAAAAAAAGATCAAAATCATCGGAAAACTGGGAAAAGAGAAGCAAAAAAAAAAAAAAAAAGTAAACACACACAAAACATCTTGCTTCTAATTTTACCCTCAAGTAAAGTTAAAAACAATATGAGCTTATCCAAAATAGAAACACTGGTTAGAATAGCAGTATTCTAAAACCGCTTTTTTGGGAGGGTTAAACGGATAGAGATAAGTTATCTTCAGTATTCTATGGGACCGGACCTGGCCCCCAAAATTTGCGAATTTCTTATAGAATAAATTCTAACAGTGAAAAGTTATGTCTATCAGACCGTAAAACCTTTGTTGCCTAGGGGCTTCGTGGAACAGTGGTGTTTATATTTCCTACTGGCCTGCTAAGTCCCAAGGTACCAAGGGAAAGATCTACTTATCCAGCAAAACCAGCCGAACATTTTCATTAAGTATCTGCAAAGATTTGGGGCATCCGTGGGCATATGCATTTTGTATTAGCTTGCAATGCCCTGGGAAATCCCAGAAGGCAGCGGATAGCGCTCAACGCACTTTTTTCTCTATCCCATGAAACTCCTATTCAGAGAGACTAGTAATGTACGTGTTAGTATACTTTAATAAATAACAGTGAAACTAAAAACAAAATAGTAACAATGTGGAAAGGGGGGCAACTATTAAACAAACAAAAAATGTTCCTAATTAAACATTATATAGCACAAAAGGTTTCCTTTTCCAACCCAGGTATTTTAGGGGTGGGGTTCAACCCCCCCCACTTCCTCTAACAACCCTCATAAAAAATATTATCGTGTATGAAATTAAAAAAGTCAACTTTAAAAAAAACATGAAAAAAATAGTAGGGTACAGCTGTGCATAAAAGTGTTTAACTTGCAGTTTCAACAGTGGCGTCATTTCGGGAGGGGGCAAGTTTCCCCCATTAATTTGGATGAAAAATTATTATATAGCCCATGCCCCTTGACTCTTCGGATGTGGACCCCTCTTGCCCCGAAATAAGATTGCTGGAGCTACGCTCCTTATGTACAATGTATTTTCAAGGACTCCTTTTTTAAATGACAGTAGACGTATTTCCTATTTGAACTTCTGTCGTTTTCGTGGCGAAGAAGGTGCTTCAGACTCATCGACGAAACCCAGTTTTACCGTATCTTTGAAGGACAGTCTTCAGGATGGGAACCATGTACACAGCCATCAAAAATGATTTTCGGAAGCCCCCCTTAAGGCCGTGTCTGGGAGGGAGGTTACCGTGGTTAAACCCCCCGGAAAAATTATGTCCAGCACGTAAAAGTAACTAAAATGCATTTAAACAAAAAAAATGATCCATTTTGCATATTTTTTTTGTAAGCCTCCACCAAACAAAAATCGTGGATATGCCCATGGCCCCTTTATTATCTCTGACGACTTGGTAAAAATAATCAGCTCACTATATAAATTCAATAAATAAGAAGAATAAAACAAAGAATAAGATAAATAGGACAATAAGATGAATTAAAGAATAAGAAAATGACAACTCCTAAAATTGAGATGACAACTACTGAAAATTTCACTGTTTAAAGAATAAAGATGCAGATATTTTGCCAATTTGATTTCTAAACAAGATAAAAATCTGAACAAGATAGATAGTAAGCCTAATCTATAAGATTAATCAATAAAGGAAAACTTTAACATGTTATCCAAAACTATCTTGATTTCATTCACTAATGAGCCAAATTACAAATGATAAGATCCCTGTGTATACGTCAAGAAGAAGTATTTATCGATACTTAGAGAAGGTAATATGTCCATAGGCCTGTTTAGTTCCAGAAACAGAAGACAATTGATCTTTTAATTGCTGGAGGAAATTAGCCGCTTTGTGTCATTCAGTGTAATATTATGGCGTCTCGGTGGAAATTGGCCTCTCCGTCTCAATTTAGAGAAATAGAGGTAAACTAGTGATGTTGGCTATGAGCCGCACATTCTGTTGACCATTAATGCCAGCTTTTATGAGAACATTCTGCCGTTGGCCTGTGAACTAGCGTACTTAGACAGAAAAATCACATAATTCAGGGAGTCTAACTGACGTCATTGTGGCCTCTACAACAAAACAGGTGCATTCGTGTGTGAAGAAACGGTGAAAGGAATAAAATTTGCTTTGTAATATCAAAATACTGTTACATCGTTTATAATTGATATAAAGTGTATAAAATATCTTCAAAATAATCGGTGAAGTTCTCATTGACGTCATCGTGGCCGCAATAGACAAAAATGAGCATTCATGTGCGAAAAGGGCTGACAGATGAAAAGTTGCCTTGTAATAGTAATTTACTGACAAAACTCAGTGACAGTTTTGATAGATGATTATGTCATTTAAACCCATTAACGCCATTATGAAGAAGAATTAGATAATTTTTACCATAATTCGGATATAATGTACTTTACAGTACTTTATTAGTGTAAAGGAGTGCTTTAGTAACTGCAACTTTCGGCAATGAGAATTTTAGTGCATCTGTTTGTCATATTTACTTGAATACAACAATTATGTTTTGTTTCGTACTATTCATTATATTTTTTTTTTCTATATTGCATCATCTTGTGTATGAAGATATAGTTGTTGTCAAACATTTATTCAGTTTTTATACTATGGTTTGTTACTTCAAAAAACAAGTAGATATAGCCACTTCCATTAAAACGAGCCCTTAAACATCTCCCTACAATGTCCCCCCCCTCCAGCGATGACAGAAAAAAAGGGAGCAAGAAAATAAAAGGAGAGAGGTCACTGTTTCCCATGCGAAAAAGTGATTTTTTTGGATGGTTAAGACTGTAATTCTCGTAAATTGGGTTTTTGACTATGGTGGTTCCGACGGTGCAGTTTTTTAATTTCGACCCGACAGCATTTTTTGTAAAGTTTAAGGCTATTTTACGGAGTTCTCTCGTTGCGAAATTTACTTTTGCAACGAACTTGTATCATTAAAAACTAATTGAAATAATAATTAAGGTGCAAACCACGATTAAAACCGTTAATGGAAATATTATTTTTACACCATACACCATATTTTTACAACATACAACATACAAGGCCGTACTCAGGATATTTTTTGGAGGGGGTTTTTGCTCAAAGATTTTTTGGGGGGGGAGTGGGGGGGGGGGGGGTACACAAAACGCATACAAATATTGTTTATATCCATTTTGTTAAGTTTTTCCGGGCCAGACAAAAATTTCAGAGCAATATAAAAGATATTGCTCATGTCTATGTCTTTCCTATAAATCAAACATCAGCAAGTTCAAAATGGCACTAAAAACGGCACTTTTGGTGCCATGTCTCAATTGGAAAAGCTGGGGCTAGTGGACTACCAGTACTTTTTGGAGCGACGTTTAATGGCTCACTTTAAAGCTATTGCTCGTATCTACGTGATGTTTATCAATTTTTGCCATCCATAAGTGTGATATAGCACTAAAAAACAATACTTTTGATGTCACTTCTTAAGTAGAAAAGCTTGGAAGTATAAAACGAAATCATTATTGTAATAATTATGGTCCAAAAATCCGTAACCGGAGGTTTGCAAGAACACCTCTCGTATGTTCCTCCTCCAAGTCCCCTTAAGCTACGCAATTAAGGTAAAAAGCGCTAATATATCAAATCTCTTTGTTGAAGGCGTGGTTTTGTTGGTACAGCGTTCGATTTGGAAATAGAATGTCTTGCGTTTGGTTCCTGCTTGGGTATTTTTTTTTTCAATTGTGGTTATATCCCTTCTATACGATAATTTTCTAATTATTTTACTGTTTTTGTAAATGTGATGCACTCATTTTTTAAAAGCTTGTCCCAGGAAGGTATTAGATCAAGTATTTTGATTCAAAAGGGAGTAGAGGTCATCCAGCTCATGGTTTGCAACGACATTTTGAGTAGATCTTTAAATCCATACCCCAACAATGGCGTAATTTTTGTCAAAATTCTGTTGGGGGGTGGGGGTCAAAGTTGGAGCCAATTTTCCCAAATCAAGTGAAAATGACAGAGAAAACTGAAAAAACTACCGTATAGTAATAAAAAGGTAAAAGGTGTACTAAAGAAAACTGACCTGTTTCAGTGGATGCTTGAATTATGCTTTTCTTAGTTTTGACAACATTTTCGGAGAAAATAAATTACAGCTCGGAGGGAGGGGGGAACTAGGGTTTGGAAAAAACTGAGGTCTGGGAGGGGAAGTTCCCCCTCTGCCCCATAGCTAATTACACCCCTAGTCCCAACATCTTGCCACTAAGTGGCTGGAGAAGTGTAAATTGCATATTAAAAGAAGGATACTTATTGCTATACTTACATTGAAATTGTTTACTTAACATTTCCATTGTAATTATCTCTCTATACGTAAGATTGCGCATCCAAAGAGGAAGAAAGACAAATGAAAACAGTTCTGTAGGAGAATTTCATGGCTCAGGTCAGGAATCCCAAAATTTTGAAATGAAAACAAAACTTATTTTGTAATACCATTTATCGTACCTACACAAGAAATGATCTTTTTTTGAAATTTCCATTCATTTCTTAGTAATGATAGGCTTTTTATTTAGGGTCAGGTCAACAATCCCTAAGCCTAAAGGCACAATTCTCTTGAGCTAGCAAAATTTTCTGTAAGTATGTCGATATACAAACCCGTCCGCTCAGTTAACCCTTTATGTAGAAGCTACTCACCTACTCACCCAAATAAGTTTAGAGAAACAAAGATCTATGTCGTCTCTTTTAATTTTTTCTTACAAAGAGTAACGACACCATGTTTTGATTGTTTTTTTTTCCACTCTAAACTTATTTTTTCCTTCAATTCTTGTATGGTTTTATAGTTCAGCTCCTTAATAAGGGTTGAGGTGTCTTATCTGCCCTAAATTCGAGGTGATTAGAAATTATATGAAAAAAAGTTTTCAATTGAAACTAAGGACAAAGATTAAAACTTAATACGAACAGAATTATTCCATATCGGAGACAACGCTATAGCGTTGCCTATAGTAAAGACCATGTGACTCAAATGTTTAATTTTTTATTCATTTATTTATTTTTCTCTCAGAAGCACTTCATATGGAAGGGGTCGTCGCAATAACTTCGGAGGGGGCTCTTTCGATTCGAAACCGGGAGCTCTAGTGCCCTATTCAATAGTCAAAAATGAAATGAGTGCAACTGCCCCCCCCAAGCCCTTTTTTTTCAAATATATCCGATACAAATTTTGAGATAGCCATTTTGTTAAAAATAGTTTAAAGATCATACAACAAAAACTCTGGTGTCGACAAAATCCCCATGGGTCCGAGGGCAGGCGATGTAAGTTATGCCCTGGGGGCAACTATGGTTCTTGTCGAAGGGATGCCCCTATAAACTTCAGAGAGGGCTCTTTTTGTTGGAAATTAAAATTTCTAGTTCACTTTTTCAGAGTCAAAAGAATTGGAGGGCAACTACCCCCCCCCCCCCCACACTATCTTTTTCCCCAAATGCATCAAGTAAAAAATTTTGAGATAGAAATTTTGTTAAAAATAGTTCAAAGATCATACAAGAAAAACGCAAGGATCGACACAACCTCCCAGGGCCCGGAGGCAAGCGTTGTAAGTTATGCCCTGGGGGCAAATATGGTTCTTATAGAAGGGGTGCTCGTACAAACTCCAGAGAGGGCTCATTGGATTGGAAATTAAAAGGTCTAGTTTACTTTTTCAGAGTCAAAAGAGATTGGAGGTCAACTAGCCCTCCAAAATTTTGAGATAGCAGTTTTGTTAAAAATAGTTCTAAGGTCATTTAACAAAAACTCCGGTGTCGAAACAACCAACTAGGACCCGGGGGCAGGCATTGTAAGCTATGCCCTTGGGGCATATAAGATTCTTATGGAGGAAATCCTCGCATAAACTTTACAGAGGGCTCATTTGATTGGGAATTGGAAATTCTAGTTCACTTTTTAAGAGTCAAAAGTGATCTGAGGGCAACTGCCCCCCCCACACCCTCATTTCTCCAAATGCATCAGATAAAAATTTTGAGATAGACATTTGTTAAAAATAGTCCAAAGGTTAGAAGACAAAACTCTGATGACGACACAACTGCCCAGGGCCTTGGGGTAGGCCATAGGTTATGCCCTCGGGGTATAAAATGCCCTTATGGAAGGGATGCTCCTATAAACTTCAGAGAGGACTCATTTGATTGAAAATTGAAAGTTCTATTTCTCTTTTTAAGAGTCCGGGGTTGACAAAACCCCCAGGGCCCGAGGGCAGGCGTTCTATGTTATGCCCTAGGGGCAAATATGGCTCTTATAGAAGGAATACTCATGTAAACTTCGGAGAGGGCTCTTGCGATTGGAAATTAAAAGTTCTAGTTCACTATTTCAGTTTCAAAAGCGATTGGAGGGCAAGTAATCCCCCCCCCCCTCCCACGTCCTTTTTTCCCCAAATGTATCATAAAAATTTTGAGATAAACATTTTATTGAAAAAGTTCAAAGATCATACATGAAAAACGCCATTGTCGACACAACCTCCCAGGGCCCGGGGGCAAGCGTTGTAAATTATGCCCTGGGGGCAAATATGGTTCCTATAGAAGGAATACTAGTATAAACTTCAGAGAGGGCTCGTTTGGTTGGAAATTAAAAGTTATAGTTCACTTTTTCAGAGTCAAAAGAGAATGGAGGGCAACTGGCCTCCCCCCACCGTTTTTTTTCCCAAATACATGAAATAAAAATTTTGAGATGGTAATTTTGTTAAAAATAGTTCAAAGGTCAGATAACGAAATTCTGATGTCGACACAACCAACTAGGCCCGAGGGCAGGCATTGTAAGCTATACCCTTGGGGCATATAAGATTCTTATGGAAGAGATGCTCGCATAAACTTCACAGAGGGCTCATTTGATTGGGAATTGGAAATTGTAGTTCACTTTTTAAGTGTAAAAAGTAATCGGAGGGTACCTGCCCCCCCCCCCCCCACCCCTCATTTCTTTCTCCAAATGAATCAGATATAATTTTGAGATAGAAATTTTGTTAAAAAAATAGATCAAAGGTCAGATAACAAAACTCTGATGACGACACAAATGCCCAGGGCCCTGGGGTAGGCCGTAGGTTATGCCCTCGGGGTACAAAATGCCCTTATGGAAGGGATGCTCGTATAAACTTCAGAGAGGGCTCATTTAATTGAAAATTGAAAGTTCTATTTCACTTTTTAAGAGTCCGGGGTTGACAAAACCCCCAGGGCCCGAGGGCAGGCGTTCTATGTTATGCCCTAGGTGCAAATATGGCTCTTATAGAAAGAATATTCATGTAAACTTCGGAGAGGGCTCTTGCGATTGGAAATTAAAAGTTTTAGTTCACTATTTCAGTTTCAAAAGCGATAGGAGGGCAACTAATCCCCCCTCCCACGTCCTCTTTTCCCCAAATGTATCATATAAAAATTTTGAGATAAAAATTTTATTAAAATAGTTCAAAGATCATATAAGAAAATCGCCATTATTGACACAGCCTCCCAGGGCCCGGGGGCAAGCGTTGTAAATTATGCCCTGGGGGCAAATATAGTTCCTATAGAAGGAATACTAGTATAAACTTCAGAGAGGGCTCATTTGGTTGGAATTAAAAGTTATAGTTCACTTTTTCAGAGTCAAAAGAGAATGGAGGGCAACTAGCCTCCCCCCCACCGTTTTTCCCAAATACATGAAATAAAAATTTTGAGATGGCAATTTTGTTAAAAATAGTTCAAAAGTAAGATAACGAAATTCCGATGTCGACACAACCAACCAGGACCCGGGGGCAGGCATTTTCAGTTATGCCCTGAGGGCATTTAAGGTTCTTATGGAAGGAATGCTCATATAAACTCCACAGAGAGCTCCTTTAATTGGAAATTGAAAGTTCTAGTTCACTTTTTAAGAGTCAAAAGTGATCAAAGGGCAGCTAGCCCCCCGCCCATTTTTTCCCCAAATGGATCAGATTTTTTTTCATAATATTAAAAAAAATAGTTCAAGTCTGGTAACAAAAACTTCGGTGTCGACACAGCCCCCCAGGGCCCGGGGGCATTCTTTGTAATTTATGCCCTAGGGTTATATATGGTTCTTATGAAAGAGATGCTCGTATGAACTTCAAAGAAGGCTCATTTGTTGGAAATTGTAAGTTGTAGTTCACTTTTTAAGAGTCAAAAGCGATCGGAAGGCAACTAGCCCCCCTCCCCGGTCCTTTTTCCCCTAAATACATCCAATAAAAATTTTGAGGTAGCCATTATGTTAAAAATAGTTCAAAGATCATAACACAAAAACTCCGGGGTCGACACAACCCTCCAGGGTCCGGGGGCAGACGTCGTTAGTTATGCCATGGGGGCAAATATGGTTCATATAGAAGGGATGCTTGTATAAACTTCGGATAGGGCTAAATTTGAATGGAAATTAAAGTTCCAGCTCATTTTTTAAGAGTCAAAAGAGACCGGAGGGCAACTACCCCCTCCCCCCCACACACACACGCCCGCTTTTTCCCCAAATGCATCATATAAAAATTTTGAGATAGACATTTTGTTAAAAATAGCTCAAAGGTCAGTTAGAAAAACTCCGATGACGACACAACTGCCCAGGGGCCTGGGGCAGGCGTTGTATGTTATGCCCTGGGGGTAGATATGGTTTTTATGGAAGGAATGCTCGTATAAACTTCAGAGAGGGCTCATTTGATTGCAAATTGAAAGTTCTATTTCACTTTTTAAGAGTCAAAAGTGATCAAAGGGCAGCTATCACCTATCTCTCCTCTCACGCCCTTTTTTTCCAGAATACATTGGATAAAATTTTGAGGCGGCCATTTTGTTAAAAATAGTTCAAATATCATAAAAAAAAAACTCCAGGGTCGACACAACTCCTCAGGGCCTAGGGGCAGGCGTCGGAAGTTACGGCCTGGAGGCAACTATAGTTCTTGCAGAAGGGATGCTCGTTAAAGTTCAGAGAGGGCTCATTTGACTGGAAATTAAAAGTTCTAGTTGATTTTTTTAGAGTCAAAAGGGATCGGTGGGGAACTACCCCTCCCCCCCCCCCCCCCAACGCCCTGTTTTCTCAAATGGATTATATATAAAAATTTTAGATAGAAATTTTGTTAAAAATAGTACAAAGATCATGTAAGAAAAACGCTAGGATCGATACAACCTCCCAGGGCACGGTGGCAAGCGTTGTTAAGCTACGGCCTGGGGGTAAATATAGTTATTTTACAAGGGATGCTCGTATAAACTTCAGAGAGGGCTCATTTGATTGGAAATTAATAGTTCTAGTTCATTTTTTTAGAATCAAAAGAGATCTGAGGCCAACTAGCCCCCACGTCCTTGTTTCCGAATACATCAAAAATTTTGAGGTAGCCATTTTGGTCAAATAGTTCAAAGGTCAGATAACAGAACCTCGTAGTCAACCCAACCAACTAGCGCCCAGGGCAGGCGTTGTAAGTTATGCCCTGGGGGCATATAAGGTTCTTATGGAAGGGATGCTCGTATAAACTTCAGAAAAGGCTCATTTGATTGGAAGATCAAAGTTCCAGTTGACTTTTTCAGAGTCAAAGAGATCGGCATGCAACTATCCCCTCCCCCCCCCACGTCTTTGCTCCCAAATACATCAAATAACAATTTTTAGATAGCCATTTTGGTTAAAATAGTTCAAAGGTCAGATAACAAAACTCCGTAGTCGACACAATCAACTAGGGCCCGGGGACAAGCGCTGTAAGCTATGCTCTGGGGGCAAGTATGTTTCTTTTAGAAGGGATGCTCGTACAAACTTCAGAGAGGGCTCATTTGTTTGGAAATTAAAAGTTATTGATGTCAATTGCATATGGAATTATACAAAACCTACCAGATAGGTTTCCGGGCCAACCAGGTATTTCTGGGCCAACCAGACAAGTTTCTGGGCCAACCAGACAAGTTTTCTTCTGGGCCAACCAGACATGTTTCTGGGCCAAGCAGACAAGTTTCTGGGTCAACTATAAGTTTCTGGGCCTTTACATTCCATGGCACCTTTCCAGAGCATGTACGTATGGATTTGGGGCCTTTACGTTCCTTCCTGTGCTATAGAAAACCGGTGCGTCTTGTTTAGCTGCCAATATATATCAATTATTTTTTTTGTATATATTCATTTACAGATTAGGATTTTCTACAGTTTGAATATTTCATTCATTCTACCAGTATCAATATTTTTGCAATTATTTACATAGATATGGAATATTCTAAGCGACTTCTGGTGAGTAAAATTTTCTCATTATTATAATAAAAAGAAATTGTCTCGCCATTAAGTTAAGGAAGTATTTCCTTCCTTACGCTTTTTTTTCACTGTGTTGTTAGCTCTTTTAAAAAGCATTTCGCTAAATATTTAAAACAGGATCAATCAGTTTCGCTATAATAAAAAGAAATCTATTTTTTTTGTCTCGCCATTAAGTTAAGGAAGAATTTCCTTCCTTACGCTTTTTTTTCACCGTGTTGTTAGCTCTTTTAAAAAGCATTTCGCTAAATATTTGAAATTGGATCAGTCAGTTTCGCTATAATAAAAAGAAATCAATTTTTGTCTCACCATTAAGTTAAGGAAGAATTTCCTTCCTTACGCTTTTTTTTTCGCCGTGTTGTTAGCTCTTTTAAAAACCATTTCGCTAAATATTTAAAACAGGATCAATCAGTTTCGCTACAATAAAAAGAAATCTATTTTTTGTCTTGCCATTAAGTTAAGTATAATAGAATTTATGCTCCTAGTGGAAACTCGTAAAACCCTTCCCCCTCCCCGTGCTAGGGTTATTGCCTAGCTGTGACGATGGATATTACCTCTAAAAACAGGGAATTAAGATGATAGTATTCAATACAAAGAATTCAAGCACAATAGAATTGATGCTCCTAGTGGAAACTCGTAAAACCCTTCCCCCTCCCTGCGCTAGGATTATTGCCTGGCTGTGACAATGGATATTACCTCTAAATACAGAGAATTAAGGTGATAGTATACCGATACAATGAGTCAAGTATAATATAATTTATGCTCCTAGTGGAAACTCGTAAAACCCTTCCCCCTCCCCGCGCTAGGACTATTGCCTGGCTGTGACAATGGATATTACCTCTAAATACAGAGAATTAAGGTGATATTATACTGATACAATGAGTCAAGTATAATAGAATTTATGCTCCTAGTGGAAACTCGTAAAACCCTTACCCCTCCCCGCGCTAGGATTATTGCCTGGCTGTGACAATGGATATTACCTCTAAATACAGAGAATTAAGGTGATAGTATTCCGATACAATGAGTCAAGTATAATAGAATTTATGCTCCTAGTGGAAACTCGTAAAACCCCTTCCCCCTCCCCGCGCTAGGATTATTGCCTGGCTGTGACAATGGATATTATCTCTAAATACAGAGAATTAAGGTGATAGTATTCCGATACAATAAGTCAAGTATAATAGAATTGTGCTCCTATTGGAAACTCGTAAAACCCCTTCCCCCTCCCCGTGCTAGGGTTATTGCTTGGCTGTGACAATGGATATTATCTCTAAATACAGAGAATTAAGGTGATAGTATTCCGATACAATAAGTCAAGTATAATAGAATTGATGCTCCTATTGGAAACTCGTAAAACCCTTCCCCCTCCCCGTGCTAGGGTTATTGCTTGGCTGTGACAATGGATATTACCTCTAAATACAGAGAATTAAGGTGATAGTATTCCGATACAATAAGTCAAGTATAATAGAATTTATGCTCCTAGTGGAAGCTCGTAAAGCCCTTCCCCTCCCCGCGCTAGGACTATTGCCTAGCTGTGACAATGGATATTACCTCTAAATACAGAGAATTAAGGTGATAGTATTCCGATACAATAATTCAAGTATAATAGAATTGATGCTCCTAGTGGAAACTCGTAAAACCCTTCCCCCTCCCCGCGCTAGGATTATTGCCTAGCTGTGACAATGGATATTACCTCTAAATACAGAGAATTAAGGTGATAGTATTCCGATACAATAAGTCAAGTATAATATGATTGATGCTCCTAGTGGAAACTCGTAAAACCTTCCCCCTCCCCGCGCTAGGATTATTGCCTAGCTGTAACAATGGATATTACCTCTAAATACAGAGAATTAAGGTTATAGTATTCCGATACAATAAGTCAAGTATAATAGAATTGATGCTCCTAGTGGAAGCTTGTAAAACCCTTCCCCCTCCCCGCACTAGGATTATTGCCTAGCTGTGACAATGGATATTACCTCTAAATACAGGGAATAAGGGTAATAGTATTCCGATACAATAAGTCAAGTATAATAGAATTTATGCTCCTAGTGGAAGCTCGTAAAACCCTCCCCCTCCCCGCGCTAGGATTATTGCCTAGCTGTGACAATGGGTATTACCTCTAAATACAGAGAATTAAGGTGATAGTATTCCGATACAATAAGTCAAGTATAATAGAATTTATGCTCCTAGTCGAAGTTCGTAACACCCTTCCCCCTCCCCGCGCTAGGATTATTGGCTAGCTGTGACAATGGATATTACTTCTAAATACAGAGAATTAAGGTGATAGTATTCCGATACAATAGGTCAAGTATAATAGAATTGATGCTCCTAGTGGAAGCTCGTAAAACCCTTTCCACTCCCCGCGCTAGGATTATTGCCTAGCTGTGACAATGGATATTACTTCTAAATACAGAGAATTAAGGTGATAGTATTCCGATACAATAAGTCAAGTATACTAGAATTTATGCTCCTAGTGGAAGCTCGTAAAACCCTTCCCCCTCCCCGCGCTAGCGTTATTGCCTGGCTGTGACAATGGATATTATCTCTAAATACAGAGAATTAAGGTGATAGTATTCCGATACAATAAGTCAAGTATAATAGAATTTATGCTCCTAGTGGAAACTCGTAAAACCCTTCCCCTTCCCTGTGCTAGAATTATTGCCTAGCTGTGACAATTGATATTACTTCTAAATACAGAGAATTAAGGTGTTTATTCTGTGTGATTTTTTCTTTACTTGGTGGCCATTCAAAAAGCGAGGATTTCTGTTAAATAAATAATTCTTATACCTTTTAAAATAGCTTTACGGGGGTTTGAGAGACTCTGTGTAATATTTATCGGGGTTTTATTTTTTCTGTTGAATTATTTTCAGTGTAAGCCAATATAATTACCTCATTCTTTTATTCTAACTTAACTTGTAGGAATAGGACTTCTAGAATAAGGATTCATTCCCTCGACTAAATCAGTTTATTCATGTATAATGGTGAACAAAAGACTATTAATTCACCGTATTCTTCTTCTTCTTATCTAGCTAAACGTTGCGCTGTGTTTGTCACACCAACTAGTAAATATTTATCGGGATTTTATTTTTTCCGTTCAATTATTTTCAGTGTAAGCCAATATAATGCTAGGGGGAGTAAAAATGGTAGTTATTTAGTACCCGGTAAACAGGTGACTTGATATACTTCATTAGAAGTAGGCTATTGCTAATGATACCTCCTCGACAGATATTTTTATGGCTCTAACAATTGTACTCTATGCTTGCCCAGAGACACGATGTGGCTTTCCCAATATTGCTCTATGGCCGGTTATTGACACTACCTAGTTTATTGCATGTATTAAATCTGTATTTTTTACACACTGGAACGATAAACACATAACTAATATCTCTAAAAAAAGTGAAGACGAAGCATTTGTGTAAAAATAGTGTGATAATAGACAGTGAAATTGCTAGAAAAATAAAAAGGGCATTGGCAGAAAATATCCTAAGGAATATAAAGATGAATCGATGAAAACAAAGTACCAGCAAACGTTACTGCCATTGATCAAACAGTCAATGAATCAAATAATACCAAAGACGAAAAGCATATTGACCCTGTCGATGACACACCTATAAAAATTGTGTATGAGTCAAAATGGAATAACGATTATTCTACTGATTACGAACTAAGAGAAGACAATAGCTATAGCATCAAGAGAGAACATGGTGAGCCATTTTATGGAACAGATTCAAAATGTCCAAAGTTGTTCATTGATATTAATAATGTATAATAATATATATTTTTTGTATTAATATTCTACATGACATTATTTCATTAAAATATATTATGCCTTACATTGTTATGTGTTCATTATTTTTAGAGTAAGCTAGCATATCGAACGTTTAGAATGTCTATTAAAACATCGGAGATGTAAGAAAAGGAATTTACATGCATCATATATTGGATAGATAGGTTAACATAGAGAAAACCTAAGTATCAGAATGAATAAATTCTCTATCAACATCTATTGACAGATACTTGGGATAGCATTGACAAAATCAAAGTATCGTAAGTAGCAAACTCTTTCTTGAATTCAACTCATGGGATTTCTCGAATTAAATATCAAAACAATAAAAAGTGTATTACTTAATTGCGATTTTATCGTGATTTCTCGAATTAAATATCTGTATTGTGTCCAGGAAGCGAATTCAAGAAAGCGATTGTTACTTACAATTTCTTCACAATTTAATGAAAAGAATAGAACTATTCTAAAAAATAGAGACGGGTTAAGCTTAAAGATATTTATTGCTTAAGCGTATTAACAGATTTTTTTTGACAAAAAAACACAACAACAAATGTTTACATAAAAATAGTACTTAGAGTTCACTCTTAAACATCCACAAACGATGGTCTCATGATATAGAATAGTTTTTAGCATGTCTTATGGATTTATCACGATCAGGTATGTTCTTAGGTATCCACTGTGCGAAGAACCTAACCTCGTCTTCAGGACGGTGATAACCCCCTTCAAATTTAGGACACTTAAACTCTTCTAGATTGAAAAGTGGAATCCTAGGATCACACTTTTGAATTAAAACTTTATCTGTAGGTACATTGCCCTTTACGTAGAGTGCTTCAACCCCGAAAAAGCTGCAAATTTCACTGACTTCCTCCTGAACATTTCTCAGTTCCTGACCAGCATTATTAAGTGGTGTAATCACTCTATCGTAAAATCGCAGTCTGTTTATATGACGTAATGTAGTACTCCACAAGCTTTTTATCATACTCAAACATGTAATAGTTCACTATCCAATGATAACAGTCAATTTTTTCGAGTTCCATAGACAATAATAAAAATGCACATTCAAATATAACACCACAGATGATTTTTTCAAACTGATAAATTCTGTGTCATACAGTCCTATCATCTTGGAAGTTATTAATGTAGATGTTAAGTAGAAAAATACTTCATCAAACTTTTATACCTTCGCTCAAGGTTGAATGGAGTTATGGCTAGGGGATGAGCCCTAAAACCATCTGAATTCATTGTGGGGAGGAGTCATAAAGCCCTTGGAAGTTATTGCGGGGAAGAGTCATTGAACTCTCGGTCACCATTGCATGCAAATGAAGTCTGGAAATTTCAATAACAGAACAATTCTTTTTTTCTCTCTCTCTTTATCACAAACAATTTTCACTTAGCTACACGATGTAGAAACTTAATTCAAGAAATTATGAAAAAATTTTCAGTAAGTAACAATTTCTTTCATGAAGTCAACTTGGATACACAATACGGAAATTTCATTCAAGAAATTATGAAAATATTTGTTAGTAAGTAACAAGCTCTTTATTGATTTCACCTCTTGAATATACAGTACAGATACTTCATTCAAGAAACGTGATTAAACACGTTTTGAAACTACATGCTATTTGCTTGCCTTTCCTTGGCACCTTTCCAAACGAGCGGGGATTCCCCACTGGTTCCTACAGATTGCAAAAAAGTGAGCAGTACGAAAACTCCACGTTTTCAACCAGACTGTTTTTTTTCTCTTTATCACAAACAATTTTCACTTAGCTACACGATGTAGAAATTTAATTTAAGAAATTATGAAAAAATTCTCAGTAAGTAACAATTTCTTTCTTGAAGTCAACTCTTGGATACACAATACGGAAATTTCATTCAATAAATTATGAAAATATTTGTAAGTAAGTAATAAGCTCTTTATTGATTTCACCTCTTGAATATATAGTACAGATACTTCATTCAAGAAACGTGATTAAACACGTTTTGAAACTACATGCTATTTGCTTGCCTTTCCTTGGCACCTTTCCAAACGAGCGGGGATTCCCCACTGGTTAGGTTAGGTTAGGTGTATGCGCCTTCGCGGTGTGTAACCAATCACCAATCAAGTTATTGTATATTGAGCAACCTCCGCTGTCTCTGATTGTCCCTAAAATGGGTGTTGTCTAAAAAACCAGTCTGGTTGAAAACGTGGAGTTTTCGTACTGCTCACTTTTTTGCAATGTGTAGGAACCAGTGGGGAATCCCCGCTCGTTTAGAAAGGTGCCAAGGAAAGGCAAGCAAATAGCATGCAGTTTCAAAACGTGTTTAATCACGTTTCTTGAATGAAGTATCTGTACTGTATATTCAAGAGGTGAAATCAATAAAGAGCTTATTACTTACTTACAAATATTTTTATAATTTCTTGAATGAAATTTCCGTATTGTGTATCCAAGAGTTGACTTCAAGAAAGAAATTGTTACTTACTGAGAATTTTTTCATAATTTCTTGAATTAAATTTCTACATCGTGTAGCTAAGTGAAAATTGTTTGTGATAAAGAGAAAAAAAACAGTCTGGTTGAAAACGTGGAGTTTTCGTACTGCTCACTTTTTTGCAATGTGTAGGAACCATTGGGGATCCCCGCTCGTTTAGAAAAGGTGACAAGGAAAGGCAAGCAAATAGAATGTAGTTTCAAAACGTGTTTAATCACGTTTCTTGAATGAAGTATCTGTACTGTATATTCAAGAGGTGAAATCAGTAAAGAGCTTGTTACTTACTTACAAATATTTTCATAATTTATTGAATGAAATTTCCGTATTGTGTATCCAAGAGTTGACTTCAAGAAAGAAATTGTTACTTACTGAGAATTAGTTCATAATTTCTTGAATTAAATTTCTACATCGTGTAGCTAAGTGTAAATTGTTTGTGATAAAGAGAAAAAAAGAATTGTTCTGTTATTGAAATTTCCAGACTTCATTTACATGCAATAGGTACCGAGAGTTCAATGACTCTTCCCCGCAATGACTTCCAAGGGTTTTATGACTCCTCCCCACAATGAATTCAGACGGTTTTAGGCTCAGCCCCCTAGCCATAACTCCATTCAACCTTGAGCGAAGGTATAAAAGTTTGATGAAGATTTTTTCTACTTAACAACTACATTAATAACTTCCAAGATGATAGGACTGTATGACACAGAATTTATCAGTTTGAAAAAAATTATCTTGTTGTGTTATATTTGAATGTGCATTTTTACTATTGTCTATGGAACTCGAAGAAATTGACTGTTAACGTTGGATAGTGAACTATAACATGTTTGAGTATGATAAAAGCTTGTGGAGTACTACATTACGTCATATAAACAGACTGGGGTTCTATGATAGAGTGATTACACCACTTAATAATGCTGGTCAGGAACTGAGAAATTTTCAGGAGGAAGACAGTGAAATTTGCAGCTTTTTCGGGGTTGAAGCACTCTACGTAAAGGGCAATGTACCTACAGATAAAGTTTTAATTCAAAAGTGTGATCCTAGGATTCCACTTCTCAATCTCGTAGAGTTTAAGTGTCCTAAATTTGAAGGGGGCTATCACCGTCCTGAAGACGAGGTTAGGTTCTTCGCACAGTGGATACCTAAGAACATACCTGATCGTGATAAATCCATAAGACATGGTAAAAACTATTCTATATCATGAGACCATCGTTTGTGGATGTTTAAGAGTGAACTCTAAGTACTATTTTTATGTAAACATTTGTTGTTGTGTTTTTTTTCTCAAAAAAAATCTGTTAATACGTTTAAGCAATAAATATCTTTAAGCTTAACCCGTCTTTATTCTTTAGAATAGTTCTATTCTTTTCATTAAATTGTGAAGAAATTGTAGGTAACAGTCGCTTTCTTGAATTCGCTTCCTGGACACAATACAGATATTTAATTCGAGAAATCATGATAAAATCGCAAGTAAGTAATAAACTCTTTATTGTTTTGATATTTAATTCGAGAAATCCCATGAGTTGAATTCAAGAAAGAGTTTGCTACTTACGATGCTTTGATTTGTCAATGCTATCCCAAGTATCTGTCAATAGATGTTGATAGAGAATTTATTCATTCTTATACTTAGATTTTCTCTATGTTAACCTATCTATCCAATATATGATGTATGTAAATTCCTTTTCTTACATCTCCGATGTTTTAATAGACATTCTAAACGTTCGATATGCTAGCTTACTCTAAAAATAATGAACACATAACAATGTAAGGCACAATATATTTTTAATAAAATAATGTTATGTAGAATATTAATACAAAAATATATATTATTATTATACATTATTAACATCAATGAACAACTTTGGACATTTTGAATCTGTTCCATAAAATGGTTCACCATGTTCTTTCTTGATACTATAGCTATTGTCTTCCCTTAGTTCGTAATCAGTAGAATAATCGTTATTCCATTTTGACTCATACACAATTTTTATAGGTGTGTAATCGACAGGGTCAATATGCTTTTGTCTTTAGTATTATTTGATTCATTGACTGTTTGATCAATGGCAGTAACGTTTGCTGGTACTTTGTTTTTCATCGATTCATCTTTATATTCCTTAGTGATATTTTTCTGCCAATGCCCTTTTTATTTTTCTAGCAATTTCACTGTCTATTATCACACTATTTTTAGACAAATGCTTCATCTTCACTTTTTTAGAGATATTAGTTATGTGTTTATCGTACCAGTGTGTAAAAAATACTGATTTAATACATGCAATAAACTAGGTAGTGTCAATAACCGGCCATAGAGCAATAGTGGGAAAACCACATCGTTTCTCTGGGCAAGCATAGAGTACAATTGTTAGAGCCATAAAAATATCTGTCGCGGAGGTATCATTAGCAATAACCTACTTCTAATGAAGCATATCAAGTCACCTGTTTACCGGGTACTAAATAACTACCATTTTTACTCCCCTAGCATTATATTGGCTTACACTGAAAATAACTGAACGGAAAAAATAAAATCCCGATAAATATTTACTAGTTGGTGTGACAAACACAGCGCAACGTTTAGCTAGATAAGAAGAAGAAGAATAAGGTGAATTAATAGTCTTTTGTTCACCATTATACATGAATAAACTGATTTAGTCGAGGGAATGAATCCTTATTCTAGAAATCCTATTCCTACAAGTTAAGTTAGAATAAAAGAATGAGGTAATTATAATTGGCTTACACTGAAAATAATTGAACAGAAAAAATAAAACCCCGATAAATATTTACACAGAGTCTCTCAAACCCCCGTAAAGCTATTTTAAAAGGTATAAGAATTATTTATTTAACAGAAATCCTCGCTTTTTGAATGGCAACCAAGTAAAGAAAAAATCACACAGAATAAACACCTTAATTCTCTGTATTTAGAGGTAATATCAATTGTCACAGCTAGGCAATAATCCTAGCACGAGGAAGAGGAAGGGTTTTACGAGTTTCCACTAGGAGCATAAATTCTATTATACTTGACTTATTGTATCGGAATACTATCACCTTAATTCTCTGTATTTAAGAGATAATATCCGTTGTCACAGCCAGGCAATAACCCTAGCGCGGGGGAGGGGGAAGGGTTTTACGAGCTTCCACTAGGAGCATCAATTCTGTTATACTTGACCTATTGTATCGGAATACTATCACCTTAATTCTCTGTGTTTAGAGGTAATATCCATTGTCACAGCTAGCCAATAATCCTAGCGCGGGGAGGGGGAAGGGTTTTACGAGCTTCCACTAGGAGCATAAATTCTATTCTACTTGACTTATTGTATCGGAATACTATCACCTTAATTCTCTGTGTTTAGAGGTAATATCCATTGTCACAGCTAGCCAATAATCCTAGCGCGGGGAGGGGGAAGGGTTTTACGAGCTTCCACTAGGAGCATAAATTCTATTCTACTTGACTTATTGTATCGGAATACTATCACCTTAATTCTTTGTATTTAGAGGTAATATCCATTGTCACAGCTAGGCAATAATCCTAGCGCGGGGAGGGGGAAGGGTTTTACGAGCTTCCACTAGGAGCATAAATTCTATTATACTTGACTTATTGTATCGGAATACTATCACCTTAATTCTCTGTATTTAGAGGTAATATCCATTGTCACAGCTAGGCAATAATCCTAGCGCGGGGAGGGGGAAGGGTTTTTACGAGCTTCCACTAGGAGCATAAATTCTATTATACTTGACTTATAGTATCGGAATACTATCACCTTAATTCTCTGTATTTAGAGGTAATATCCATTGTCACAGCTAGGCAATAATCCTAGTGCGGGGAGGGGGAAGGGTTTTACGAGCTTCCACTAGGAGTATCAATTCTATTATACTTGACTTATTGTATCGGAATACTATCACCTTAATTATCTGTATTTAGAGGTAATATCAATTGTCACAGCTAGGCAATAATCCTAGCATGGGGAAGGGGAAGGGTTTTACGAGTTTCCACTAGGACCATAAATTCTATTATACTTGACTTATTGTATCGGAATACTATCACCTTAATTCTCTGTATTTAGAGATAATATCCATTGTCAAAGCCAGGCAATAACCCTAGCGTGGGGAGGGGGAAGGGTTTTACGAGCTTCCAATAGGAGCATAAATTCTAGTATACTTGACTTATAGGAACGGAATACTATCTCCTTAATTCTCTGTATTTAGAGGTAATATCCATTGTCACAGCGAGGCAATAATCCTAGCGCGGGGAGTGGGAAGGGTTTTACGAGCTTCCACTAGGAGCATCAATTCTATTATACTTGACAGAATTGTATCGGAATACTATCACCTTAATTCTCTGTATTTAGAGGTAATATCCATTGTCACAGCTAGCCAATAATCCTAGCGCGGGGAGGGGGAAGGGTTTTTACGAGCTTCCACTAGGAGCATAAATTCTATTATACTTGACTTATTGTATCGGAATACTATCACCTTAATTCTCTGTATTTAGAGGTAATATCCATTGTCGCAGCTAGGCAATAATCCTAGCGCGGGGAGGGGGAAGGATTTTACGAGCTTCCACTAGGAGCATAAATTCTATTATACTTGATTTATTGTATCGGAATACTATCACCTTAATTCTCTGTATTTAGAGGTAATATCCATTGTCACAGCTAGGCAATAATCCTAGTGCGGGGAGGGGGAAGGGTTTTACGAGCTTCCACTAGGAGCATCAATTCTATTATACTTGACTTATTGTATCGGAATACTATCACCTTAATTCTCTGTATTTAGAGGTAATATCCATTGTAACAGCTAGGCAATAATCCTAGCGCGGGGAGGGGGAAGGTTTTACGAGTTTCCACTAGGAGCATCAATTCTATTATACTTGACTTATTGTGTTGGTATACTATCACCTTAATTCTCTGTATTTAGAGGTAATATCCATTGTCACAGCTAGGCAATAATCCTAGCGCGGGGAGGGGGAAGGGTTTTACGAGTTTCCACTCGGAGCATCAATTCTATTATACTTGACTTATTGTATCGGAATACTATCACCTTAATTCTCTGTATTTAGAGGTAATATCCATTGTCACAGCTAGGCAATAGTCCTTGCGCGGGGAGGGGGAAGGTTTTACGAGTTTCCACTAGGAGCATCAATTCTATTATACTTGACTTATTGTATCGGAATACTATCACCTTAATTCTCTGTATTTAGAGGTAATATCCATTGTCACAGCTAGGCAATAATCCTAGCGCGGGGAGGGGGAAGGGTTTTTACGAGATTCCACTAGGAGCATAAATTCTATTATACTTGACTTATTGGTTCGGAATACTATTACCTTAATTCTCTGTATTTAGAGATAATATCCATTGTCACAGCCAGGCAATAATCCTAGCGCGGGGAGGGGGAAGGGTTTTACGAGTTTCCACTAGGAGCATAAATTCTATTATACTTGACTTATTGTATCGGAATACTATCACCTTAATTCTCTGTATTTAGAGATAATATCCATTGTCACAGCCAGGCAATAATCCTAGCGCGGGGAGGAGGAAGGGTTTTACGAGTTTCCACTAGGAGCATAAATTATACTATACTTGACTCATTGTATCGGTATACTATCACCTTAATTCTCTGTATTTAAAGGTTATATCCATTGTCACAGCCAGGCAATAATCCTAGCGCGGGGAGGGGGAAGGGTTTTACGAGTTTCCACTAGGAGCATCAATTCTATTATGCTTTAATTATTGTATTGGAATACTATCATCTTAATTCCCTGTATTTAGCGGTAATATCCATCGCCACAGCTAGGCAATAGCCCTAGCACGGGGAGGGGGAAGGGTTTTACGAGTTTCCACTAGGAGCATAAATTCTATTATACTTAACTTAATGGCGAGACAAAAATACATTTCTTTTTATTATAGCGAAACTGATTGATCCTGTTTTAATATTTAGCGAAATGCTTTTTAAAAGAGCTAACAACACGGTGAAAAAAAGCGTAAGGAAGGAAATTCTTCCTTAACTTAATGGCGAGACAAAAAAATAGATTTCTTTTTATTATAGCGAAACTGATTGATCCTGTTTTAAATATTTAGCGAAATGCTTTTTAAAAGAGCTAACAACACGATGAAAAAAAAGCGCAAGGAAGGAAATTCTTCCTTAACTTAATGGCGAGACAAAAAAATAGATTTCTTTTTATTATAGCAAAACTGACTGATCCTGTTTTAAATATTTAGCGAAATGCTTTTTAAAAGAGCTAACAACACGGTGAAAAAAAAGCGTAAAGAAGGAAGTTCTTCCTTAACTTAATGGCGAGACAAAAAATAGATTTTTTTTATTATAGCGAAACTGACTGATCCTGTTTTAAACATTTAGCGAAATGCTTTTTAAAAGAGCTAACAACACGGTGAAAAAAAAGCGTAAGGAAGGAAATTCTTCCTTAACTTAATGGCAAGACAAAAAATAGATTTCTTTTTATTATAGCGAAACTGACTGATCCTGTTTTAAATATTTAGCGAAATGCTTTTAAAAGAGCTAACAACACGGTGAAAAAAAAGCGTAAAGAAGGAAATTCTTCCTTAACTTAATGGCGAGACAAAAAATAGATTTCTTTTTATTATAGCGAAACTGACTGATCCTGTTTTAAATATTTAGCGAAATGCTTTTTAAAAGAGCTAACAACACGGTGAAAAAAAAAAAAAGCGTAAGGAAGGAAATTCTTCCTTAACTTAATGGCGAGACAAAAAATAGATTTCTTTTTATTATAGCGAAACTGATTGATCCTGTTTTAAATATTTAGCGAAATTCTTTTTAAAAGAGCTAACAACACAGTGAAAAAAAAAAAGCGTAACGAAGCGTAAAGAAGGAAATTCTTCCTTAACTTAATGGCGAGACATTTTCTTTTTATTATAATAATGAGAAAATTTTACTCACCAGAAGTTGCTTAGAATATTCCATATCTATGTAAATGATTGTAAAAATATTGATACTGGTAGAATGAATGAACTATTCAAACTGTAGAAAATCCTAATCTGTAACTTGAATATATATACAAAAAAATAATTGATATATATTGGCAGCTAAAACAAGACGCACCGGTTTTCTATAGCACAGGAAGGAACGTAAAGGCCCCAAATCCATAGGTACATTCTCTGGAAAGGTGCCATGGAATGTAAAGGCCCAGACACTTATATTCGACCCAGAAACTTGTCTGCTTGGCCCAGAAACATGTCTGGTTGGCCCAGAAACTTGTCTGGTTGGCCCAGAAACTTGTTTGGTTGGCCCAGAAACATACCTGGTGGCCCGAAAACCTGTCTGGAAGGTTTTGTATAATTCCATATGCAATTGACATCAATAGCATTAATTAGTCTGGTAATCAACCATGGAAAGCTGCCAGGGAACGTAAAGGCGGCAAATAACACAGTATGGAACATAGTCTAGGCAAAATGGTACCTCTTACTCTACTGGTGAGGACGTATAAACTTCGGAAGTGGCTCATTTGATTTGAAATTGAAAGTTGTAGTTACCCTTTTATGAGTCAAAAGGTATCAGAGGGCATCTACGCCTCTCCCCCACACATCCTTTTTTCCAAATGCATTCAAGCAACAGTTTGAAATTGCGAGTTTGTAGAAGTAGTCCAACGATCAGATAACAAAAACTTGGGGGTCAACATAACCCCCAACCCCAGAGCCCGGGGGAAAGCCTGTAAGTCTTACTGCGGGGGCATATAAGGTTCTTATGGAAGAGGCTGCCGTATAGAATTTGCAGGGGACTCAAATGACACAACCCCTAGAATTATATCCGATCCCCTAATATCCTCCCATTTGCAGCGCAAATGGGAGGATATCGTTGCATAGACTACTGATTGTTAGGGGTTATCTCTTATGTAAAGTTATTTTATTGTTTTCTAATTAATTTTTTTTCTGTTATTAAGTTTTAGACAATAGAAAACTAAAGTCAAAAGGATAATAAGGTTTGATGTTTTATTGTGTTTTAAGTTGTGCATTAAGATTAGTGAAAACAGGGCCACTGCGGGAAGGTTTCAATAATGTTTCGATGTTTTACTGATTTTTAGTTGTGCATTAAGATTTGTTAAAACAGGGCCACCACGAAAAGTCAACCCCACAGCCGAAAACCCGCCCACCCCTTAGCATTACCCCCCCCCCCCCCCCCCCCCCCTTGTTCCTTTCCCTCCAAATTCATCCTATTAAAATTTCGAAATAGCCCTTTTGTTCAAAATTTTGAAATAGCCATTTTGTCCAAAATTCAAATTAATATAACTTTGGGGTTGAGAAATCTCTATAGCCGCCAGGCCAAGGATTATAACTTATGCAAGTTGCCTGTTATTAGAATATAATGTTTTTCTGGTCGTATAAGAGGTGGTCGGATTAATTTTGGAGGGGGCTCATTTGATCGGAAATAGGAACTTCTAGTTCTTTTTTAAAAGTCGAAAGTGATCAAAGGGCAACTAATGGCATCCGGTCAAAATTTTGAGATTGCCATTCTCTTTCATAAAACTTCAAAGGCCAAATAACTATGCTTCTGGGGTTGAACCCCCGCCACTCTGGGGAAATAGCTCTGAGCTACGGAACTTGATTGATTTTTTTTTGGCACTTTGTTTACTTTAATCCTTGGATTTAGTGATTTACGTGGCAACTTCGATTTACAGTGCAAGGGCTGTAAGTTATGCAAGTTGCTTGTTATTACTCTGATGCCTTGTTTACTTTGATGCTATCTTTGCTTTGTTATTTTTTTTTTTTACTTTGGTATTGTATCTTTGATAGTGTTTTGAAATAAGGAATCTTTGAAAACTTGAAACTTTTTGCAACCAAAAACGAAAAAAAATTAATTAAAAAAAACTTTCAGAAACAGAAGTATTTCAAAGAAAAGTAAAGGCCATTTTAAAAACTTAGATCAGCAGATAGAAATACCTGTTAAGATTCAAACTCAAAATGACCAAAAATTAAAATTAAATAAATTAAATAAACAATCATAGCAAAAAAATATTCAATTAATAATATAAATGAATATTAAAGCGAGCAATACTTAAATTGAACATGCAAATCAAGCTTAAAACGAAGAAATATATTTTCTATTGAAGCATAAATGAAAACTATATTCTTAAACAGTTTTGGAAAGTAAAAAAAAAAAATCAAATTGAATATTTGATATACAATGACATTGAAAGATCCATCACTTCAAGATTTTATTTCACTGTAATTTTATTTCCATTTTCAATGCTGTAAGAATTTGGGAAGAAAATACTTTTTATATAATTCATTTTCAGGGAAGCGCCAATGACGCGGTAGGCTTTAGGTTTTTGCAATTAAGGAAAGGGGCAATACTCAAACTCTTCTTTGCAGTGAAACTATATTCTTCTTGAAAAATCTTAGAAAAAAACTAATAAATTAAACTGAATATATGATGTATAATAATAATAATTGCTGAAAAACTCATCAATTCAAAAATTTATTGTAATTTTAAAGCGAACACAAAAGAAAATATTTGTAATATAATCCGTTTTCAGTAAAGCGCCAATGACGCAGTAGCTTTTAGACTTTTACAGTGAGAGAAGGAGGCGATTCCCAAACTCTTGTTTGCTGGGATTTTTGTTCATTTCAAGTTTGATTTGTATATTCAGTTGGAGTTTCACTTGTTTTAAAGATTTATTTACGCATTTATGTTACTATCTATTGTACGTTTGTTTGCATTGAGTGTTTATTTAATTTCTGTTCGTTTTGGGGTTATATATACTTCAACAGCAAAATATTTTTCTTCGTTATAAGCTTGGTTTGCATATTCGATTTAAGCATTACTCGCTTTAGGATTTATTTATTCATTTATATGATTACTTGTATATTTTTGGCTATGATTATTCATTTAATTTATGTTCGTTTTGGGTTTCATTTATTCTTTAATAGTAATTTCTGGTCATTTTGAGTTTGAATTTTGACAGGTATTTGTATCTGCTGATCTATGTTTAAAATGGCCTTTACTTTTCTTTCAAAAACTTCTTTTTTGGAAAGTTTTTTTTTAATAAACAAATAGAAAAGTTCATAGAAGTGTTGTTTCTAAACTAAATTTTAATCAAAAACGAGCATAGATTAATTTAAAAAAACAAAGCTTTTCTGAGTGAAGTAAAGAGCAAAGTTGAAATTTAAAACGTTCAAAAATTATTACTTCACAGCCTATCTAGCATATATGAATAAAACTAATGCAAATAAATCAACTGGTGACATTTCCCAATGTTTGCAGGATTACAGAAAATTAGCACTTTGCTGAAAACATAAAACAGTATAGGAGTTTTGTTACGATAAAAGTAAACCTTTTAAGGACACTTTTAACAGCATAAAAGTAAAGCCTTTTTAGATTTTTGTTTTATTTATTTTTTTTTGTTTAATTTGGCATCACTTCTGCTCAATGAGCTCAGTTCAATGATTGACTTTCGCTGTAGATCTGAAAAGGTTATTTCATGAATATTTTGTAGACAAGTTCGAAGTGAAGGAATCTTATTAGTATTAGGACTACAAACTCGCTTTAGAATTTGTATCACAACTTAACATCCTCCGTTTTATAGAGAGAAATAACTGGAATTCCAGAGTTCATAATACGATTGATATATTCTTCATTTCGAGTAATACTAGATGAGACCAAGATGTTACCTGATAAATCAATCCGTTATTTTATATGTTGTGTAATGACTTTAAACTTATTATTTTCAGGCCTAAGTTTTTAAGATAATTTTAATTGTATACTGAAAGTGACTGATATCACAGCTCCCGTAAGACTATGAAAAGCGTTATAGATTAGTTCATTGTTGTAAGGGTACGTATTTACTTTTGACTCCGAAATCAATATTCTTGTTTTTATACTTATGTCTTTACTTTGTTTTTTTTTTTTTTTTTTTTTTTTTTTTACTTTGGTATTGTATCTTTGATATTGTCTTGAAATAAGGAATCTTTAAAAACTTGAAACTTTTTGCAACCAAAAACGAACAAAAATTAATTAAAAAAACTTTCCGAAACAGGAGTATTTCAAAGAAAAGTAAAGGCCATTTTAAACTTAGATCAGCAGATACAAATACCTGTTAAGATTCAAACTCAAAATGAACAAAAATTAAAATTAAATAAATAAAATAAACAATCATAGCAAAAACAAATATTCAATTAATAATATAAATGAATAAATGAATCTTAAAGCGAGCAATTCTTAAATTGAACATGCAAATCAATCTTAAAACGAAGAAATATATTTTTCTATTGAAGTATAAATGAAACCTAAAACGAACAGAAATTAAATAAGCACTCAATGCAAACAAACATACAATAGATACTAATATAAGTGCGTAAATAAATCTTAAAACGAGTGAATATTAAATTCAATATACAAATCAAACTTGAAATGAACAAAAATCACTGCAAACAAGAGTTTGGGTATCGCCTCCTTCTCTCACTGTAAAAGTCTAAAACTACTGCGTCATTGGCGCTTTATTGTAAACGGATTATATTACAAATATTTTCTTTTGTACCTACGTTAAAATTACAATAAATTTTTGAATTGATGAGTTTTCAGCAATTATTATCATTATACATCATATATTCAGTTTAATTATTAGTTCTTTCTAAAAATTTTTCAAGAAGAATATAGTTTCAATGCAAACAAGAGTTTGGGTATTGCCCCTTTCCTTAATTGCAAAAACCTAAAAAACCGCGTCATTGGCGCTTCACTGAAAATGAATTATATTAAAAATATTTTCTTCCCCAATTCTTACAGCATTGAAAATGGAAATAAAATTACAGTGAAATAAAATCTTGAAGTGATGGATCTTTCAACGGTCAATGTCATTATATATCAAATATTCAATTTGATTTTTTTTTTTTTTCCAAGACTGTTCAAGACATATAGTATTCAGTAAAGTGCCAATGACGCAGTAGGTTTTAGACTTTTACAATGAGAGAAGGAGGCGATATCCAAACTCTTGTTTGCACTGATTTTTGTTCGTTTCAAGCTTGAATTGTATATTCAGTTTAAGTTTCACTTGTTTTAAGATTTATTTAAGCATTTATATTAGTATCTATTGTATGTTTGCTTGCATTGATTGTTTATTTAATTTCTGTTCGTTTTGGGTTTATTTATACTTCAACAGCAAAATATTTTTCTTCGTTCTAAGCTTGATTTGCATATTCGATTTAAGCATTACTCGCTTTAGGATTTATTTATTCATTTATAGGATTACTTGTATATTTCGTTTGCTATGATTGTTTATTTAATTTATGTTCGTTTTGGGTTTCATTTATTCTTTAATAGTAATTTCTGGTCATTTCTGTTCAAACTCAAAATTATATTTTGACAGGTATTTGTATCTGATGATCTAAGTATAAAATGACCTTTACTTTTCTTTGAAAAACTTCTTTTTTGGAAAGTTTTTTTTCAATTAATAAATAGAAAAGTTCATAGCAGTGTTGTTTCTAAACTAAATTATAATCAAAAACGAGCATAGATTAATTTAAAAAAACAAAGCTTTTCTGAGGGAAATAAAGAGCAAAGTTAAAATTTAAGACTTTCAAAAATTATTACTTCACAGCCTATCTAGCATATATGAATAAAACTAATGCAAATAAATCAATTGGTGACATTTCCCTATGCTTGTAGGATTACAGAAAATTAGCGCTTTGCTGAAAACATAAAACAGTATAGGAGTTTTGGTACGATAAAGGTAAACCTTTTAAGGACACTTTTAACAGTAGTAAATAGAAAAAACAAGTTTTTTTTTAGCTGAAAGTAAGGAGCGACATTAAAACTTATAAACGAACAGAAATTATTCCGTATATGAAAGGGGCTGTCCCTTCCTCAACGCCTCGCTCTTTACGCTAAAGTTTTTTATTGTTTAAAAAATAGAGTTGTGAGAAAGTCAAACTTTAGCGTAAAGAGCAAGGCGTTGAGGAGGGGACAGCCCCTTTTATATACGGAATAATTTCTGTTCGTTTTAAGTTTTATGTCGCTCCTTACTTTCCGTTAAAAAAATTTGTTTTTTTATTTGATTTTTGAATGTTTTTGAATAAATGCAGGTTTTGATCTTGGCTCACAGTACATGAATAATTAAAACAAAATTTTCATATTAATTTACTTTCATTTGGTTAAATGGCTTTCTCGAAACTTGTTTCATTTTATTTACGAACGTTTTCATTTAGTAATAAATATACGTAACTTACGTAACTAACTTCCATATTCATATATTTTTAATACTTATATTAAGGGGTTCGCCCCCTAGTCAATACCTTGCTCTTTAAGCGAAAGTTGTCCCTATGTTTGTAGGATTACAAAAAATTAGTGCTTTGCTGAAAACATAAAACAGTATAGGAGTTTTGGTACGATAAAGGTAAACCTTTTAAGGACACTTTTAACAGTAGTAAATAGAAAAAAACAAGTTTTTTTTTAGCTGAAAGTAAGGAGCGACATTAAAACTTAAAACGAACAGAAATTATTCCGTATATGAAAGGGCTGTCCCCTCCTCAACGCCTCGCTCTTTAAGCTAAAGTTTTTTATTGTTTAAAAATATAGAGTTGTGAGAAAGTCAAACTTTAGCGTAAAGAGCAAGGCGTTGAGGAGGGGACACCCCCTTTTATGTACGGAATAATTTCTGTTCGTTTTAAGTTTTATGTCGCTCCTTACTTTCCGTTAAAAAAAACTTGTTTTTTTATTTAATTTTTGAACGTTTTTGAATAAATGCAGGTTTTGATCTTGGCTCACAGTACATGAATAATTAAAACAAAATTTTCATATTAATTTACTTTCATTATGTTAAATGGCTTTCTCGAAACTTGTTTCATTTTATTTACGAACGTTTTTATTAGTAATAAATATACGTAACTTACGTAACTAACTTCTATATTCATATATTTTTAATACTTACATTAGGGGTTCGCCCTCTAGTCAATACCTTGCTCTTTAAGCGAAACTTCAAATTTTGTTCCAATTCTTTAAAAATGACCGCTTCATCACAAAGGCCGTTAATTAGAATAAATAGCTCTTATGAAGGTACTAAAAAATCTCTGGCTTAAAAAGTGAGGTATTGACTAGGGGGTGAACCCAATCATACATTTAATATTTTCTGTTCGTTTAAAGTTTTGATGTTGCTGCTGTTGCAGTTGAAAAACTTGTTTTTTATATTTAATTTCTGATCTTTTTTTAAATAATGCTGGGAAGTCCGGCGTCCCCTTCATAGCAATGTTCCTTCCCCCATGAAAACTTCCTTCGTGGAAAGATCCTCCTACATAAACCCCGACCCCAGGCACGTACGCAGGAATTTGTTTCAGGGTGGGGCAATTTGTTTCGGGGGGGGGGGGCAAATCCTTCAAACCCATTATTCTGTGAAAAAATCAGAATTTATGGGAAAATGAAAAAAAAATCGTGAGATTTCGGGGGGGGCGGGCCTGGAGGCCTCCCCACTACCAGGAAAAATCTCTCCCCTGAAAACGTTTGTAGTGTATACTTCCCAATAACCAATACTATATGTTAACATTGGGTAAATTTCATAACTTTCAGTCCTCCTCCCGGGAACTTCGGGGGATTAAGTCATCCTAAAAGACATACTTATAATATTTTTGAACATGCTGAACAAAATGGCTATCTCAAAATTTTGATCAGGTGACTTTGGGAAAACAATGAGCGTGGGAGGGGGCCTAGTCGCCCTCCATTTTTTTTGGTCAGTTAAAAAGGGCAATAGAACTTTTAATTTCCATTCCAATGAGCCCTCCCACGATATTATAGGACCACTGAGTCGATACGATCACCCCTGGGGGAAAAAAATAAAAATAAACACGCACCCGTAATCTTTCTTCTGGCAAAAATGCAAAATTCCACATTTTTGTAGATAGAAGCTTGAAACCTCTACAGTAGGTTTCTCTGATATGCGGAATATGATGGTGTGATTTTCATTTAGGTTCTATAACTTTTAGGCGATCTTTCCCCCTTTTTTCGAAAATCAGCCAAATTTTCTCAGGCGTGATGGGTAGGATTAAACTTGATGAAAGTTATATATTTGAAATCAGCATTAAAATCCGATTCTTTTGATGTATCTATTTGTATCAACATACCGTTTTCTAGAGTTTCGGTTACCCTTGAGCCGGGTCCCAATTACCAATACTATATTTTAACATTGGGTAAAGTTCATAATTTTCAGCTTTCCTCCTGGGGGCTTCGAGGGATTAGGTCATCCTAAAAGACATAGTTATAACATTTTCGACCATGCTGAACAAAATGGCTATCTCAAAATTTTGATCAGATGACTTTGGGAAAAAAATGAGCGTGGGAGGGGCCTAGTTGCCCTCCTTTTTTGGTCACTTAAAAAGGGCACTAGAACTTTAAATTTTCGTTCCAGTGAGCCCTCCCACGATATCCTAGGACCACTAGGTCGATACTATCACCCCTGGGAAAAAAAACAACAAAAAACAAAAAAACAAATAAACACGCATCCGTGATCTTTCTTCCGGCAAAAAATGGAAAATTCCACATTTTTCTAGATAGAAGCTTGAAACCTCTGCAGTAGGGTTCTCTGATACGCTGAATATGATGGTGTGATTTTCATTAAGGTTCTATAGCTTTTAGGGGTCTTTCCCCCTTTTTTCGAAAATCAGCCAAATTTTCTCAGGCACGTAACTTTTGATAGGTAAAATTAAACTTGACGAAACTTATATATATGAAATCAGAATTGAAATCTTATTCTTTTGATGTATCTATTGGTATCAAAATTCCGTTTTTTAGAATTTCGGTTGCCATTGAGCCGGGTCGCTCCTTACTTGCCGTTCGTTACCACGAACTGTTTGATAAATGTAAAGCCTTTTTAGATTTTTGTTTTATTTATTTTTTTGTTTAATTTGGCATCACTTCTGCACAATGAGCTCAGTTCAATGATCATTTTTCGTTGTAGATATGAAAAGGTTATTTCATGATTATTTTGTAGACAAGTTCGAAGTGAAAGAATCTTATTAGTATTAGGACAAACAACAAACTCGCTTTAGAATTTAATACATGGCGAAGGCAGACAGATGTAAATCAATTAGATATGTCTACGGAATCTCATATGTTTCTGTTCTATAATATAATAAATTTCTGTTTCGTTTTATATTGACATAGTCTTTTCAGGAAAAAAGAAAATAACACTTTAAATCTTTTCGGTTTTAAGACTTTATAGTTTGGCCTGCTATTTGTGTGCTGGATAAAAATTTTCAGCAATTTTTAACGATGTACACCGTTTTAAAAATATGGACACAAATAGCATTGTTTAACTTAGTTTCATACCTCCTCTAGTTGACCTGAAATGGAAAACTTGATACTATTCGCAAAAAAATTTGTTTACTTTCTTTGATAGCTTGGATACACTTACACAATTTTGATTTGGTGAAATTTTAAGAGCAGAAGTAGCCTCGAAAGTTTGAACATAATACACTCAGTAGTTCTTGGGATACTGCTGAGATGCCTTATTGGGAATTAGCATTATCACAGTACATTTTTATTTAATCTTAAGGCAACATTTAGTTTTCAAACATAATGGGCAAATGGGAGGGTGGGAGTGGAAGGGGATTAGTTGCCTTCAAACCACTTTTGACTATTAAAAATGGCGTCAGCCCTTACTATTTTCAATCGAATGAGCCCCTTTCGAAGTTCCCACGACAACTCCTTAGATACGAAGTGCCCCGATCTAAACAACAACGACAACAAAAAATATTTCTAGTCACTTTCGACTATTAAAAAGGGCAGTAGCCCTTTCCTAATCAAACTAGAATTTCCAATCAAATTAGCCTTTTTTTAGGTTTCTGCGACAACGCCTTCTATAAAAAATCTTATATGCCTCCAGGGCATAACTTAAAACCCTTGCCCTGAGGGTTGTGGATGAGTCTCCTTCTCAAAAACCTATTTTCTATCTGGAAATTAACTATCCTACGCAAAAAAAATGGCTATCTCAAAATTTGTATTAGATGTGCTTGGGTCAATGATGGACGTAGGGGGGGGGGGGTTACTTGCCCTCCAATCAGTTTCGACTATTAAAATTGGCACTAGCTCTTTAAATTTCCAATCAAATGAGCCCCTTTTGAAGTTTCTATGACAACACCTTCAATAAAAACTTTATTTACCCCAGGACATAACTTAAAACCCTTGCCCTAAGGGCTGTTGGGGAGTGTCCTCGTTAAAAACATATTTTTATCTGGAAATCATCTACGATGAACAAAATGGCTATCTCAAAATTTTTGATTAGATGTGTTTGGGGGAATAACGGGTGTGGGGGAGGGTCTAGTTGCTCTCCAATCAATTTCGACTATTAAAAAAGTGCACTAGCCCTCCAAATTTCCAATTGAATGAGCCTTTTTTGAAGTTTCTACGACAACGCTTTCTATAAAAAACTTTTATTCCCCCAGGGCATTACTTAAAGCCCTTGCCCCGAGGGTTTTAGGGAAATTTCCTCCTCAAAAATATATTTTCTATCAGGAAATCAACTACGCTGGACAAAATGGCTATCTCAAAATTTTGATTGAATGTGTTTAGGGAAATGATGGATTAGGGAGGGGGGAGGGACTAGTTGCCCTCCAATCACTTTCAACTATTAGAACGGCCCTTTGAATTTCCAATCGAATGAGCCTTTTTTGAAGTTTCTACGACAACGTCTTCTTTAAATACCATATATGTCCCCAGGGCATAACTTAAAACCCTTTCCCCGAGGGTTGTGGGGGAGTGTCCTCCTCAAAAAGATATTTTCTATCTGGGAATCAACTACGCCGAACAAAATGGCTATATCAAAATTTTGATTGGATGTTTTTGGGGGAATTATGGGGCATGGGGGGCCTAGTTGCCCTCCAATCACTTTCGAATATCAAAGGGTACTAGCCCTTTGAATGTCCAATCGAATGAGCCTGTTTTGAAGTTCCTACGACAACGCCTTCTATAAAAACCTTATATACCCCTAGGGCATAACTTAAAACCCTTGCCCTGAGGGTTGTGGGGGAGTGCCCTCTTCAAAAACAAATTTCCGATCTGGAGATCAACTAAGCTGAACAAAATGGCTGTCTCAAAATTTTGATTTGATGTATTTGGAGGAATGATGAGCGTGGGGGGGGACTAGTTGCCCTTCAATCACTTTCGACTATTAAAAAGAGCATTAGCCTTTTGAATTTCCAATCGAGTAAGCCTGTTTTGAAGTTTCTATGACATCGCCGTCTTATAAAAACCTTATATGCCCTCAGGGCATAACTTAAAAAAACCCTTGCCCTGAGGGTTTTGGGGGAGTATCTGGAAATCAACTACGCCAAACAAAATGGCTATATCAAAATTTTGATTGCATGTGTTTGTGGGAATGATGGTAGTGGGGGGCCTAGTTGCCCTCCAATCACTTTCGACTATTAAAAAGGGTAGTAGCCCTTTGAATTTCGAATCGAATGAGCCTGTTTTGAAGTTTCTACGACAACGTCTTCTTTAAAAACCTTATATGCCCTCAGGGCATAACTTAACACCCTTGCCCCCGTGGCTGTGGAGGAATATCCTCCTCAAAAAGATATTTTCTCTCTGGAAATCAACTACGCTGAACAAAATGTCTATGTCAAAATTTTCATTGGATGTGTTTTGGGGGAATGATGGGCTTGGGGGGGCCTAGTTGCCCTCCAATCACTTTCGACTATTAAAAAGGGTACTAGCATTTTGAATTTCCAATCGAATAGTCCTGTTTTGAAGTTTATTCTAAACAGGCATAACTTACAACCCTTGCCCCAAGGGTTGTAGGGAAGTGTCCTCCTCAAAAACGTATTTTCTATCTGGAAATCAACTACGCTCGACAAAATGGCTATCTCAAAATTCTGATTCGATGTTTTTAGGGGAATGATGGGTGTGGGGTGAGCTAGTCGCTATCCAATCACTTTTGACTATTAAAAAGTGCACTAGCCCTTCAGATTTCCAATTGAATGAGCCTTTTTTGAAGTTTCTACGACAATGCCTTCTATAAAAAAACTTATATGCCCCCAGGGCATAACTTAAAACCCTTGCCTCGTGGGTTGTGGGGGAGTGTCGTCCTCAAAAAGATATTTTCTATGTAGAAATCAATTACGCCGAACAAAATGGCTATATCAAAATTTTGATTGGATGTGTTTTGGGGAATGATGGGCGTGGGGGGGCCTAGTTGCCCTGCGATCACTTTCGACTATTAAAAACGGTACTAGCCCTTTGAATTTCCAATCGAATGAGCCTGTTTTGAAGTTCCTACGACAACGCCTTCTATAAAAACCTTATATACCCCCAAGGCATAACTATAAACCCTTGCCCTGAGGGTTTTAGGGGACTGTCCTCTTCAAAAACCAATTTTTTTATCTGGAAATCAACTAGGTTGAACAAAATGGCTGTCTCAAATTTTGATTGGATGCATTTGGGGGAATGATGGGCATGGGGGGACTAGTTGCCCTTCAATCACTTTCGATTATTAAAAAGGGCATTAGCCCTTTGAATTTCCAATCGAGTGAGTCTTTTTTGAAGTTTTTACGACAACTCCTTCTATAAAAACCTTATATGCCCTCAGGGGATAACTTAAAACCCTTGCCCCGTGGGTTGTGGGGGGAGTATCCTCCTCAAAAGGATATTTTCTATCTGTAAATCAACTACACTGAACAAAATGGCTATCTCAAAATTTTGATTGGACGTATTTGGGGGAGTGATGGGCGTGGGGGGGGTAGTTGCCTTCCAATCACTTTCAACTATCAAAAAGAGTACTAGCCCTTTGAATTTTCAATCGAATGCGCCTGTTTTGAAGTTTCTACGACAGCACCTTCTATAAAAACCTTATATGCCCCCAGGGCATAACTTAAAACCCTTGCCATGAGAGTTGTGGGGGAGTGTCCTCTTCAAATACGAATTTTCAATGTGGAAATTAACTACGCTGAGCAAAATGGCTGTCTCAAAATTTTGATTGGATGTATTTGGAGGAATGATGGGCGGGGGGGGGCTAGTTGCCCTCCAATCACTTTCGATTATTCAAATGGGGACTAGCCCTTTGAATTTCCAATCGAATGAGCCTTTTTTGAAGTTTTTTACGACAACGCCTTCTATAAAAACCTCATATACCCTCAGGGCATAACTTAAAACCCTTGCCCCGTGGGTTGTGGGGGAGTTTCCTGCTCAAAAAGATATTTTATATCTGTAAATCAACTACGCTGAGCAAAATAGCTATCTCAAAATTTTGATTGGATGTATTTGGGGAATGATCGGTGGGGGGGGGGGGGGGGATAGTTGCCCTTCAATCACTTTCGACTATTAATAAGGGCACTAACCAGTCCAATTTCCAATCGAATGAGCCCCTTTCGAAGTTTTTGCGACAACTCCTTCGATACGAAGTGCCCGGGCATGGAGAAAAAAAAACACATTGTGCCCACATCGTTCTTTACTTAGGCAGCGCTAGCGCGCTGCCTATGATTTCTGTTCATTTTGGGTTTCATTTACTTATCGATGCTGGTTTCTGGTAGTTTCGAGCTTGGTCGATTATTTTGATTTTATTTTTGCTCATTATTTGTTTAATGGAGTTCTTCACTTTTCTTTGAAAAACTTATTTTGTGGAAAAAGTTTTTTTTAATAAATTTCTGTTCGTTTTATATTGACATAGTCTTTTCAGGGAAAAAGAAAATAACACTTTAAATCTTTTCGGTTTTAAGACTTTATAGTTTGGCCTGCTATTTTTGTGCTGGATAAAAATTTTCAGCAATTTTTAACAATATACATCGTTTTAAAAATTATGGACACAAATAGCATTGTTTAACTTAGTTTCATACCTCCTCTAGTTGACCTGAAATGGAAAACTTGATACTATTCGCAAAAAAATTTGTTTACTTTCTTTGATAGCTTGGATACGCTTACACTATTTTGATTTGGTGAAATCTTAAGAGCAGAAGTAACCTCGAATGTTTGAACATAATATACTCAGTAGTTCTTGGGATACTGCTGAGATGCCTTATTGGGAATTAGCATTATCGCAGTACATTTTTATTTAATCTTAAGGCAACATTTAGTTTTTTCAAACATGATGGGCAAATGGGAGGGTGGGAGTGGAAGGGGGATTAGTTGCCTTCAAACCACTTTCGACTATTAAAAAGGGCGTCAGCCCTTACTATTTTCAATCGAATGAGCCCCTTTCGAAGTTCTCACGACAACTCCTTAGATACGAAGTGCCCTGGTCTAAACAACAACAACAACAAAAAATATTTCTAGTCACTTTCGACTATTAAAAAGGGCAGTAGCCCTTTCCTAATCAAACTAGAATTTCAAATCAAATTAGCCTTTTTTGAGGTTTCAACGACAACGCCTTCTATAAAAAACCTTATATACCTCCAGGGCATAGCTTAAAACCCTTGCCCTGAGGGTTGTGGATGAGTCTCCTTCTCAAAAACCTATTTTCTATCTGGAAATTAACTAGCCTACGCAAAAAAAATGTCTATCTCAAAATTTGTATTAGATGTGCCTGGGTCAATGATGGACGTAGGGGAGGGGGGGGGGGGTTTACTTGCCCTCCAATCAGTTTTCGACTATGAAAATTGGCACTAGCCCTTAAAATTTCCAGTCAAATGAGCCCTTTTGAAGTTTCTATGACCACACCTTCAATAAAAACTTTATTTACCCCAGGACATAACTTAAAACCCTTGCCCTGAAGGTTGTTGGGGAGTGTCCTCGTTAAAAACATATTTTTATCTGGAAATCAACTACGATGAACAAAATGGCTATCTCAAAATTTTTGATTGGATTTGTTTGGGAGAATAACGGGTGTGGGGGAGGGTCTAGTTGCTCTTCAATCAATTTCGACTATTAAAAAGTGCACTAGCCCTCCAAATTTCCAATTGAATGAGCCTTTTTTGAAGTTTGTACGACAACTTCTTCTATAAAAACCTTATATTCCCCCAAGGCATTACTTAAAACCCTTGCCCTGAGGGTTTTAGGGAAATGTCCTCCTCAAAAACACATTTTCTATCAGGAAATCAACTACGCTGGACAAAATGGCTCTCTCAAAATTTTGATTGGATGTGTTTAGGGAAATGATGGGTTGGGGAGGGGGGGGGGGGCTAGTTGCCCTCCAATCACTTTCAACTATTAGAATGGCCCTTTGAATTTCCAATCGAATGAGCCTTTTTTGAAGTTTCTACGAAACGTCTTCCTTATAAATACCTTATATTCCCCAGGTCATAACTTAAAACCCTTGCCCAAAATTTTGATTGAGGGTTTTGGGGGGGCTAGTGGCCCTCCTCCTCAAAAAGATTTTTCTATCTGAGAATCACTACGCTGAACAAAATGGATCATATTAAAACAAAAAAAGATTTTTGATTACGGATGTGTTGGATGAGGGAATGATGGACGTGGGGGGGCCTAGTTGCCCTCCAATCACTTTCGAATATCAAAGGGTACTAGCCCTTTGAATGTCCAATCAAATGAGCCTGTTTTGAAGTTCCTACGACAACGCCTTTTATAAAAACCTTATATACCCCTAGGGCATAACTTAAAACCCTTGCCCTGAGGGTTGTTGGGGAGTGTCCTCTTCAAAAACAAATTTCCTATCTGGAGATCAACTAAGCTGAACAAAATGGCTGTCTCAAAATTTTGATTGGATGTATTTGGAAGAATGATGAGCGTAAGGGGGGGGGGACTAGTTGCCCTTCAATCACTTTCGACTATTAAAAAGAGCATTAGCCTTTTGAATTTCCAATCGAGTGAGCCTGTTTTGAAGTTTCTATGACAACACCTTCTTATTAAAACCTTATATGCCCTCAGGGCATAACTTAAAACTCTTGCCCTGAGAGTTGTGGGGGAGTATCTGGACATCAACTACGCCGAACAAAATGGCTATATCAAAATTTTGATTGGATGTGTCTGGGGGAATGATGGGAGTGGGGGGCCTAGTTGCCCTCCAATCACTTTCGACTATTAAAAAGGGTACTAGCCCTTTGAATTTCAAAATCGAATGAGCCTGTTTTGAAGTTTCTACGACAACGCCTTCTTTAAAAACCTTATATGCCCTCAGGGCATAACTTAAAACCCTTGCCCCGTGGGTTGTGGGGGAATATCCTCCTCAAAAACATATTTTCTATCTGGAAATTAACTACACTGAATAAAATGTCTATGTCAAAATTTTGATTGGATGTGTTTGGGGGAATGATGGGCTTGGGGGGCCTAGTTGCCCTCCAATCACTTTCGACTATTAAAAAGGGTACTAGAATTTTGAATTTCCAATCGAATAGCCTGTTTTGAAGTTTATTCTAAACAGGCATAACTTACAAGCCTTGCCCCAAGGGTTGTAGGAAGTGTCCTCCTCAAAAACATATTTTCTATCTGGAAATCAACTACGCTGGACAAAATGGCTATCTCAAAATTCTGATTGGATGTTTTTAGGGGAATGATGGGTGTGTGGGGGGAGCTAGTCGCTATCCAATCAGTTTCGACTATTAAAAAGTGCACTAGCCCTTCGAATTTCCAATTGAATGAGCCTTTTTTGAAGTTTCTACGACAATGCCTTCTATAAAAAACTTATATACCCCAAGGGCATTACTTAAAACCGTTGTCCCGAGGGTTGTAGCGATGTGTACTCCTCAAAAACATATTTTCTATTAGGAAATCAACTACGCTGGACAAAATGACTATCTCAAAATTTTGATTGGATGTGTTTTTGGAAATGATCGGTGGGGGGGGGGGATAGTTGCCCTCCAATCACTTTTGACTATTAGAACAGACCTTTGAATTTCCAATCGAATGAGCCTTTTTTTATATGCCCTCAGGGCATAACTTGAAACCCTTGCCCTGAGGGTTGTTGGGGAGTGTCCTCGTAATAAACATATTTTCTATCTGGAAATCAACTAGCCTACGCTGAACAAAATGGCTATCTCAAAATTCTGATGTGATGTGCTTGGGGGAATGATGGGCATGGGGGGCTAGTTGCCCTACAATCACTTTCAACTATTAAAAATGGTACTAGCCCTTTGAATTCCAAATCGAATGAGCCTGTTTTTTTAGGTTTCTACGACAACGCTTTCTATCAAAACCTTATATGCCCCAGGGCATAACTTAATACCTTTGCCTGAGGGTTTTGGGGGATTGTCCTCCTCAAAAACATATTTTTTATTCGAAAATCAACAACACTTAACAAAATGGCTATCTTGAAATTTTGATTGGATGTGTTTGGGGAAATGATGGGCGTGAAGGGGGCTAGTTGCCCTCTAATCACTTTCGACTATTAAGAAGGGCACTAGCCCTTCGAATTTCCAATCGAATTAGCCTTTTTTGAGGTTTCTATGACAATGCCTTCTATAAATAAAAACCTTTTATGCCTCCAGGGCATAACTTAAAACCCTTGCCCTTAGGGTTGTGGATGAGTGTCCTTCTCAAAAACCTATTTTCTATCTGAAAATTAGCTAGCCTACGCTAAAAAAAATGGGTATCTCAAAATTTGTATTAGATGTGTTTGGGTGAATGATGAACATAGGGGGGGGGGTAGGCTAGTTTGCCCGCCAATCAGTTTCGACTATTAAAAATGGCACTAGCCCTTTAAATTTCCAATCAAATCAGCCCCTTTCGAAGTTTCTATGATAACGTCTTCAATAAAAACTTTATTTAACCCAGGACATAACTTAAAACCATTGCCCTGAGGGTTGTGGGGGAGTGTTCTCCTCAAAAATATATTTTCTATCTGGAAATCAACTACGCTGAACAAAATGGCTATCTCACAATTTTGATAGGATGTATTTGGAGGAATGATGAGCGTGGGGGGGCTAGTTGCCCTTCAATCATTTTCGACTATTAAAAAGAGCATTATCCTTTTGAATTTCCAATCGAGTGAGCCTGATTTGAAGTTTCTATGACAACACCTTCTTATAAAAACTTATATGCCCTCAGGGCATAACTTAAAACCCTTGCCCTGAGGGTTGTGGGGGAGTATCTGGAAATCAACTACGCCGAACAAAATGGCTATATCAAAATTTTGATTGGATGTGTTTGGGGGAATGATGGGAGTGGGGGGCCTAGTTGCCCTCCAATCACTTTCGACTATTAAAAAGGGTACTAGCCCTTGAATTTCAAAATCGAATGAGCCTGTTTTGAAGTTTCTACGACAACGCTTTCTTTAAAAACCTTATATGCCCTCAGGGCATAACTTAAAACCCTTGCCCCGTGGGTTGTGGGGGAATATCCTCCTCAAAAACATATTTTCTATCTGGAAATCAACTACGCTGAATAAAATGTCTAAGTCAAAATTTTGATTGGATGTGTTTGGGGGAATGATGGGCTTGGGGGGGGGGCCTAGTTGCCCTCCAATCACTTTCGACTATTAAAAAGGGTACTAGCATTTTGAATTTCCAATCGAATAGCCTGTTTTGAAGTTTATTCTAAACAGGCATAACTTACAAACCTTGCCCCAAGGGTTGTAGGGAAGTGTCCTCCTCAAAAACATATTTTCTATCTGGAAATCAACTACGCTGGAAAAAATGGCTATCTCAAAATTCTGATTGGATGTTTTTAGGGGAATGATGGGTGTGGGGGGAGCTAGTCGCTATCCAATCAGTTTCGACTATTAAAAAGTGCACTAGCCCTTCGAATTTCCAATTGAATGAGCCTTTTTTGAAGTTTCTACGACAATGCCTTCTATAAAAAACTTATATGCCCCCAGGGCATTACTTAAAACCGTTGTCCCGATGGTTTTGGGGGAGTGTTCTCCTCAAAAATATATTTTCTATCTGGAAATCAATTACGCTGAACAAAATGGCTATCTCACAATTTTGATTGGATGTGTTTTGGGGAATGATAGGCGTGGGGGGGGGGGGCTAGTTACCCTTCAATCACTTTCGACTATTAAAAAGGGCACTAGCCCTTTAATTTCCAATCGAATGAGCCTGTTTTGAAGTTTCTATGACAATACCTTCTATAAAAACCTTATATACCCCAAGGGCATAACTTAAAACCTTTGCCCTGTGGGTTTTGGGGGATGTACTCCTTAAGAACACATTTTCTATCTGGAAATCAACTACGCTGAATAAGATGGCTATTTCAAAATTTCGATTGGGATGTGCTTGGGGAATGATTGGCTTGAGGGGGGGGGGGGCTAGTTGCCCTCCAATCATTTTGACTACTAAAAAGGCCACTAGAACTCTCGATTTACAATCGAATGAACCCCTTTTGAAGTCTCTACGATGACCCCTTCTTTATGAAGTGCCCTGCTTTAAAGAAAAAAAAAAATAATAAACTGTACATTGTGTCAACATTGATATTATATAGCCTCAGGGCATAACTTGAAACCCTTGCCCTGAGGGTTGTGGGGGAGTGTCCTTCTCGAAAAGATATTTTCTATTTGGAAATCAATTACGCTGAACAAAATGGCTATCTCAAAATGTTGATTGGATGTGCTTCGGGGAATGATGGGCTGGGGTGGGGCTAGATGCCCTCCAATCACTTTCGACTATTAAAAAGGGTACTAGCCGCTCCGATTTCCAATCAAATGATCCCTTTTTGAAGTCTACGACATCTTCTTTCGATACGAAGTGCCCGGGTATGGAGAAAAAAACAACAAAAAACACATTGTGCCCACATTGTTCTTTACTTAGGCAGCGCTAGTGCGCTGCCTATGATAGACCAAAGATCGTGTAACAAAGATTCCAGGGATAACACAGGCCACCAAAACTTGGGGGCAATTTTTGAAGATTATGCCCAGGGGCATATAAGGTTTTTATTGAAGGAAAAGCAGTATAAACTTTGGAGAGGGTCCATTCAATTGTAAGTCTGAATTTCTAATGCCCTTGACTCTTTTAAGAGTCAAAAGTGATTGAAGGGCAACTAGCTCCTCCCCAAGATCCCTTTTTCCCTAGATGTATCTGATCAAAATTTTGAGCTAGCTATTTTTGTTCAAAATAGTTTAAACATTAAATAACGAAATCTCGCATCAAGTCCCCCAGAACCCGGGAGAACTGTTGTAAGTAATGCCCCGGGGGTAGATAAGGTTTTTTGTAAGTGGTGGTCGTATGAACATCAGAGGTGGCTCATTTGATTTGAAATTGAAATCTCTTTTTACCTTTTTAAAAGAGATATCAAAAGTGATCGGCGGGCATATTACACCCCCCCCCCCCCCAGCACCCCCCCCTCCTCTTTTCCCCAAATGTATCCGATCAAAATTTTGAGATGGTCATTTTGTCTGAAATATTCTAAAGTTCTGATGACAAACCTTTACGGAAAAGGTGGTTACATAAACTTTGGAGGGGACTCAAATGATTAAAAATCGAAAGCTCTAGTTTCCTTTTTCAGAGTCAAAAGTGATCCGATGGCATCTAGCCTTCCCCCGCCAACCCCAAGGCCATAAGGCTAAGTTTTTTTCTCCAGAGGCACTTCATATGCTACGGGTGGTGTTATAAACTTCTGAGGCGGCTCATTCAATTAGCAAGAAGAATTTATAGTGCCCTTTTTAAGAGTCAAAAGAGTCAAGCTTGGTTGGAGGGCATCAAGCCCTCCACTTCTCTTTTTCCCCAAACACATCCAATTCAAATTTTGAGATGAACATTATGTCTGAAATAGTCGAGAGGTTAAGTAATTACAATAATTAATCCTCGGGGGATGACAAAGCCTCCCACTGCCCCCAGGTCAAGGGCTGTATGTTATGCAAGCTGTCCATTGTTCATATATAAGGTTTTTATCGAAGAGGTAGTCGCATAGGCTTCAGAAAAGCCTCATTCGATATAATATAAAGTTCTTGCTCCATTTTTAAAGGTCAAGAGCAATCAGGCAGTAGGCAACGCCCTCCCCCACGACTTTTTTTTAAATACTTTGAATCAAAATTTTGAGTTGCCCATTTTGTTCAAAATCGTCCGAATTTCAAATAGCTATGGTTCTTGGTATGAGACCCCCCCCCCCCCCCCCTCCCAGCAATCCGAGAAAGGGCTGTAAGTTATACTAGAAGCTCATCGTTAACATATAAAGCTTCTATGGAAGGCGTGGTCGCATAAAATTTGGTGGTAAATCATTCGATTGGAATTCGAAATTTATTGTACCCGTTTTAAGAACGAAAAATGATTCTAAGAATGCCCAAATCCCCCAAAAGTATCTTATAAAAGTTTTGAAATAGCCATTTTGTTCAAAACAGTCCTATCTTCAAATAGCTATAACTTAGGAGTTGAGACATCCTCCGGAGCCCCCGGGAAAACGATTGTAACTTATGCCCATTATTAGAATTTTATTTTTTTTAGAAGGGGTGGTCGTATTAATTTTGGAGGGGGCTCATTTGATTGGAAACTGAAACTTCTAGTTCTTTTTTTTTAAGAGTCAAAGTGATTAATGGGCAAATAGCCCACGCCCCACTTTCCCATAGGACATCCGGTCAAATATTTTGAGATAGCCAATTTGTTAAAAACAGTTCAAAGGCCATATAAGTATGCTTCCAGGTTTGACCCCCCCCCCACCCCCTCACTACCTAGCGAAATGGCTCCAAGTTACGAAACTTTCTCATTGTTACTGTGTTACTTTATTTACTTTGATACCTTGTTTACTTAGATGCTTTCTTTACTTTGATACTTTGATGAAAGTTTGATGTTGAAAAAAATGATTTAGAAATCAGGCATTTCCTAAGGACTTGAACGTTTTCTAGAGTTTCGGTTACCATTGAGCCAGGTCGCTCGTTACTTACAGCTCGTTACCACAAACTGTTTGATTGATCATCTTCCTTATCATTTCCTGAAAGCCCCATATTAATATACTCAGTCATATCTGGATTTCGCCCTTACAACCCGAATACACATAACGTGTTTTGATTTAGGTTCAACACTCTCCTTGACATTGTCTGAAAGGCTCATCTGGATGCCATTCGTCTTTTTGGAAATTAAAGGTCAAAAATGCATACCTTTCTCAAAACATATACTATACGTAAACAATGAACGAATTACATAACTTACAGCCCCTTCCAGGGGGGGGGGGCTGTGGGGGGTTGACATCCCTAAGGACATAATTACTGGACCTTTCAACAATGCTGAAGAAAATAGATGTCTCAAAATTTCTAATGCATTATGTATGAATGTATATATGTATATTTGTTTTGAAATGATGGGGGTGGGGACTTGTTGCCCTTCAATAACTTTAGACTCTTAAAAAGGGTACTATAACTTCCAATTTTCACGAAAAATGAGCACCCTCCGAAATTTATACGACCACCCATAAAAACCTTGTATGCCCATAGGGTATAACCTACAACCTGAGGTCTGGTGGGTTGTGTCAAACCTGAAACATATTTATGTGTTCTTTGGACTATTTTGAACGAAATGGCTATTTCACAATTCTGATCAAATGCGTTTAGGGAAAAGAGGTGTTGGGGGGGGGGGGGGGGGTATGTCCTCATCCATAACTTTTGATTCTTAATAGGGAACTGGCACTTTCAATTTCTAATTAAATGAGCCTTCTTTAAAATGTATACGACCACCCCTTCCATAAAAATCTTGTATATCCCCGGGGCATAAATTACAATCCTTGTCCCCATCCTGATCGCAGGGGTTGTTTCAACTCCAAAGGTCCTGTTGAATTATCTTTGTACTATTTTTAACAAGATGTCTATCTCAAAATTTGTATCGGATACATTTGAGGAAAAAAGACATGGGGGGGGGGCTAGTTGCCCTCCGATCAGTTTTGACTCTTAAAAAGGGCACGAGAACTTTTAATTTCCAATCAAATGAATCCCTTTAAAATTTTCTACGGCAACTCCTTCTTTGCGAAGTGCCCTGGTCGGAAATAAATAGTTCATTGTGCCCATATCGCTCTATTGGGCTGCCTTTGATGACGATGTTCATTCCTGTAACCAGGATCGTATCTAAGATTTTTTTTGAAGGGGGCGAGGGGGGTACAAAAAACTTTTAAAAACGCACACAAAATTTGTTTGTATTCATTTTTGTTACGTTTTTACGAGTCGGACAAACATTTCGGTTGGGGGGGGGGGGTGTCAAACCCCTAATCTTCCCCCTGGATACGACCTCCTCTGTGACTCTCAGTAAATTTTGGATTGACTAACATTGTAAATTCAATTCAATTTCAATTCAATTTATTCAAATAAAAATGAAACATAACACCAATAATAATAAGGATCCTGGAAGCGAACTTGTTGAGGACCATAGCAACAAAAAATTGAAAATGAAGAAGAGAGAAAAAAAAAGAAAGAGAAAACACGGGTAAATTAAAGCAAATTGATTAAGAATTTAGAGAATTATAATATCAAAGTTTATTAACATGTTTATACAGCGTGCGAAGACTGGTGGATAGCTCGACACTGGAGGGTATTATATTCCATTGAAGTATAGATTTATAAAATGGTGGATCGCTGGGCGGAGCTAGAGACACACTTGGGGACAATAAAGGAACGGTTGGGTGAACGGAGGCAGGCCTCCGTTCAATTAAAATAAGATAATAATTGGGGAGGAAGATTTTTATGGTTAGCGGAGTATGCAAGGGATAGATTTAATTTTTTAATGATTTGTTCAAAAGGAATAATACCAAAATCGGAGTACAAGTCCTGGGTGGGATATAGTCGGGGCAGCCGAAAACTGCTTTGATGGCACGGTTCTGGGCAGATTTTAATTTATTGGTAACTGAAGGATAAGTGTTGCCCCAAACAGATCCGCAGTATGAGATATATGGGTAAATAAAAGAGTAATAAAGGATGACAAGGATATCAGAAGGAAGAAAATTATTCACACGATTAATCATACTTACCTGTCGCAAGGTTATGGCTCTGACGTAGGAAACATGTGTTGCAAATGATAGGGAGGAGTCTATGTGGGCGCCAAGAAACTTGGCAACTTCGACCTGCGGGAGGAGATTGGTGGAATATTTTAGGCCAAGGGCTTGCTGAGCTTCATTTTTTTGTAAGGGGTTCGAAATAAAACAACCTGACTTTTCTTGCTGTAATGGTCATGCAGTTAACGAGACACCACTCCTGTACTCTATTCAGAAGAATTTAAGGAGAGGTGACGACGGATGGTAAATTAGGGCCGGCGATGAAAAAGTTGCTATCGTCAGCAAAAAGTACTGGGTGCACTGATGGACCCAGGTCCGTAACCAAATCCTTAATATAAAGGAGAAAAATTATTGGACCAAGAACAGAGCCCTGCGGGACTCCCCTCCAGACAGGTAGGGGATGTGAGGTCATGCCACCCAGACTCACACTCTGTACTCTACCAGAGAGATAAGAGCCGAACTATGAGAAAGGAACTCCACGAATCCCTATGTTTATTATGTTTACTTAAGAGAAAAGTTTTAAGATTATAAACTAAATCGTAAATGACTGACCTTGACGAAGGCTGAGGGGGGGGCATTAGCCCTAATCCTGTTAGTGGTAATATCCGTTCATTTAAATTATGACTATCGGTTCCACTTCATTATTCAGTATGAATTATTATTTGACTTTTTCTGCTTGTCATTGGTTTAATGCAGCTGTTTACTTTTCTTTGAGAATTTTTTTTCAAAAAATTTTAAAAGTTATTTTCATTCATTTTCAATCGACACTATTTTTTTATTGGTTAATAAAAGGATGTTTGTAAAGTTTTTTTTCGCCTTTCTCGAGTGTTTCTTGACCAAAGGTTGATGCAACACATCACGTTGCCCATATAACATAAATCTAGTTAATTTTAGTTTATGTTCGAGTTAATTTTAGAGGTTTTACTTATTTATTCATTGTACTTCTGTTCGTTTCAGGTTTTTGCTTATTCATTCATAATACCTTCTCTTTGTTTTAAGTTGATGTGTTATGTCTGCTCGTTTGGGTTTCAATCAAGGCCGTATCCAAGGGGGTTAGGGGGTTTGACCCCCCCCCCCCCCTGACTGCTCTCTACTTTTATTTGACTGCTCTTTACTTTTGTTTGAAACATTCTATTTTATCATTATTAACTTTAAAAAGCGACGAATAACAAAAATTTTAAATGTTGTATTTTTCATGGAGGGGGGGGGAGCTATTAATATCGCGGATAGAAGTACTGACGGAAAAAAAAAACAGAACTGAGGAAAACGTTTTAAACAAGACATATTTTGTTACATAGCAGAAACAGAAAGATTTCAAGATTTCAAGAATTATACCCTCTCATAATCACCCCTTGTGCTTGTTCATTTCTAAATGTAAATGCCCATGTTTTGTAACTTTCTCAACGTACATTATGAGATGAGATATATGAGATATGAGATATACATTTATTAAAAAAGAAAACAAACACTATTCGCCTTTCGCCTGCCAAGAAAGGCAATAAGCTTGAAAGGGCAAGCGAGGTAATCACTCTCAGCTAATTAAAAACAACATTCATACCTTGCTATTCAACGCACAAGAAACTTATCTGATGAAGGAATAAAGAAAAAAAAGAGAGAAAGAGGAGAAGACAAGAAGTAGATAGAAAAAAAAGCAAAAAAAAAAAGCAAAGTACATCAGGGAAATACCATAAATAGAATGACAACCTGGAGTGGGCTTAACACCAAATTCACTCACGAGATAAAAGAAACTTCTTTGCCCGTGACTTGAAAGCCGGAAGACTAGGCGCATTTTTCACACACTCGGGCTATATGTTCCAAACAGGGGACCATAATGGCGAATCACAAAAGATGCCCGAGTTGGTATTCCTAAACTCATGAGTTAAGTCATCAGTTTTTCTTGTATTATGATCATGACGGTCTCTATTAAAAGTAAAAAGATTTTCAAAAGCAGGGGTGAGCAGCTGATTCAAATATTTATACAAGAAAATCGTGACTTGGTAATCTCGAATTTGGGATACATCCATTAACTTATTCTTTTTAAAATGCTCATGAGCAGGAACCTCATCAGAATCATCAAATTCAGATAATAATTTTACAGCTCTATTCTGAAGTTTTTGTACTCTTTTGAAACATGTTACAAAATTACTTGCCCATATAGAGCATCCGTAGCTAATATATGGGTAAAATATAGAAAAATAAATCATTTTCAGGATCTTTTTTGGGACTAGATTTTTAATTCTTTGCATCACCCCAAGGCCTCTGCTTAATTTTTCAGCTATTGCACTTGAATGGTTTTTCCACGACAGGTTTTCATCAATTAAAAACCCCAAAATACTTCGTTGTTGCTACTCTCTTTATCACATTTTCTTGAACCGTAATATGGTCATTTCCAGCAATAGTCTGCAGCACTAGTTTCATTTCCAGCATTTGTCTGTTAACTATCAAGTTTTTCTAGTGAATATTTTTTCTGAGTCTAGCATTGTTATTTTTTCTTTTTTGGATCGAATCAGAGATGACACAGTTGCTGAGAAACCTAAACAATATGTCGACCAAAATGACATGAATGACAGGTGTGGCAAAAATGGGGGGGGGCAAAAAGTTGGAGGGGAGGGGGCCCCCTTCGAGTTTGGGGATAGGGGACCTTTGGGGGTTGAGGTTTATGGTGGTTAGGGTCGTGGTGTCTATGATCCTTGACGGTTCGTACTCACATACACCTTACTACTTGAATTGCAAGGATTTCTAAAGTTTGTTCTGAATTTTATTATTAGAATTCTTTTCTTGCCATCTACATCTCTCTTAGTATCAACTTTTTAGTATACTATAACGTTAAACTCTATTTTAAATTGACAACACTGTTCAAACGCCACTTGTGTATTATACAGAACACATCGAAGAAGTAAAGCTAGGTCAAGTCATAAGACCATTTTATCATCGTTAACCATTTCCATAGATTGATATTGTTCCAAATTTATAGTAAATAAGCAATGAGCTAACATGCTCTTCGGGGTTACCTTAACTGCCAGTCAGTTTAACCCTTTTTCTCAATCTTCATACGATCCAATCACTAATTATAATCATTCATGCTCCTATTATTCAAACATTAATTAATATCGTTCATAGAGTCCAATTCGCAAATGCTATCTAGCTCTGTTTTTTTCAATATTATTCAATTAATATCGTTCGTATAGTCCAATTCGCAAATATATTATACCCTTTTTTTTCTCCACCTTCACACGATCCAATTCGCAAATGCTATATAGCACTGTTTTTTCCCTATTATTCAATTAATATCGTTCCTGTAGTCCAATTCGCAAATGCTATCTAGCGACACATTCCTAACAAACTAATGTTGACTAAAGGCAATTGTCCAAAAGATCAGAACCAGTCTGATAGCACATACTTCAAAGAAATGGAACACTGGATAATGCATGGTGATAATTTCTGCTCGTTTTGAGTTTGATTCGGTTATTTATTGTAATTTCTGTTGGTTTTGGGTTTCATTTATTTATCGATGCTGATTTGTGGTAGTTTCACGCTTAGTAAATTATTTGATTTTATTTTCGCTCATTTTCTGTTTAATGGAGTTCTTTACTTTTCTTTGAAAAACTTATTTGTAGAAAATTTTTTTTTAATTAATAACAAAAACGAACCCTCTTAGATTTCAAAAGAATATCCTTTTTTAATATATTCATATAAAAAAGAAAGCAAAAAAGAAATCCTACATTTTCATGAATGGGCAACCCGAACTCAAGTAGCCTTAAATAAAAGAAAAGATACGTTTATTTCTTTTTAATCAAAATGGAAATATTCAAATATGACATTTGACATTAGTCCAACTCACTTTTTTTATAATCCATAAAAGGACATGATGTGCGATTTGTTTTTGTGATAAGCGGAAATAAAACTTTATCAATTTGATGAGTCTAGGTTTTTTCCAATTGTTTTTCTTAAAAGATGCATTATTGCCTTCTTTTTAAGAAACAAAAGCTAATAAAAAGAAAAAAATTATTCTTTTTGAATGTTATTAGGTAATATATGCAGTAAGTGGACGTTCAACTAAAGGGCGGTGAATAGTTGAGAGAATAGGAAAATATACATATATGTATGTATATATATATATGTGTATGTATATATATATATATATATATATATATATATATATATATATATATATATATATATATATATATATATAATATATATATATATATTATATATATATATAATATATATAGTATATATATAATATATATATATATATTATATATGTGTGTATATATATATATATATATATATATATATATTATATATATATATATATATATATATATATATATATATATATATATATATATATAATATATATATATATATATATATATTATGTATAATGATTGGTAAACAAATTTTCGGTGTTTTTTACTTTTTAACCTTCCCCCAAAACCCCCCCCCCTAAAAAAATCCCTCGTTCTAAGTGTACTTTTGTTAAGAATTCAGAAACAAGCGAGAAAGACCGAGATACTTAATGAGATACTTGTTTTGTAAATATTATGTCTAGAGTACTGCCACTCTGGTGCGTAGCAATGGTAACTACCTGCTTCAGATCAAGGACACTAGATACCCATTGTCTGTTCGTGTGGTTAAAATCGCCAGCTATTATGAAGCCAGGATAGGCATGGCACGACGAAGTTTATCGATGTAGGTCTGTAAGTAGCTGATAAGCTCTTTCCTATTTTTGCACTCTCTGGGTAATACTCAGATGCAATTGTCAAAAAAAACATGAGAAACTTTTTTGATAGTTTGGATGGCTTGCACTCTACCCAGACAACTTCATGACATGAATCGGTTGGTATATTTAACACGCATTTCACAACGCATGATAATTTATATATATTATATATATTTATATAATTTATGATACATGATAATTATATTATGATGCATGATATTATGTAATACATGATAATTTATATAATTTATATACTTGTTAAAGTTTTATTTTTAAATTTGATGAGATATTTATAAGTAGGCTAAATATGTCACTCAGTTATATATTTCTGTATATAACTTAGATAGGCCTAGTCAGTGAGTTACACATATTATAAGTAGTAGGCTAAATATGTCACTGAGTTATATATTTCTGTATATTAACTTATATAGGCCTAGTCAGTGAGTTACACATATTTTAAGTAGTAGGCTAAATATGTCACTGAGTTATATATTTCTGTATATAACTTAGATAGGCCTAGTCAGTGAGTTACACATATTTATAAGTAGTAGGTTAAATATGTCACTGAGTTATATATTTCTGTATATAACTTATATGCCTAGTCAGTGAGTTACACATATTTATAAGCAGTAGGCTAAATATGTCACTCAGTTATATATTTCTGTTTACTATATATTTTTGTATATAACTTATATAGGCCTAGTCAGTGAGTTTACACATATTTATAAGTAGTAGGCTAAATATGTCACTCAGTTATATATTTCTGTATATAACTTATATAGGCTAGTCAGTGAGTTACACATATTATTTTTTGGTTTTATAAGTAGTAGGTTAAAATATATCACTGAGTTATATATTTCTGTATATAACTTATATGCCTAGTCACATTTTATAAGTAGTTAGATTTACACATATTTAACTAATCAGAGTAGGCTAAATATGTCACTCAGTTATATATTTCTGTATATAACTTATATAGGCCTAGTAAGTGAGTTACACATATTTATAAGTAGTAGGCTAAATATGTCACTCAGTTATATATTTCTGTATATAATTAGATAGGCCTAGTCAGTGAGTTACACATATTTATAAGTAGTAGGCCTAAATATGTCACTGAGTTATTTATTTCTGTATATAACTTATATAGGCCTAGTCAGTGAGTTACACATATTTTAATTAGTAGGCTAAATATGTCACTGAGTTATATATTTCTGTATCATAACTTATATGCCTAGTCAGTCAGTTACACATATTTATAAGTAGTAGGCTAAATATGTCACTCAGTTATATATTTCTGTATATAACATATATAGGCCTAGTCTGTGAGCTACACATATTTATACAGTAGTAGGTTAAATGTGTCACTGAGTTATATATTTTTATCTGTATATAACTTATATAGGCCTAGTCAGTGAGTTTATGTATATTTATAAGTAGTAGTTAAATATGTCACTGAGTTATTGCCTTTGCAAAACAAAGTGATCCGTTTATCTGGCCTCCCCCAGGCCATTCAGCATGCCCCCAGGTGGCGATAGGGGAACGCTCTACAGATATGTAGGGTACCTCCATAGGAGGCATGGACCAAGGGGGGACCTTGTCCCTGGGGGTCCATAATAGAATCTGGGGCACCCTTGCCCGGGGTCATAAATACAGGTGGAGGAGGAAAAGGCCCCTCAAATGTACACTCAAAAGGGCCCAACTGGTTTATCCACAAGTTCCATGAGTTGCAAAACCTTCTCCAGCAATGGGTTAAGTTACATGGTGATGCAGAACACCATCGCGGGAGGATCCTCTATAGGAGGACAACTGTGGCAGGGCGTAAGATCCAGATCTATGGACAACGGCCTCTGCAAAGGGCTGCCTCGACCTTTTCGGGGGGTACCTGCAAGACTGGGGACCTTGCGGTCAACTCTATTCCCACTTGAGGAGTGGCGCCCTCGAGGAAATTATAGCCTAGTAAACGACACAGCATTCGCACGGGATTCTGACTAATGGACAATTCTTCTGGGATTGGTATGTTTTGATAGGCGTCTTTGGCTGAAAAACCTCTTCCTAGCTAATTTATCTATTACGGGTTGCCTCCCCGTAGTAGCATAACATTTGTAGGCATGAATATATAATGAGTCGGAGGTAATAGGCTTGATATTGTCTGTGCAGGATTTCGACTCTTGTTGATAGAAGAGCATCGCCAAGCGCTGAAAACCATGTTGTGATCAAGATGGGCCCAGGATTGCACAAAGCCTCCATTCTTGGAGGTCCCAGGGACTTCTTGCTGTCCGGTTCTAAGCCGGCTTAAGCACTTCGGTGTAGACTTGAGAAGATATGTGATCTCCGTCCTGCACTGGTATCCGGGATCATTGCTTTTCCTGAGGCGAAAAAAATTTCAATGATTTAAAGAACATGAAAATTGGAACTTGGAATGTTACGACACTAAAAAATGACTATCGTATCGACATTTTGACTGACGAATTCAGAAGATTCGAACTGGATTTATTAGGAGTTTTTCAGAAACTCATATCCCAGGGGTAGGAAGCATGAAATTAGGTGATATAGAATTTGTTTACTCAGGCAGGAAGGATGGGTTACATAGACAGGGAGTAGGGCTCATGATGAATAAGGAAGCTGCTAAGTCTTGTTTAGGATGGGAAGGTATTAATAATAAGAATACTAATTGCTCATTTTATGACTAGAAAGTTCAAGGTATCAGTTATAGTAGTATACGCCCCTCTAGAACCGACTGATGGAGATACTAGTGACTCAGATGAATTTTACTTACAGTTACAGGAGCAAATAGACAAGGTCCCAGGTAGAAATATGATGTTATTGCTGGGAGATTTTAACGCCCAGGTTGGTAGAAATAAGGATAGATGGTATCCCAGCATAGGTAAATTTGGTGTAGGAAAAGAAAACAGTAATGGATACAGACTTTTGCAATTTTCTAGGTATAACAATCTAGTTTATAACCAATACGGTGTTTGGTCATAAAATGGCTCATAAGCAAACATGGTATTCACGTGATGGTAAGACAGCAAACCTTATTGATTATGTTATAGTAAACCGAAGACTGGCAGGATCAATACAAGATACTAGGGTATATAGGAGTGTGTTATTGATGTTAAAAGTAAAGATCACCATCTAGTAGTGTCAAGGGTTAATTTAAGCTGAAATATCGGAAGGGTAATTACCTCCCGGAAGTTATGATGTTAGTAGACTCCAGGATGAGAATTTGAAGAAACTTTCCAGGAACAGTTGAATACTAAACTTGAGAGTTTAAAATTTGATAATGTGGAAGATGGTTGGAATAATTTTTAGAAAAAATAATTTGTGAAGTTGCTGAAGGTGTATTAGGGAAGAAAGCTAGAACTGCAGCTAAGAATATTAGTGAAAAAGCTTTAAGTTTAATAGAAAGGAGAAAGGACTTGTACAAGAATTATCTGAGTGATAGATCACATGAAAACAAAAGAAATGTAAAGAAAGCGGAGAAAGCATTGAAATATGAACTAAGGAGGTGTGAAGTGGAGGCCATGGATAAAATTGCCGAGGATTTAGAAGATGCAGCTAGACGGCATAATAGTAAAATATTGTACTGGCACGTTAACAAATTGAGAGGTAGTAGTCAATCCGGACTTGTCCCAGTTAAAGATAGGAATGGGGTGGCAATTAGCGATAAAGCAAAAGCTAAAGCGAGATGGGCCGAACATTTTGAGAATTTGCTTAACCGAGATAGAGTTGCAGGAAAAAATATAGAGGAAAATGAAAAAGTTTGTGATACCTTGGATGTGAAGGAAGATTTGTTTTTGTGAGGAGGAATTAGAAACAGTACTAAAAGGATTAAAGAATAATAGGCTCCAGGTGCTGATAGGGTAGTAAATGAGTTTTCTTAAATATGGTGGCTCTATGAGGTTAGAAATAAGTTATTGAAGATTATGAATATGATTTTTGAAAAAGGGAAGTACCTAACGATTTTAGGAAAACCTTAATTAAGCCACTTTATAAGAAGGTGATAAAGGTGAGTGTGGTAATTATCGAGGCATTAGTCTGGTCTCTGTAGGTAGCAAATTGCTTAGTAATATGATACTTTTAGACTGAGAGATGCCGTAGACAAAGTTTTAAGAGAAGAGCAGTGCGGTTTTAGAAAAGGTAGAGGATGTGTTGACCAAATTTTTACTCTTAGGTTAATAAATTGAGAAGTGCCTAAGTTTCAAACACCTTTGGTCCTCAGTTTTATAGATTATGAGCAAGCGTTCGATTCTGTTGATAGAGGAGCTTTAGTAAAGGTTTTATCCTTAGTATGGTATACCAGACAAATACATTAAAGTGATTAGTGCTATGTACGAGAATAACACTGCTGCGGTAAGTAGAAATGAGGTTTAGCAGCTGGTTTTGTATTAAATCAGGAGTTAAGCAGGGTTGTGTTCTACCCCCTTTATATGGATTATTTTGATGGACTTTGTTTTAAGGAGCACAGGAAAGGCAATGGGAGACAACGGAATCAAATGGGGAGGAAAAAGTCTCCTGAACTTGGATTTTGCTGTTGATTTAAGCATCCTAGATGAAAGTCTGAGCAAAATGAATGAAGTTTTAGAGGTTTTGCGAGTTCAGGGTGCTAGTATTGGTTTGAAAATTAATGTTAGGAAGACTAAGTCACTAAGGCTAGGAATAAGTGAAGATGAAAAGGTGATGTTGGGTAATGAAAAGATTGACAGGTAGGCAGTTTCACTTACCTTGGTAGTATTATTAGTAAAAGATGGTGGGAGCAGTGAAGATGTCAAAAAAGAATAGCCAAGGCTCAGGGTGTTTTTTCACAGTTAAAAAAAGTCTGGAAGAATAGGAAGATAAGTCTGCAAACCAAGATTAGAATCTTAGAAGCTACAGTGATGACAGTGGTCAAATATGGCTCTGAAGCATGGACACTCCGAAAAGCGGATGAAGATTTGCTAGATGTTTTCCAGAGAAATTGCTTAAGGATTGTTCTGGGTACCCGGCTGACTGACCGTATTTCAAACAATAGGCTATACGAAAAATGTGGTTCAATACCGCTTTCTAGGTCTATAATGAAAGAAAGGTTGAGGTGGTTAGGGCATGTTGTGCGGATGAAGGATGACAGATTGCCGAAGATTGTTCTTTTTGGCCAACCATCTAGGGCTAAACGGAAAGCAGGTCGTCCCCGTCTGGTGGGAGGGACGTCATAAAGAAATATTTAAGGAATGGGAACTTCGTGGGCGGTTGTAAAAAGGGAGGCTTTGAATAGATTGGGTGGAGGAGGAGCGTGCGTAGCTGTGTTGGCCTCAGGGTGGCTTGGTGCTGCGATGAGTTGTTAGCAGTAGTAGTAGTATAGTATATAATATAAAAGGTTTGGTCGCTGTTTTACAATGTACACGTCAAACTGCACTGCATATTCTTGTGTAATTCCATGTGTAATTGAAACCTTATACACTCTCACTACTGGGGGGTTTTTGCCGATCCTGGACGCGTTATTATCAATTCTTTGGACAATTTTTAAAAAAAACTTGCAATTACACAATTTCAATCAAACGCATTTGGTGAAAGAGGGGTGGATGGGTTGGGGGGTGTGCTACATGACCTCCATAACTATTGACTCTTAAAAGAGAACTAGAACTTGCAATTTCAACCAAATGAGCTACCTCTGAACCTTATGCATCCCTTCCATAAGAACCTTAAATGCTCCAGGGGTGTAACTTACAGCCCTCGCCCTGAGGTCTTGGTGGTTTATATCAACCTAAATAGCCTTTATATGATATTCGGACTATTTTGAATAAAAGGGCTATCTCAAAGTATCCATTGGATACATCTCAGGAAAACAAGACGTGTTTGTGTGTGTGTGAGGGGGGGGGGGGGGGGGGGAGTTGCTGCGCTCTGATTACTTTGACTCTTAAAAGAACACTAGAAACTAAAGATTACTAATCCAACGAGTCCCCTCCTATGTTTTATATGACCACCCTTTTTATATGAACCTTATGTGTCCTAAGACCATAACTTACAGCCCTTTCTCTGAGAGCTATAGGGGGGTGTATTCCTCATAGACATAATTTCCAAAACCTTCAACTATGATAGTAAAAATAGTTCTCAAATTTTGATTGGAGGTATTAAGGCAAATGCTGAGCGTGGACAGGGGGACAGCTTGATCTCAAATCACTTTGACTCTTAAAAAGGCGCTATAACTTCCAATTTTCACATCAAATAAGCCCCATTTGATGTTTATACGACCACCCATTCAGTAGAAACCTTATATGCCCTAATAAAAACTTAGAACTATATCCAAAGGGCGCTGGGGGGGGGGGGGCTGTGTCATCCATAGAGCCATTATTATACGTTCTTTGGACCATTTTGAAAAAAAAAAAAACTCACTATATGATAATTTCAATCGGATGTGTTTGATGAAAAGAGGGGTTGTAGGGGGGGGGGGGGATAAATGCCGTCCACCACTTCAACGCTTAAAAAGGAACTAAAACTTCCAATTTTCATCAGAATGAGCCTCTTCTAAGTTTAAACAACCATCCCTTCCATAAAAACCCTAATACCCCCTGGGCACAGCTTACAACCCTTACCTGTAATTTCTTTCTGGGTGTGTTTCAACCCCAAAAGCCTTGTTGTATGAAATTTAGACTATTTTAAATAGAATGACTTTCTTAAATTTTTTATTAGATGCATTTCGGGACAATACGACGTGTGTGTGTGGAGGGAGGGGGGATAGCAGCCCTCCGACCATTTTGACTCCTAGAAAGAGCACTAAAGCGTTTGATTGTCAATCCAATGAGCCGCCTCCAAAGCTTATATGACCACGCTTTCTATAAAACCTTATATACCCCCAGAGCATAGCATACAACCCTTGTCCTGAGGGCTGGGGGAATTTGTTATCCTTAAATACATAAGTTTCAGGCCTTTCAAATACGTTGAACAAAATGGCATTCTCAACATTTTGATTGAAAGTGTTTGGGTAAACGATGGGCATGGGGGCGGTAGGTTCTTTTTTCCCTCTGATAACTTTTGACCAATAAATAAAGCACTAATCTTCTCAATTTCCAATCGAATGATCGCTTTTTTTGAAGCTTCTATGAAAAAAACTTTCTATTAAAACCTTATATGTTCCAAGGGAATAACTTCAATCAATCAATCAATCAATTAATCAATCAACCTTTTATTATTAAGTCAATGAACAAACGAAACAATTAACATGAACATTTGACTAAAAGCAATGCTTGTACGAGTCACACCCCGATATTGGTAAACAAATTTATATCGCACTATGAAATGAAAAGAGAAGAGCTGATAAAATAAGAGAGGGACAAAGAATTAGAAAGGAAAAAATTGATACGAGGTGGGGTCAAAGAAGGAGAGTGAGAGGATCAATACAACAAAATTGAGACATTAACTCATGCTGTATCCAATACTGTGTAAGAGAGGTATTGTTTTTGGAGTGTGCCAAAGGATTTTATGGATTTAATAGATTCATTAATTGAGTTCCATACAGAAACACTTCTATAAACTGGAGTGTTGAGACCTTGTAAGGCTTCTTTTCGGTAGCATAAGATTGTACTTGTTGCAGTGGAGAGCTCTTCCTCGATGAATTGTGCTACAAAGTTCAAGTACCTGGAAAGACCTTGAGGAATTCTATTCGATATTGCCGGAGAGTGCTAAAACAGATTACTAAAAGTTTGGTTATCTCTGTTATATCTACTGTTCCAGTGCCTCTGTATAGATCTGTTGAGGGGTTATAGCATGGGGAGGCCAATATGTGGCCTTAACTGCACGGTTTTGTGATCTCTTTAATGATTTTAGATGAGATTTGAATGTATTGCCCTTGACAGAAAAACAGCAGTAGTTCAAGTAGGGGAAGACAAAAGCATTATAAAACCTTTTATATCATGTCAGCACTTAGAAGCAGACTAGCTCTATGTATTTTTGATGTTTGGTGTGAGACGGTTGAAGACAGCTGGGATATATGATGTTTGAACGAAAGAGAGGAATCTACAAATACACCAAGGAACTTTGTGACTGTGGTCTGAGGAATGGGATTTCTATTGATTGACAGTGCGACATTGTGAGACAATGAGGGCTTTGAAGGAGCAGAAGTGAAGACTATGATGCAGCTTTTTGTAGCATTTACCTGCATTTTGTTACGAAAACATCAATCAGATATATCGTCAATTGTTTTTTGCGCCTTTTTTGCAGCAGACTCGGATGATTCAGCAGCAATGAAGAAATTTGAGTCATCAGCGAATAGTACTGGGTGTGCATTGTAGTAAGACATGTTTTCAGGTCATTGATATACAAAATAAACAAAAGCGGTCCAGTACAAGTACCGACCCCTGAGGTACGACAGATCTTACCGGTATTTCTGGCGTGACACTACCCTCCACAATTACACACTGCTTACGATCAGTGCGATACGATTAAAACCACTCGTGAGCAACACCATATATTCCAAATGAATTTTATTTTGTTGGGAGGATTGAATGGCATACCGTGTCGAAAGCTTTAGTGAAATCCAGAAAAATCCCTAGTACCTTTTCTCCAGCATCCTGGCTATTTAATATCTATTCAAATGAATCAACTAAGGCATGTAAAGTTCAATGATGCCGAAACCTGTATTGACGGGGAGGAGAGTAGCTGCTTGACATTGAGGAATCTATATACTTTGTTGTAAACCACTCGCTCAAGGACTTTTGATATAAGCGGTAGAATTTATATGGGTCTGATAAATAGAGATGCGACTCTTGTCTCCTTTTTTGTAGAGAGGAAGGACTTGGGCAGTTTTTAAGCACGTTAGGATAAACTCCGGTTGCTAGTGAAAGGTTAACCAAGTGTGTAAGTGGAGCTACAAGACCTGTAGAGGCCTTCTTCAAGATATAGCTGCACAGCCCAAAGGTGTCTTGGGTTTTTTCCATTAGGCAGATTACCGATAATCATTAGTAATTCCTCTTTCGTACATGGCGCTAGAAAAAAGACTTGATATTGTTCTCTACTGTGGGTTTGTTCAGGGGTGATGGGCGAGAAGCATGTAGAGATATCTGATTAACGAAAAAATTGATTTAAAGCGTCAGCACGAGATTCGCTTGCTACTGTCTCACCATGCATATTTATTATTTCTTTAGCCACCTTCTTCCTTTTTTGACAAATTATTTCATTAAAAACCTCCCATACTTTTCTCAAGTTACTCTTACATTCATTATTCTCTCCGCATAATACCGCCTTTTTGCAATAACGTACTAATCCGTTTAATGTATTTCTGTACTTTTTGTATGTCTCTCTCTCTTCAGGAGTTGTAGATTTACAAGCTTTCAGGTACAGTCTATTTCTGTGTTCATTAGACTGAACGAGACCATTCGTCATCTAAGGACTTTTGGGAACGCTTTTGATCCGACTTATTCGTAGAGGAAAACACCGTTTTGTTAACTGTGTTAAGCCGGCTCGTGAGTGCATTTGCTGCCATATCTGCCGAAGACGCATGAGTTACAGCAGACCAATCATTCGATTTCAGGGTTTCAGTGAAGTAATCAATGTTTTTTTTTGGGAAAACTAAAATTCGATATGTGAAAAACACGGTAGACACTGACTTAGTGGACCGGCCTGCCCTTGCTGGGAACACTTTGATGACTGGGTAGTGATCGGAAAACATCAGATGTTATAATATGCGAGATAAAAGATGTGTGAGGGTTAAAGGAAAGGAATATATTGTCAATCAGTGTTGCAGTATTTCTAGCTGAACAATGCCGTGTGAGAAAGAATACAGTGGGTAGAAGACCAAATGATAAAGTTGTATCAAGGAACGAACGCTAATGGGCGTCACCGTCTATCGTCAGTGAGTTGATGTTAAAGTCACCCATAAGACATGGATTTTTACCTCGACCACATTCATTTATCTCCGACGTAAGCTGCTCAGCTTGCGAACAGAAAATGTCCCTTGGAAATGGCAGTGGCTTATAAAAAAAAAGGCCCACGAAATCTACTGGAGATGACTTTCCAAGAATTTCAATGACTATTGAGTAGACAGATCGACAACGTTTGACCACACCATTAAAAATTGATTCCAAGTCATCGCGGCGCTTGTAAGAGATAGAATCATTTACAGATAATGTAATGCCGCCGGAGCACTTTTGTTACGTGCCGTGGAAGATGTATCGCTTCAAAACGGGCAAAACAGTATGGCGACATGTCATTTGAGAAGACACCCAAGTTTCAGTTAAACCAACTAAACTAAAAGGATTTTTATTTTCAGCAGTGAATATAAGTATATCCTCCCATTTGTGTTTAATTCCTTGAACATTATGGCAGAAAAGATTAAATTTATCAGTAGTAGAAATTGCAGGAAGCATTTCATTAAGATATTCTTGGGGTGTTGCATATGAGCAGGACGAGGCATTCACCCTATGTCTATCACGGGATCAGTAGCTGACTCGTCATCGTATCTTGGCAGATTGAGAAATGCGGTTTTTTAGCAGGGAATGTTCAGTTAAGAATGAAAAATCATTCATCATCGAGATCAACGATTTTTTTTTTTTTTTTATTTTCATCAATTAGACTAAATAATGATGATGGAGGAAAATAGTAATAACAGGAGTGTTCTGGTGTTTGTAGTATTTCTTGATGATGTGTGCTGATGATTACTTGGCCAAAAACAGGCAACCCTCACGTGAAAAAATCTCTGTTCCTTCTCCCCCCCCCCTTTTTTTGAGTCTGAGAAATACGACCGTCTATCACAACAAGAAGAGAGGCATAAGCAGGAAATAAAGCAGGAAAAACATAAGCAGGATAAAAAAGTAGAAAGAGAAAAAGAAATGAGAAAGAGAAGTAGAAAGAGAAAAAGAAACGGTAGCACTAAGGTAGAAAAGCAACAATGTTACAAATTCATTACATCCATGAATATTATTATCAATACACTTTCTTAGTTTTAAATGCCCCCGATCGAAGCATCAAGATGTCTTTTCAAAATGATAATCTCATCCTTATTTGACACTTTACGGGCACTTTTGGGTCCGGTTTTAACCATAACATTTCCATCAGTGGTCCAGACATTTTTCAGTCCAAAATCAGATTTTGTGTATGCGAATAACTCACATTTAGTTTTTGCTAGGAATTCCGTGACAGACATTCTAGACCCCTTGAGTTGCTTTCTATTTTTTTAAATCTGCGACCGAACTCTAAGGTTTGAAAGTGTTACTGCAGTCAGTCTTGGCAGATTTGACACTTTGCGTCCTATTCTTCGGGCAAAGACTATATCAGAGGCATCTAAAGGAATGCCCGGAAATTTCTGCGCACAAAGTTCCACAAGTTTGTTTCTACGTTCTCCTTGATAACAGCGTTCTTTGTGACATCTTCTTCGAGGCAGAAAAATATCAGTTGGTTACCTAGCGACGCTTGTGCAAGGGTCTCATTGTGATTGTCTATTGTCCCTTTAATTTCACTGACTGACGCTTTCACAGCCTTAGTAGCTAGATCGATATCGGAAACAGACTTCTCAGGGGATTTTAAACGCCGGTCAAGTTCACAGAACTTGTCTTTCACCATTTTCTCAAGATTGAGCGACAGACTATTGTAAGTTTCCGTTTCGATGTTCCCGATGGCGGACTCACTCGGTTCTGTTCGCTGATTTACAACACCCAGCTTGCTGATAGCTGTTTCAACTTCTTGGCTGATTTTTAAGTCCAAGTCCGTTTCGATTTTGTCAGCCCACTGTTTTATTTTAACCTTCAGTTGGTTTATTTGGTTTGTCAATATGATTAATTATTCTTCCGTACTTTCGTTGCCTGAGAACTTCACTTCTGAATCAAAGCGCATTGTTCTATCACCGACCGTTAGAATCTGCAACTTTCTTTATCCGAACCAGAAACTTTACTTACCATTGTCTTTCCTTCAGCTGCCTAACCAATTCTCCTTCCTTTGAATCTCTCTCGGCAACTTATTGATTATGTTGTAAACAATGTCCTCAATGGGCACAAAATAATAAAATAATCTAAAATAAAATAAGGAGGGATAGGGGGGGGGGGGTTGTCATCCTCACAGGCAAAATTTCCAGGCCTTTCAACTATGTTGAACAAAATGGCCATATGAAAATGTTGATCAGAAATAATTGGAGTAATGATGGGCGTGGGAGGAGGGATGATTCTCCCTCCAATTTCTTTCAACTATTAAAAAGGGTAATAGCCCTCTCAATTTACAATCGAATAAGCACTTTTTGAAATTTTTACGACAACACTTTCTATAAGAACCTTAAATGCCCCAAGGGCACAACTTACAACTATAGTCCTGAGGACTGTAGGGGGGGGGGTTGTCATACTCAAAAACATAATTTCCAGACCCTTCAGCTACGTTCAAGAAACTTGCTATATCAAAATGTTGATCGGAAGTGTTCGGGGAAATGATGGGCGTGGGGGGGGGGGGGGTCGTTTGCCCTCCGATAGCTTTTGTCTATTAATAAGGGCACTAGCCCTTATTAGTAGCCAGAAGCTCAAATAGTCATTATTAAATCCCAAATAGTCAGATATTCAAAAATATCCAAAATGATAAAATGATAATGATAAATCAATATTCAAAAGGGGTTAGTTGCCCTCCAATCATTTTCGACTATTAAAAAGGGCTCTAAACCTTTGAATTCCCAATGAAATGAGCCCTTTCTGAAGTTTCTACAGCAACACTTTCTAAAAAAACCTTAAATACCCCTAGGTTATAACCTACAGCCTTTGCCTGGTGGGCTGTGGGGGGTTTGCCATCCTCAAAGACATAATTACCGAACCTTTCAACTACGTTGAAAAAATGGCTATCTCAAAATTTTGATTTGATGTGTTTGGGGAAATGGCGGGCGTGAGAGGGGGGTAGTTTCCCTCCAATCACTTTCGACTGTTAAAAAGGGCACTAGCCCTTTCAATTTGCAATCGAATGAAACCCTTTTTGAAGTTTATACGACAATGCTTTCTATAAAATCCTTATATACCCCAGGGCATAGCTTTCAACCGTTGACCTGAGGGCTCTGGGGGGAGCGTCATTCTCAAAGACATAATTTCCGGACCTTTCAACTTCGTTGAACAAAAAGGCTGTCTCAAAATTTTGATTGGATGTATTCGGGGAAATAGTGGGCGTGAGAGGGAGGTTAGTTGCCCTCTAATCACTTTTGAATATTAAAAAGGGCGCAAGCCCTTCCAATTTCTAATCAAATAGCGCTGCCTATGATGCAGTCTTCCGTCTAAACTTTAGTCTTGAAGATGCTGAAACGCGTTATATGAATCAGTTAGTGTTAGGCGATAATTAAAAAATTGCTATATACACATATAGATATTTTACTTTTGATACTTGATGTGTCAATATTGATATTTCAGATAAGGTTTTCTCTCATAGATTAACTCTTGGTTTTGCCAAAGTTTAATAACGAAAATTGCAACTAAAGAGTATTTTGTGTAATTTATTTCGAACTTCAAATAATAAAAAATCAAACAATGAAAACAAACTTCGATTCCATAAATGAATATTTTGAAAACCAAGATTTCAAAAACGTTGGCTTGGGACAAAGAAAAATAAATCAATAGCTATTTCTGGCTATTCATGAACAACAACATGTCAATGTTTTTCCTTGAGAGTCGTTTCCACCTTTCAGTGATTAGCTGACCAGCCTTGGAAAACACCCTCAGAAGACACACTGCCAGTGTTACACTGGTGGCGGGAACGGACACTAATTTCTTGACAACCTTGTAGAGGTATTTCTGAGACCCCCATTACGAAATTTGAGTGGATCAGTTTTTCTTTTCGAATTATATACTCCCTTTGAAAATCTGCAGAGTCTAGATGGATTCTGCTGCTGCGAAGCATGCCTTGTATTGACAACAAAAATTTCGTCGCATGATCCCGACGAACTGACTTCATTCAGTTGTCGCTGAATCAAGGGGACTGGCACGATACTTGCATCTACTGACACAGGCTACAGAGCCAGCAAGGCAAAATTCCATCTTTCTTGCTACTTTACTCTCAGCTTGGAGAAGACTGTCAGCAAAGACTTATATTACCTTCAAAAGTGGATCAAGATACGTGGCAATCGGAACGGATGTTACCTGACCAAGGCTTACGAGCTTAGAAGGCATTTTATCAAGCAAAGCCTTTTAGAGGTCCTAAGCAGTAATGAGAGTCCACCCTGACTAAACGTAGGTTGATCTAGAGAGCAGGGTATACCAATTTATGGATATAGCTGTGCAAGTTAAGCATCAGTATCTTCATACAGATACTTAACTTGCAATGGATTGAGTACGTTATTTTTATTCTTCTCGACTATTTTCGAGACAATTTTTGTACTCTACTAATACTTGTAATAACTGACTTCCGCATCAAGGAGCCTAAGGCCAAAACATCTACGCACGCTCCTCTTCCGTAATAATCTATTCAAAAACCTCCCTCTTCAAACCTTTCCAAGAAGTTCCAATTTCTGTCAAATCTTTCCGTACGGTACCCTCCCATTCCATTTGAGGGTGACCTGCTATTCGTTCGGCCCTAAATAGTTGGCCGAAAAGGACGATCTTTGGCAATCCTTCATGCACAAAACGTGGATGAAGCCATCTCTAACTTCCTCTCATTATAGCCATAGAAATTGGAATTGAACCACATTTTCAAACAGCTTATTGTTGAGAAACAGTCAGTCGGTCGGGTATCCAAAACAGCCTGTAGGCAATTTTTCTGGAAAACATCAACCAAGTCATTTTCTGTTTTTTTGAGCGCACACGCTTCAGAAGCATACATGAGCACTGTCGTCACTTTTGCTTGCAGTGCTCTAAAGTATTTTCGCAGACTTATCTTCCTATTCCTCCAAACTTTTTCAACTTAAATAAAACTAGAAAACTGGCTATTCTACTTTTAACATCTTCACTGCACCCGCCGTGTTTGCTAATAATATTACCTAGGTAGGGGAAGCTGTCTACTTAATAGATCTTCTCGTTACAAAACATCACCTCTTCGCCTTCACTTTTTCCAAGTCTTAGTGACTTAGTCTGGATTCTCAAAACCTCTAAAAATTCATTCATTTTGCTAACATTTTCATCTAGGATGTTTAAATAGCTTCATTTAAGTCTAAGAGAGTTTTACTTCCCCAATTGCTTCCATGTTCTCCCATTGTCTTTGCTCTCCCATTGTCTTGGATAGAACGCAAGCCTGCATAACTTCTTATTTAAAACGAAACCGGCTACCAATCTTACTCCCTACCTTAACCGTATCATTATTATTATCGTACATAACACCTATAACTAACGTATTTATTTGGTTTACTATACAAGGATAGGACTTTCGCTAAAGCTCCTCTATCGAATGAATCAAAAGCTTGGTAATAATCTATAAAACAGACGACCAAAGAGGTTTGATGACTCAGGCACTTTTCAATTATGTGGATCTAAGAGTGAGAGTTTAGGTGACGCATCCTATCTCCTTCCTAAAACCACACTGTTCTTCTCGTAAAATTTTATCCACGGCATCTCTAAGGCTAAAACTTATCATCATACTAAGTAATTTTCTTCCTACAGGACCAAAGAAACAATATCAGTACCTGAGGCCTTATTATATTTTAATCTTTTTAGTACTGCCACTACTTCTTCTTCACTAAATAAGTCTTTTATCACTTTCACAGTGTCACAAATCTTTTAGTCTTTTCTATATATTTCCCTGTAAGTTCGTCACGGTTCAACACATTTTCAGTGTGTCTTGACCATCTCTCTTTAACACTTTCCTTATCACTAATTGTGGGTTTGTTCCTATCGTTAACTGAGACAAGTCCAGATTGATTATTCCCCTTCAATTTTTAACACGCCTATAAAATATTTCACTATTACTCCGTCTAGCTGCATTTTCCAGATCTTCAGCAATTTCAGCCATTGCCCCCTCTTCACGCATCCTTAATTTCATTTGAATAATTTCTTTCCTTTCCTTTCATTCCTTTTATTTTCGAATAATCTACCTCTAAAATAATTCTTGTATGCGCCATCAGAGACTTCCCTTTCTATGTTCATAAAGTTATTATATCCATCTTCTATATTGTAAAGTTTTAGACTCTCCGATTTAGTATTCAACTATTCCTGGAGAGTTTCCCTCAAATTCTTATCCTGGAGTCTCACAACGTCATAGCTTTCGGAAAGGTGGTTATCCTTCCGAAATTTCAGCTCAAGATTAACCCTAGACACCCGATAGTATTAGATGACGTTCTTTAATTTTAAAATCAATAGCAGCACTCCTATAGGATTTTTTCTCCTATTTGGGATATACCCTTGTATCTTGTAATGATCCTGCTAATCTCCAATAATACAATTAATAAGAAAGCCGTCTTACCATCCTGTGAATGCTATATTGACCTATTGGCCATTTAATGACCCATATATGCATACAACTTTGTATGTTGAATCTTTTCTGCTGGACTAATAGCGGTAGATGGCAGGAAAGCGGAAAATAGTAAGGAATTCTAAATATAGTCTTCAACATCGATATTTATGTATCGACATCGATATTTGGTCTGAAATATTGAAACTTAGATGTCAATACTGAATATCACCCAACAATAGGATCAGTTTGTAGTATAATTGCCTAACTACATAGTTCATACTATCAAGATATTACTGCAATTGAAAGTATGCATCGGCGTCAAGACTTTGGGATTCCTTTGCTCTATCATTCTTAAAGATTTTCTTACGATTGATTTGAGTTTCTTTTATCAAAATATGTTTCACATTAGAAAAGAATTATTTCTGAATAAATTTACAAATTATAAACATACCTCATAAAAATTATATTTTTATGAAATGAATATAATAATATAAAAAGATCTTTTTAGATTACTAACTGAAATCATGCTTTGGTGTCAAAATTTTGGGATTCCTTTGCTTTATCATTCTTAAATATTTTTTACGATTGATTTGAGTTTCTTTTTATTAACTATATGTTTCAAGTTAATATGGAATTTTTCTGACTAAATGTACATATTGCAAACATACCTCGTCAATACAAGATTTTTATCAAATGAACAAAGCAATCAAAAGATCCTGAAAAAAAAAAAGTTTCGCATTCAGGTGGATATTGCAAACAGACGCACTAAAATTTGTTTCAAGTTGAGATTCATTTGCTTTATCCTACTTCAATGTTTATTTTTACCTTATTGATTTGACTTTTTTTTTTCTTAATTTTATGGTTTAATTAGAAATGGAAACCAATTTATATGAAGTATTATAAACATGCCTTGTAAAAATAATGTTTTCATTAATGTTTCATTTTCTAATGAATGATGCAAAACAGACCGAAATATTATATTAGCATTGCATAATTAAGGTTGCTTTTTACATATTTTTTTTTTAATCGTATATTTAACAATATCAATTAAGAGTATGATCACCGAGAATCATCCTTTATTGAGGTTGACTTTATTGACTGAATAAGCCACTGCCAAGTCTCTGCGAGCATCCCTTTTTCATGTATTAATTAAAAACAGTTTCCAAAAAAGAAGTTTTTCAAAGAAACGTAAAGGCCATATTAAACATAAGATCAGCAGATACAAATACCTGTTAAAATCAAACGAGAAACGACGTGAAATTACTATTAAAGAAAAAAGAAAACCCAAAGTAAACAGGAATTAAATTGACAACCATAGCAAAAAAACAAACAAAAAGTTCTAATATAAATTAAAAAATTACAAGAAATTATTATTAAAGAATAAATAAAAGCTAAAACGAACAGAAATTGAATAAACAATCATAGCAATCAAACATACAATAAATACCAATATAAATGAATATGTAAATCCTAAAACGAGTGAAACTTAAATTGAATGTGCAAATCAAGCTTGAAAGGAGCAAAAATCACTACAACCATGTGTTCGGGTTTTGCCTCCATCTCTCATCGTAAAAGTCTTCATTTAGAAACCATGTAGCCATGGTATCACGGATTTTGGGTGTTCTTCGAAACTCAGGACACACATCTCCTGGATCTATTCTGAAGCTTCTTTTTTTCTGCCATGTCCAGTCATATGTTTTGTATTGCTCCATTGTGTGGAAGTCTACTTTTCCTTCTACACTGCTGTCACTTTCTGTCATGCATAATAAAGCACGGCGTCTGGTTATGGACACCAACCGTTCCTCACCTAAACCGCTCTTAAATCTACAGTCTATTTACATTCTTTCTTGTGCTACTTTTGTGAGGGCTCAACTTGAAGAGTGGTCAAGTCCACCATGATGATCTGAAGGAGAAATATATTTCCCATAAATTTCCTAATGGTTCGGTAAGGCTTGGTGCCCCTGCGTCACCAAGTCAAAGGAGTGAGAAACCAGCTGAAAATCCTGCATCTACAGAGAGTGATGGTTTCTTTGGACTGAAAATCATAATATCAGAGAGAAATCTGGATTGCGAGGATCTGTGGCGTTCCCGCTGGCTTGTGGATATTCCATATCTCTTCAAGAATCAACAAACAATGGTCATCCGGCACACGTAGGCTCATAGTCGTTGGGGTTCCCGGTGGGCCAAGAAAGGTTGTTGAATAAAGAGTTTTGTCGGATTAGATAAAACTCAAACTCCTATTTGTATGATGAGATGTCTTATTGGCAACCAGCATTCAAACAGTGTGTTTTGATTCAATTTTAAAGCAACGTTTAGTTTCCAAGCATAATGGGCAAATTACATAACTGTGCGGGGTTGACCTACCCAATAACCCTACATATATATAGTTGCTAGACCATTCAGCAATTCTGAACAAAATGGCTGTCCTAAAATTTTGATTGGAAGTTTTCTGGAAAATCATGAGCTAAAGCAGAGGGCTGATCGCCCTCCAATTACTTTTACTCAAATTCTGTCAAAATGTTTTCACTTTTATAGCTTTAAGAAATCAAAACTAATTAAGATTTTAAAAGTAAATATCAGCATTGTTATGTATATTAAACTGACAATCCACCTTCATTTGAATATTTTCAGTAAAGTACAAATTATATTATAGCTTTCAGAAAGCATAGGGGTTTTTGAACCCTACCCATATTAATTTATGTTTGTTTTGAGTTTGACTCTGTTATTTATTTTAATTTCTGTTCGTTTTGGGTTTCATATATTTATTGATACTGATTTGTGGTAGTTGTATGCTTGGTAGATTATTTGATTCTATTTTGTTCATTTTTGGTTGAATGGAGTTCTATACTTAAAAAAACTTATGTTGTGAAAAAGCTTTTTTTGATCAATTAAAGAATAGATGGACTTTACGCATAATGCCAGAAATAATAGTAGAATTTGATAATAAACTTATGAAAGCACTTACTATTGGGGAGGGGGCGTTAATTTTTTTAATGCCTCAACGAATTATTATATGATTTTTGTTACGTTTATACGAGTCAGACCAACATTTCGAGGAGGAGGGGGGGGGGGGTGTGTCAGAAATCAGTATTTAACAATTACAGAGTACTTCCAGAAATATAATGCATCAGAAATTCAATCAACTATGGCGATTTAATTATGGCGGGGGTCATTAACCATCATTTCCGTTAAAGCAACACTAAAAAAATGAATAGAATATGTTTATTTAAAAGATTTTTTGGAGAAAATTTCAGAATAACTTTCTACAGTGCATACACTGAACTCTCTCGTATGCTTGGTATTTAGGGCACAATTCTTCCAATAAATTTCAAACATGCAAATTTATCAGTAGTAACCTATATTGACATTTGACGGGTGATTTAAAAGTCCTTGGTCTGTCAAACACCGTATGCTACCTATATATTTGACGGGGGACAAGACCTGCCAGACCGCTTTCTTTGTTCAAGTAGACAGGTTTCTGAGCCAAATGCTGTATAGGATTCTGAAGCTAGACCATATACGGTGACCTGAATATCCTAGCTTTTCTAAAAACCCTTCTCGGCTATAGGCTAATATATTCAATTTTTTGGGGTAGAAAATACACTGTTGGGATATGATTTTTTACAGTTTGAATAAGTCATCCAACGACTAAAATAGATTATTTGCTCTGATTAATTATTTGCTCTGATACTGAAATGGAGAATTCAAAGAGAACGCATGTGAGTACATTTTTATATTTTAATAAAAAGAATCCATTTTGTGTTGCCAGATAATGGTATTACAGATACCATTTAGATACGCAAAAATAATAGGCTAGTGAGCTATTGAAGTATAATTAGCCAGACGTATAAATAATAGGTTAATGGTCTCTTGAAGTACCTTTAGTCAGATTTGGGTAAATATGAGCTTCCTGGGATTTTGAAGTATTGTCAATCAGATTCAAATTCGGGTTAAAACATTTCAGTCTTACAAAATATTGGAATAACAGCAGCCTTTTAGATACAAATAAATAGGAGGTTACTGAATTATTGAAGCAACATTAATCAGATTCGAAGTGCTTTTAAACTTTCTTTAATTTAAGCATTCTTCATATTTTATCATTTTATGGATTGAAAGAGATTATTTGACTCCGTCATATTCTTCATCTTAGCATATTTTTATAATTTTTCCGGACCAAAAGAGTCTGATTAGGGTCCATCTTAAGGGCATTGACCATTCTAGAGTTGAAGTTTTGACAGTCACTTTCAATTTTATTTAATTTAAGCATGGTCTAGATCGATCTATTTATGGTAAAATTGTCTGCTAGAATATTTTTTAAAAATTGTAAAACACAAGGATTGTTTTGAAAGTGCAGACAGCTTGATCATAAAGAGCATGGTATTAAGGAGGGGGGAAAACCCTTCATATCTGGAATAAATCTGTCAGAACAATCCTTGTGTTTTAATTTTTCCATGCACGACGAGTCAAAATCTAACCTACATAAAATGAAAAAATGTTCAGAAATTAGATAAAAAACAAGTTTTTTTAACAGAAAGTAAGGAGCAACATCAAAAGCCCTGATTTCTAATCATGAAAACATTTAACCACACGAGAAAAGCCGCAAATTATTTCAAAGTCAACCACCACTTTTCATTTTTTTTTTTATTTAAGCCTTTTTCTTATTTGTGTTATTCTAAGGATTGACTCCGTCTTTTTTTGGGGGGCGGGGGGGGGGGGTGCCCACTCAATGAAAAATCATTACGTTATTTAAATAATAGAATTTTTTTAATTAGTTATATGCAGACATTTTTACAGTAAGAGTATGTAAATATGAAAAAAAAATTTTATTTAACGCTTTACAAAATTACTACTACAACTTCTAATACTACTAGTAGTTTTTTATTTGTTGAAATGTCTGTACGGAGTTTTCCACTTAAAAGTGGACTGTGCTGAGTGTCCTGTATTTGGATGTCTATTTTGAGTTTCCTCAAGTCAGTTGACTTGTTTTTCAGTTTTATACATTAAGCAGGACTGATTGTATTAAGTTTCCTTTTGAGTCTTCAACCAGAGTTCAACCTGTTAACATCTATTTGGTTTATGCCTTTCGAAATTAACAGCAGTTAATTCAGTGACAAATTTGAATAACTGTGACCTAAGTTCCGGATTTCGTCACCAGCCATCAGGTGAATTGAACCTTTTATGTTAATCAACCAAATGACCTTAGAGAGTGTGTGTCCTGAGTGTAAACTAAGGGTAACAATCAATTGCTTGATATGTAGTACTTGCAACTCAGCTATTTATAAGCAATTTTCGGGGATTGAACATTCCCAGTGGAATAAGAACTGGTTTTGTTTTGATTGTTCCTCGAAACAAAACATCAGCAAAAATCAAGAATACTCCACCCCTAATTCTTCGAAAGCTAATGATACCCCAATACGCCAATTGTCTAAAATACATTCTTCAAAAGCTAGTAATACCCCACGACACTGATTGTCAGAAAAAAATTCTTCCTTAATAGAAATTTTAGATTATATCAGGTCGTCCCCTTTGCCCCGCCTTGCCAAAAGAATGGTAAAGCTTTTATTGCAACCCAAAGCGAGTGTCAGACTACTCCCCTACCAGTTTTAACGAGTGTTGCCAGTTGTCAGACTGGTTTTTTTTTCTAGGAACTAAAGATGCTAGTGCCCAGACGGATTTTGAATCTAATTGTGAGCCTTCTAATGATACCTCCTGCCAGACTGAAAATATTCCTTGTGTCAATTATGAATCCCCCCCCTATTTGGCCCTTCCCTCCTCTTCCTCTTAGTACTGAAGAAAAGACTCGAGTTCATAACCAACGGAATTTCTACTTTCATTCATCTTAGGGGAAATATAACTAAGAATACACTTAAGTCTGTGAATACAAATGAACAAATCGCTAATTTAAAACCAACTGCAATTCAATCCAGATGCAAAAATAACTCCAAAAACACATGAATATTAATGAAGAAAGTGTCAATTCAAATATGAATTTAATCGGTGACCTAGTTCCAGAGGTCAATCACAACTTAAATGATAACTCAATCAATATTCCAGAGGCAGTGAAAAATTAAAGTGTGAACTCAGCAAATATTCCAAATCCAGAGGTCAGTGATAACTTGAGTATCAACAGTAAATTGGTTCCTGAAGTCAAATCAGGGAAGAATTCTATTGCCTGCCGATTTTACTTGACCAAAAAGTGTATAAAAAAGACCGATTGTATTTTATTCACCCATGTATGTCTATTTTAACTACTGGTCACTGCCATCACAATTATTTCTCCCTTCCCATTCCAAACCCTGCCATAAACTTCACAGTGGCCTATGTTTTGAAACTAACTGTATGTTATTACATTTGAAAAACAGGGATTATTGTGTGCTATAGCCAGGTGCAGTAAAACTTTTAATATGAAAGTAGTTACAAGTTCTTAATTAACCCACAAGCGGAGCCCGCTTCATTCAATTAGTAAAATTAGAAAAAAAATCCATTTTCCCAGCAAAATCCCTTCCCTCTTAACGCTACAGTTATCCCCTCCCAAGTTGATCCCCCTGAAAATACCACCGTCTTATTTCCTCCAAAATATTATCAGCCAAGATTAACCCAGGTTTAAAAGATGTGGCCCCTTTCAACCAAACCCTCCTTGCTCCAACCACACAGAAGTCCCTACTTCTCCATATCAAAATCTCATATCACCTGCCTCAAGAGTCGTAGTTCCTACCCCAAAATTTACAAATAGTGTTAAAAACTCATCCTTTAACTCCCAGCCCTAAACGCAAATGATATCTCGGTGTGCTAATCGGTTCAAGTTTCCTAAGTTCCTACTTACCAATGCCGAGAGCCTAAACTTTGAAAAACTAACTGAACTTGAGGGTATAACTGAAATTCAAAATATTAATGTCATAGCTGTAACAGAAATTCAGGCACAAAACCCTGATTTCCTTAAAATAAAAAATTGCTTCCAGTTCATTAAGCGTTTTCCTTCTGACCTCCTTCCCGGAAAAAAGGGGGAGGTATTTTGTTCTTTGCTCAAAATAACCTTCAGTCGAAATTCATTTCCACTCCTAACTTCTCCGATTATGATGAAATCCTCTGGCTTAGTCTAAGACCAAAGATTCATCTCCGTCCTTTTAATATAATAGTAGCGGCAGTTTTTATTATTCCCCAAACCAAAATATCGACAAAAAACGTAAATTTACACAGCAATTCCAGACTAGTGCTGACTTTGTTTTATCCAAGTATCAAAATACTGGTATTTTTTACTTGGTGATGCAAATGACCTCAATATAAACTCTATCTGTACCTTAATATTAAATATTAATATTAAACAATAGTTAAAATTCCGACAACAAGAGGAATTACGTCTCTTGATGTCATTTGTTCTAATATGAATAAGTTTTACATGTAGCAATGAACTTTTATGGACTGGACAGTATTAATTTTGGTAATAAAGATTGATCCACGTCAAATGTAATATTATACCTTAAGGCTGTGAACTTACACCTTATAAATTCTTTGATAGTGCCACTTATAGCGCTAAAGATCGTGCCATCGAGACCCTCGCCACAGCAATGGGGAGTAATGTTAATGGTTGACCACGCCACCCGCTGAAAGGAGAAAACCAAATATGTAGCTATATAAATGTAACCTCTTTTCCTTGAGTTATCTGGAAATCAATTACCTCTAAGGTTATATAGAAATCAGATCTCTGGGAACGTACCGTGGAGACATACGAACTAATTACCTGTCGTGCGACTAGATAGTGACATATAAAATAAAATAAACACAAATAGAATAGCAATAGATTTGTTGTGACTTACATTTTAGGTGTACAACAATGCTCACTTCAATTGACGACAAATAGGAACAGAGACAATAATAATGACATAATTGCAATGCCTGAACGCCGAAATAATTCTGATCATAATCCTCATCTACGAATGCCTAAATCTGATTTACGAATCCTCCAAAAAAGAACTTTTACAACACTATAAAACATAGATTTTGTCCTGCGCTCAAAGAGCTGACTCACAATTGGCCGAAGTCCTGTAGAGGGGGGGGTCACTATTTTGTAATTATGTTCACAAACTCACTATATTATGCGAACTCTTTATCCAATATTTTTGTTTTAAATATTTCGATGATTTCAACGTTCACACTCTCTTATAACTTAGACTTCCTCCGAAACATTGTATCTATCATTTTTCTTATTACCAAAGATCTTAGCGAAACTCAAAACTGTCTTGCGTCATTGTTTGACTGAAGCTAAAATGCGATTTCTCTTTTTGCTGATTAAGAATTTAGACTCTTGGGAACAGTATTTGAACACAATTAGGGGACGTTTAATTTATGTCGGAACTATCTTTAGAAAAAAGGAATTTTATTTTTTGTATTTAAATATATCACATTTCACTCATGGTACATATTACTCTTCCCATTATTTAATGACGTCCCGTCATTAGGACTTGGTTGCCCTTGGGATTTTGGAATATTCGTGATTTATTTACTATTGGTACTACGTAATTTTAAGTGACATTGTATTATTTTATACTTTTATATAAGATTAATCAGGAGGGCTAAAATTTTCTCTATTACTTTTCTTATTTTATTATACATCCCTATCTAAAATTCATCTAATGGAATAAGATTATTTATGGTTCTAGCCTAGCTACTGTAATAAAGATTTTTTCTTTTTCTAATCTAACAATGATTACTTTTACACTTCCAACAAGGTTGGGGCTATTCTACCTTCACATAAGATTTTTTTGAGAATTCACCTTTCACACGTTTTTTTTTATTTTGCTGACTATAGGGCACACTGCTTCCTATCTACGCTACATTAAGTGAATAGTACGACAACGATACACCTAACTCTATCTGAACATCTAAAACTATATATAAGAACGATTTAAAACACACAATATTGGGTTTACCATGTTCACTGGTAACATTAGAACACTTTCACTGGGGATGTTTGCTACGTAACATTAATGATAGGATATTGGAATTTTTGAGTTATCGAAGTTATTAAGATGTAAAATATGTAAATTCACACCTGTTTTTCATCACTTTCATGTCTCTTTAGCGTACTCAATCCTTCTGTTGTAAATTATTGCCCTTCACTCTTTTTTGTCTTGGCAAAATTTTAAAGCACTTACAATATAGTTTTTTCATGGAACAGTTCGAGCATGATTATGTTCACATAACAAGCTTTCTCTAGTTTTTCCAATAGGAAATGATGTTTCCAGCTACAGGTGTGGGAATATGCTATCAGAGTTCATTCTCACCTGCTTTTTGATAGTTCATAGGGTGCCTTATCATTAAGGTGTTGAACACTCGGATTGCGTTCATTTTCTTTTCATCATATCATTTTTGGGATATTTTAATGCACACAGAGAAGGAATTGCTCGTATAAAATTGTTCATTCGTGTACTTAGGGATCACAGCTCTCTTATAGAATTGTTCGTGCCTGGCTGCGTCTATTAACTTTTTCGGTGATTCCTTCGTTAATCACAGGGGAATTGAAGTTTGGATTTGGCATGGGTCGACATCAAACTTTAGTGACTCCTTCAACATATTGTCTTTTAACTTGTGGGAGGGGTATATTGTCACTGAGGGGTTAGTTACTGGGTTTAATTTTGATTTCTGTAATTCAATGTTTGTTTCCAGGTCCATTTTTCCGAAATTATCTCGTAACATTTATGAGATAACAGAGATATTAACTTTTCACACTTGATAGAGGGGATAGGATGGATTACAAGAAATGGTCGAAAGGGATTCGATGCGTGAATCTGCGACACATAAATAATTTTTGGGATCATCAAATATCATGACTATAGAGTCGTATGGTACATGGGTCCATATTTATTATTAAGGTTGATATTTATGTACTTATATCTTGAACTGGTTGATGAGCTTCTCAGGATTTATGTGATTATATAGTTCGATAATGCACTGGATACTGAGATTCAAATATACTGTTACCTGATACGTAATGTGGTTCGTGGTCGAGGAAACAATGTTCAAAAGGTAACTGTAATCTTCGTAGACCAAGCTGGGATGAAAATTGCCTCGAGTACTCTTCGTTGGTTGAGGTATGATGAAAATAGATACTACTAGTTGTATCTGCACTGGAAAACGCGTTCCAAAGATCGATTTCTTGAAAATTTACTAAACAAAACTCACATTGTAAATCGCTGTAGTTAAGGCTTCCAGCTCATCAATATATTCCATTGTTATATCCATTGTGTCTAGGAACTTTCTGAATGTTTAATTACAACGCATGTCCGTTATATAAGAAATCTCAAGGGCGAATTGCAATGTAAAGGGAAACCATATGTGACCGACTCTCTGATTGGCATAGAATGAGATGTAGCCGACTCTCTGATTGGCTTAGAAGGAGACACGTGATTTTTTTTCGCGTTATCGTATCAGTAAAATTCCCCCATCGATTATTTAACCAATTTCTCAGAAGTCCACTTGTCCTAGTCGATTACGCAATCAATTTCTCGGAAAACCACTTCCCCTTCGATCAAGCAATCAATTTCTTGGAAATTCTCTCCCCTTCCATTACGCAATAAATTTCTCGGAAATACTCTCCTCTTCGTGGATCAATACATCTCTCCCCCGTAAATGCGCATGTGCAAATATCGCCCCGGAGATAATATACTTGGAAACAACAAAAAATCGACCTTGAAAGAGGTGTCATTGGCCCCATTAGAATCAATAAACCAACCATAAAACATGCCCATATATGGAGTCCCGTCACGACTGCCACCCCCTTTTCTACTGGTAAACAACTTATTTACTTACAATATTATCCCCAAATGTACTGAGAAGCTGGTGCTTTTAGATTTGAAATGGCAGGCAGTGGATAATGAACATACGTGTTGCAATAAAATCAGGTTTTCATATTCTTATGTATTTTTCCCCAAGGCTCTCAGTCAATTCATTCATTTCAGAAAAATGACAATTTTGACAGTTTCTCTCTGCTTTAACAGCGCTTTCCAGACAGTGAAATGTATGACTTATGACCTGTAAAGGCATATATGTATGTGACTATTACTGCTCTGGCGCACGGTTGAGCGAGGAAAAGCTCCCTCCCGTTGATGCATCCCATAATTCACTGACCAGTAGTGAACGCACTGACGAGGACTATGAATTTTCCAAGAGGGTATGGGCTAAGGGTAATTGTAAAAACGGTTGGGAAAATTGTAGAATGTACTTGGCCAGTGATGTGTTAACTCTTTTAGATATCATCTGTAAAAACACAGATCAAATATATTCAGAGTTTGTGCTTGATATTAGCTGCTATTTTTCAGCACCACACCTCGTCATGGACTTAATTATAAGAATTAGTAGGGAGAAAAATAGGTTGATCACTGATGTGGATCAACACCTTTTTGTCGAAAGATCGATGAGGGGTGATTATGTTTTTCATGGGGATCGTGTTCTAACAACGCATCCAACTCGACAAGACACCGGTGTGAAGTCTAATGCATTTTTTCTTGACATGAACTCATTGTACCCCTCGGCAATGCCTCGCTACTGTTTACCATGTGGTAATTACAAATGGTTTGAAAATCCTTGTGACATCGCCGACATTCACACTGTCGTGGAAAATGGTCCACAAGGATGGTTCTTTGAAATTGACGGGCACATACCAGTGGAACTTCACGATGCAGTAAAAGATTTTTTATTTCCGTGTGTGAATAGACCTGTGACCAAGGAGTCATTCAGCCTATATTATCGGTCTTTGGCTGAGGATATGGGCATGCACTGGATTTCCTCCAAACAGAAATTAATTGCCGATCTGGACCCTAAAGAGAATATTGTTGTTCACCATGTCCTATTGCGGTGGATGGTGAGCAATGGTTTCAGGGTCACAAAAATACAGAGGGCCCTGTAATTTGATCAGAAACCCTACTTGAAAGCGTTCATTGACTCCTTCGTCAGTAAATGTTCACAGGCAAAAAGTAAAGTGGAAAAAAAATGTAATGACTCATTTTTAGATTCAGCTTTTGGAAAAAATGTGTGAAAGTGTACGTAGCAGATCAAGTTGTGACTTCGTAAGTTGTCCCAAAGAATGTTCATGAATTATTGCCGATCCCAATTTTACAACCTTCACGAGCACAGAGCCAAATATGGTTCTTCTACACAGAAAAAAGAGAAATGTTGTACTGTCTAAGAATCTAGCAGGGGGTAGGTAGGTCGGTACTTGAAATTTTGAAAAAAACTCATGTTGTGTCGTTCTTTAAAATGTGTGAAAGGGACAATGGCCAAGAGAGGGGGAGATTCAAGTTTACTATGGGGACACAGATTCTCTGTTGTTAAAAGTTAAAACCGGGGATTTATTAAATGATTTGGAAAATGGGGTGCACATCAGTTCGCGGATGGACTTTACCAACTGGAATGAGAGCATCTACCCCGAGTTAGTGAAACGCCAGGCACCCAATCAACTAGTAATGTTAAAATCAGAGACGGGGATTGATTTAATATCCAAAGGGGTGTTCCCCGGTCCTAAAGTTTAGTCTGTGGAAATACACGGCAAGGATAAAAAACAGGCGTGCAAAGGGGTACCTACATACTTCATAAGAAATAATTTCGGCATTAGTGTCTACAGAAACTGTTTAGACAGTTGTCTAGTACGAAGAGCAAAAAGTGCTAGCAATTCGCTCTCTACAATATAGAAACTATACTGTTAGAGTGGAAAAAATACCATGTCCTGCATATCCGACAAGTCTATGTGCTCGAGAATGGTGTAAAAAGTAGTCCCCCACGGCCAGTATTTAATTTCAGATCGAGTTGAATGTGTGAACTATCGAAACCAACTCCGTCTGGATAAAAGATAACCTAAATTCCAATAGTACTTGGTGAGTGGGGGGGGGGAAAAGCATTGTCAATCATCATTTTTCAGCTGCGGCTATCGTATACAGAGTTTGCTTTTCCGTGCGGCCGAGGGCTCCCGCCCGCAGCCAGCCTTCAGCTCCGGAGGGGACCCTTGGGGGGTGATTCTCATTTTTTCTTCTTAATCCAGAAATTTGTTCAACTGTGTTGCTATTGTTCAGGCTGTATTTTAAGTTGTTTTTGTCAATAAGTGAAAAATAGTGAGTGCTATTCGTCCTGTATTTTAAGTTGTTTTTGTCAATAAAGGAAAAAAATGTTTTTTTTTTGTTCTTGTTATTGAATAGGTAGATCTAAAGTAAAATTATTATTTATTCATTAGACAAGTATGGTTTACAGTTAGTTGTAGTCCGACTGTGGTCAAAAGCAGCAGCAGTATATATCAATTTAAAACACCATTCAGGTCGTTTCTGTGTGGCCCATCAATGTCAGGGGAAACGACACTTTTAGCTAAAATAATTAAAAATTTTAATAAAATATTTTTGGAACAACCAAAGAAAATTTATTATGGCTATAGTATTTGGCAGGAGTCATACAATAAAATAAAAGCTATTGCTACATCAGTGAAGATAAAATTCATGCAAGGACTTGATATTTTTAATAGTATTGAACCAAACTCATGGCTTATTATTGATGATTTGGCTGAATCAATTGAACATTTTTCACAGAAAATGCTACAACTGTTTACCGTTCGCTCTCATCATGAACACATTTCCATAACCCTAGTTTCTACACAATCTGTCTCATCTGATCAAGCGTATGAGAACCCTTGCTTTGAATTGCACCATCTATATTATCTACCGAGTTATTTGTGATTCAAGGTCTCTAATAACTCTTAATAAGCAAATACATCCCGGCGCCCCCAAATTTATACTTTCAGCGTACAGTCAAGCGACAAATAAGCCCTATGGGTACATTTTGCTAGATCTTAATCAGAATACACGTGAAGATCTACGTGTAGTCACAGATATTTTCAACTAATAAATTACTGTATATCTTCCGGTGAACAGTAGAAAAGGCTATTAGTCGCAATCATGACATTGAAGAAACTACACGAAAATAAACACTTATTTTCTGTTCTAAGCACTTCAAAACCTCCACTCAGGCAGGCCATTCTCAAAGATAGTGTTAACATTGAATTTATCAACCTAACATCTGAACTTTGTTTAAATTTAACTGAGGGAATATATACTTGTCAGATGGTGTTAGATAACAGACAAAGCAACATCGTTCCAATGTAAGTGGCTTGCAAAAACAAAGGAACAAAGTTTAAAATAAAAACTTCTCCTTCAAGCGGGCGGTAGCTTTTTACACTTTTACTACCAATAATTGCAAGACTTGTAAACAGTTTTCTCTAGATGGCTAAACCCTATAAATTGACTCCAATAAAACTTGTCCTCTCACCCGTGGAACACTTTGAAGACAATATAAGCAAATTTATTAATGATGAAGATATTGCCGATAATAAAAAGCTAGTTTTACTTAAAGATGCATTGCGCCGTGTGGATAGACATAGACCTTATCGTGAGAGATCCAATGTCAAAGGTCCCTAAAAACAGGAAGCACCCCCTCAAGATTCTGTAGCACAATCAAAGGAGAAGGAATTGAATTCCATAGTGGCATCAATTGGAAACCTATTGCCAATGACCTATCGAGAACAGAGTAAAAGAGTATTAACATATCTCATGTTGGCAAATGGTGATGATTATCAAGTTCAAGTTGATAACAGAGGGAAACGAGTTATAATTCAGGGAAAAGGTTACAATCTACTTGATTTAATTTGCGATATGGTTACGAATCGTAAAGGACTTTTATCGTTTGACAATAAACTATACACCTTTCTAAATGCATCAAACTTCTACAAAAGTCTTATTGGCGATAAGAAAATTCGGAAGAAATTAAGAGAATATAGTAGAGGTGCCAGTCCTCTAACAACACCGCCATTTAAAAAAAGGAGGGAGAAAAGGCTGAAGATTTTAAATCAAACTTGGAAAATACTAGCACTTCTTGTAGCAAAAGCAATGATTTGATAACACCAACAATGATTAGACAAAAGTGAAGACGTATTGACATCAACTCATCGTCACAAGCATCATCCTCCAGTGTGCAAAAGAGGAGTGGACATTACACTACGTGTTTTCGTTCAAAATGGATGAAGTTTTAAAACATGTCTATGAAAATATTGGTGAAGTGGAAAGTCTAAGTTCCCCCACAACGCTTACTAAAGTTTTTTCTTACATAAGTGGCAGCACATTAAAAAATACAAATAGTATCTAGAAAATGAACCGAGTCACACTCTACATCGGAGTCGTAGGCTTCGTGGTAAACAATATCGACAAACTAAAGCTTTTTCCCTCTGCTTATAATGCAAACTGATCTTTTAACTCTAGACGCGATTCAACAGCGCCACAATACACTCTACAAATATATTCTAGCGGCAATCAGTGTCTTTAGTCACAAAGCATATGCGATTTCATTGCGAACAAAGAAAGGTGTTGAAGTCGCTCATTCTTCAGAAAGTATTCCTCAACAAGATTGTTATAGAAAAATTCAATCGGATTTCGGTAGCGAATTTGTTAATCCTCATATGCAAAAAGTTCTACTGAAATATAATGCAAAGCTCTATCATAGTCACAGTCTGATAAAGGCTGCATTGGCTGAACGATTGATAAGAACGATTCGTCTATTAATTTCAAGATATTGCACGCTGAAAAATGCTGCTGCTTTTATTCATGATTTAGATAAAATTATACAAATATGTAACCAACGACCAAATTGATCCCTGTTTAATGTTTGCCCTCGGGAATTTCATTGCAGTGAAAATACATTTGATACTTTTCTTAAGCAATATTCCAGTGAAAAAAAATGTGAAGAAGAAATTTCAATGTTGGTGATACTGTTCGAATTAATAGAACCGCAAATATTTTTGAAAAGGGGAACTACTTATGGAGCACTGAAATTTTTAAAGTGTTCAAAATCCTAGGCACTGAACCCACGTCATATCGGCTGCGAGACACCAAAGATAATGAAATTCTTGGTGGTTTTTATGAATATGAACTACAAAAAGTTAGAAACCCTAGTGAAATTTATCAAATTGAAAAAATATTAAAGAGTCGTGCTCGTAGGGGCAAGGGACAGTTGCTTGCTCGTTGGCTAAGATACAACATGATTTCTATGTGACATTCATGTCCAATGTTTCCGATCCTCTCTACAATGATTTTAATAGAACCAGTGTTTTTTGGATAAAACTCTCCCCCACCATCAAATTTGACGGTGCGTATGAAGTGAGTCTTGTCGACTGTGTTCTCAAAAATACATATGACATCCTGAGAAAAGATCGCAAATATGATATAATGATTAGATCCTATGATTGGCCACCACCCAAAGGTGATCAAGAACAAATTCAAAAGATCAATTTGATGAATTATCCATATATTGAACTACCCTACGAAGAACTCACCTATATGAATGATTTGTGTCGTTCTATCAATAAAAGAATGTCCGTTCGTAAAAAAGGAGCCTTTTATTTCAACTATTCAAAGGAGGAGGGCAAGATCTACATTAGTTCACCCATTGCCGATGAAAAGGTTATTCTCAATAATAATCTAAAAGATATTTTTGGCTTTAAGCTCAACATAATCAATGGTAAAAGTACTGGAAACACTAATTTTTATTTTCGCTGACTACCCGCCTGCATTCTCCACTGACACTTGTATATTTCTCAACACTCCATTTGCTGAAATATCCAGAGTTGGCAAAAGTAATGTCCCCCTCCTACGAGTTCTTGAACGAAGAACCAATCAAGAACATATTCACCATTATAATATAAAGCATCTTCAGTATATACCCGTCATCACTTCCTATTTGGAACTCTGTCAGTTAACACTAAGAACTGAATTAGGTGATCCCCTAGCAATATCAAAAGGTTTGGCTGTGGTTAAATGCCATTTTCAACCCATTCAGCAACAAGATGTTTAATAAAAAAGTGGTATTAATTTGTCCTAATATTGGCTACTATACTAATACTCATGACCCAAGACAAGTGGGCAATGGAATGAACTATTACAAAGACCGCTCATCAATGTCTGGCTGTGGTCTTGGCAGTTGGTTTGCTAAGCTGTTTTTCTCTGTACTACCTCTGGCTAGAAAACACATCGTACCGGCTGCGATAGATTTTGTATCCTCTATACTGTACGATTGGAGCTCTAGCAAGGATTTTGAAAAAGTGCTTCGGAAAATCTTAGGTCCAGTGCGCGAACCCTTGGCGAACAATTGAAATCTCATCAAAATGGATAAGGTTTAAAAATGTCGAGAAACAGTGCACCACTCATCAGTCTCTACTCAGGTCAGAAACGAAGGACATCACCCTAGTCAAAGAAAAGAAGGAAAAAGACGAGACGCACAATAAACAGAAGAAGCAGCCCCAGGAAGAGAATTGTTAGATCGAAATTGGATTTCTTTTCATAGATGGCATATCTACCGCATAAGGATTCCCAACCTTCAATCAATTCATCTTTAAATATATTCAATGCAGAAAATGTTGATGTGAGTGTAAAACATGGATACTATGAACAATTTTATCCACAACAACCCCTCTCCGATAATATCTACTTTCAAGTTTATTCCAATTAAGACTACTTTATAGACATGTTTTTGACATTTATAGATTTACGAATGAAAGTCCGGAAATCCGACAATACATTGCCAGTTCGTGCTGATGGAATATCCTATGAAAATTGTATATCACATAATTTATTTCGTCAAATCAGTGTCTACATAAATGGTACTTTGGTGAGCACAAGCAACAATCTCTTGAATTATACAAGCTGTATGCAGTTCATGTTGATGACACCCAAGTCATATAAGGAATTGAGAGGTATCTCCAATGGATATGAATATATTACTGACACTGATAGTACAGATGCACTTAAAAATGCTACAACTAGTGAATTACATCTAGTTGGAAAATATATCATGAAAATATTTAATATACCCCACTGGTTACCACCCAATATTAAAGTGGATATAAAATTGACGCTTGCTCCATCCAATTTCATTTTGCAAAAAGAACTTGCTGCCAATCCTTGTGTAACTCTCTCACTCACCTCGGCAATGCTACATGTACGAAAACAACAGGTTAGGAATTCTGTTGCTTTGGCAGTGGAAAAACTGAGAGCCAGTGGAAATAATATTAAATTGCTTGTTCCTCATACAATCACCAATGGACGTCATATTGCCACAGGCTAACGTACCTTCACCGACTAATTCACCGAAATTCCGTCAAAATTAGCATTGGCATTTGTAAAAAGCGCGAGTGCAATAGGATCATGGACTGACTGCCCACATAAACTTGAGATGTTTGGACTTTCATCTCTTGTCTGAAAAGTAAATGGTATCACAATTTACAATTTATCTTTTGATAAATCCTATAGGACATTGTATGAGTTGACAATGCAAACCCTAGATCATGATTCACAAGTATTTGAAAATGGTATAATCGAAGAAATGTTCGCTAAAACACATGGTATCATTGTACTATACCTATTTGGTACCCAGGATATGAGTATAGTACGAACGGGGAGCATGCGTTTAGAGTGTACATTTGCCGACCCATTACCTGAGAGCATTTCACTAATCTCACTAAATCAATTTGAAACCTATTGGAAAATCACTCCCGAAGGCAGTGGTCTACTAGACCTTGCATAATGAACCAGTCAAATAATCAGCGTATTTAATATGGACCCCTACATGTCCAAATACAGATCCTATTGTCTGCCCTCGGACTTTCTTGGAAAATCAAAAGTGCAAACAATACCCTAATCATTGTTAATGGCAGTCCGTCGACTGTGAATACTGGCCATTGGTTGTGCATCTTTCAGACAATGAAAACGATGGAATTTTTTGATCCTCTTGGCCTACCCTATACATTCTACACTCCACACATCAGCAATATATTGAGAGCAGTGGGAAAACTATTATTCAAAATCGGAAGAGAGTACAGGATCTGACTACTAAAAGTTGCGGTTTCCATGCACTACTATATTTCGTGTTCAGATATCGTGGCTATACTTACAAGCAATTTCTCAAAATTTATGTAGACAATCCACGTCTGAACGACTTTATGGTGGAAAATATCCTCTCTGACCTGTATAATATTGATTTCGGTTTCCTACGAGCATAGTGCTTAAAAAAATGTATGTAAATTTGTTTATTTATAAAGAAAAAAATGTATACAACAATGTCTTTATTCTACACTTTATATTTCTTCTTCGGTGTATAGGCAACTGTCGAGAACCACTAACACTGGTAGATCATTTGAATTAACTGTATATTGTTCTTGATTGGCTGCAAAGTCAGGGTAACATTTTCTACAGTACAATGTGTACTTCACTCTTGTCAAATCTCTTTGTATAGTCAATGATACTATCTGTATTCATATTGTAAAATTCACGTGTTTCAATTTGTCTTTTTGAAGCAATATCACATACAGTGTTGTCAAATAGTGAATCACATTCAGTAACTGCCAAATAAAAATCACTAGGTTTATAGTCATAATAGGCAATGTTGTCACAACGATGACGTAGAAACCAAATTGGCTTGATAACCCAACAGTTGAATTGTGGACCTGATTCTTCCTCCCAAAATAATTTAAAACCACGACGATACCAATCTCGTAGAAACAAACTAAAATCAAGTTTGGGGTTCTTTCCAATCATACCGGGATAATTATTCTCCCAGTGATCACATTTGTCATAGTGGCAATTGGAGCATAAGTGTCCTCTAGGGTGAGAGTCACAAATCTCTTCAAGACATGAATTACTGTCTTTAATTTGTACAGCAAAGCCTCTTTGCAATTTACATGGATTGCATAATTTGCACTTTTCATTATAGTCATGATGACCAGCTACCAAGAGTGCACATACATCGTGGACATGTATAGAACTTTTTTGGTTTCCAATGTCAACTCTCTGACAGCTAAAAAGAAACTGATCCACATTCGATAAATTCAGGGGGGATGAGAGAGGAGTAACTCTGTGGCGTTACATAACCTCTTTTGAAGGGAGGCCCATCTACATAGAATCTATGACAATGTCTTCAAAAGTATATCCACGACATTATTCTGCTTTAGTTCAATTAACATATCAATAAATTGAGTTAAAGCATTTGAGTCAGGTCGTAAAAGCTTCATACAATAGTCCAATGGGGGAGAATCATTTCCCATTATATTGTCAAGTGTTCCCCTGTGAGAATATCTTCCGTTGAAGTGATAACTCGAGAAAATCGTCATCCAAAACCAAATGTTTTCCATAATCAGAAGATTCGATCTAATTCTCTCTTTCTCAAATTTATTCATTTTTTTAATCCTAACAATCTCACTGCTGACTCTAGACTAACCACGATTCGTTCTACTTTAAGAATATTCGATAACCTAACAAAAAGAAAGGAGACATTTTCAAGTTCGAAACAATTTTACTGAGCGTGATCATCCAAAATAATATATATTGTACATATGCAATTATCGATATAACTTATTGCCATCTATATGCTTCACTATTGCATTTAAAGCACTAGGTATGTGTTGTTATTGTGTTATTTTTGTTATTGAATTTTATCGACTAAGAAATGTGAATTCGGCCCACTAGGGCTTGTGATAGTTCTTTTGCCAATAAATATCTATCTATCAATCTGTCTATCTTCTACTACTATTACTACTACTACTACTTCTACTACTACTACTACTACTACTACTATTAAAATACTACTACTACTGATACTAATACTACTACTACTACTGCTACTACTACTTCTACTACTACTAATACTACTGCTACTATTACTACTACCAAAAACTACTACTGCTACTACTACTACTACTACTACTACTGCTAATACTTATACTACTACTACTGCGACTACTACTATTACTGTTAGTTGATGAAAAAAACTAAATTTAATTTTTTAATTAAGGAAATTCTGCACAATATCCTCAGCAGAAAAAGAGTAAGCTAGAGGAAGATACTACATTGAAATCCGACAAAGAATATTTCAACTTGATTGTCTTACAAAAAATATGCGCAAAAATTCCATAACTATGTATACATATCCAAGTGAAAGTGCGAGCCAGGCCAAACTCCACTGGGGAATTATTGATACATCTCACATAGCCCCCTCCAATGAAGATGGGTCTCTCGCAATAAATATGAGTAAATTTGTCAACTAGTTTTGGAGATGACATGGCTAAATGTAAAAAAAGGATGGTTGTGGGGGGAATGGGGCACAAAAAAAATCATTTTTTATTCTACTATCCATAAATGAAAATGGAACTTCTTAATAATCTATTTTTTAACTTTATAAGGCACTAACAATTTTTCCAACAGGAAAATAGATTCTATTAGTGTAGATTATAAATGTTAAATTACCACCAACTCAGGGGTTTTTTAATCGTTGTTACATTTTCTGTTATGTCCTTTATTGAATCTTCTTTTAGTCTTAATAATTGAAAATCAACTTGTAGGGTGTACTTAGTCATGGGATAATTATAGAAAAGAGGGGTTGAGGGGGGGGGGGACAAAAAATTCTTGTGTTTTGCATAAATGAAAATAGAACGGATTGTTAATCCATTTTTTGACTTTATAAAATAGTAAATATTTCTCACGAAAAATATATATTTTATTATGATAGATTAACATCGGTGAATTATCGCCTGCCCCATCAACTCAAAGATCAGATATTTTCATTGAGCCTACACCGATATAAACACCGCCAATAGAATTTTGAGATTGTGCTATATTTGACAATGAGTTAGAATGGCAATGGGGGTTTTTGAAACAGTGTTTTTATATATATAGATAGTCTAGACAACTTGACCCGTAACATTAATATGGATATTCCCCCAAGTGCAATTGAACCGGGCACACTTGGCAGTTTTTACCACGCTGATACATAAGAAAATCAAGATTCGTCAAAAGATGATTTTTGGTGGGTCGATCAGCTCTCCTCAAATACAGTTAAAATTTCGGAAGATTTTACACGAGAATAAGTTGAAAACCCTCCCCCACTCTTTTAATGGATACCACACCACCTCAGCCGTGCATAATTACAGTTCAAAATAAATTTACAATTACTGATCAAACTTAGTCCCGGCACATTGGAAGTAATGCTCAGTGAGTTGTGGGATTTTACACCAAGCTCCTTCCTTCTTATTGAGGCTGAGGGTACAAGAATTTTTTTCCATAAAACTCTACCTGGCACAATATCAATGTTTAAACAGCCGTTTTCGGGGATCCATTTAATTCTTTGATGTCTTGTGACATTTTAACAGATCACCTGGATATTACACACTTCTATATGAACAAAATTCGAGCCCTTCTTGAACAAAAGATGAGGGTGTGGAGAGGGAGGGATAGTTTAAAAAGCGTCAATAGTACTAAAATTGTTTTATTTAAATGAAAATGCGGGCGAGGTATATTCAATGTTTGTACATACTGAGATGCTACCAATTGGTTCGCATTTGGAAAATTGTGAAGATGTATTTTTGGAAAGGGTCACTAGCAGAGTAGCTAAATTAGACAACTATAATGAGGGGGTAGTGGGTCGGTTATTTGATTTATAGAGAATTTAAATATAAAAATTTGTAAATTTAAAAAAGATTTTATTTTAAGAGGTGGGAGTGGGAATATTGAATTAAAATATCATTAAGATTTAGAGGAATGTAGAGGTGCATAACGAATCTGTTTCGATGCTACCTTACAGTGTTTCAACTTAGTATTTTTGATCGCTGCCAGCATGTCTGTCCAGATTTTGTACTGATTTAAAGCTAAAGCATCACATGATACACGGTAAACTTCAAAGGTACCAGGCTGTGGGGACGGTTAGTGGTGACAGGGCGATCTTGCGTTTTAAAAAATTCCAGAATTAGCTCTTACAGAGTAATAAGATCGCTTTGTACTGCGAAGTCAAACTTACATATGTGTACGTTTGTCAAATCTAAATCTTGTTAAGATATATGAAGCCTTTGGAGTCTCTTACGCCCACGCCCAAAGAGACTCTGGTAATACCATGCAAGTGTTAGATGTAGTTGAGTGGGGATGATTGTATGCGCCTAGCCTCGACAAAACTTGTTATCACAGTAAATGGGGTAATTTAAAGGTTGCACATTACACATTTTGCAATGATTTTTCACCAGATGACAGTTTGACCCTTAAAAATCAGAAAGTATGTTGGGTTTGAAAGGAAGAGTATGATTAGGGTGAAGAGGGTAAGGGGGAAGGAGGTAAGTGGATAGGGAGTAAAAGGAAGGTAATTGATCACGATCATTTATGGCAGGAAATTTCATCAGGTGGGAGTATATCTCGGGGGGTTAGCCATCAATTATGTAATATAAACGTTAGTCAGCAGTATTTCATACTTGTTTTTATACACAAATCCTATTAAGATTTGAAGTTTATTTTACCAGCATTGTCATGCACGGCGAAGGGTGGAGTTTGTAGATGACACATTGGTAGATTGTTATTGTTCCTATAGCATACCCAAATAATCTGAAAAGTTGCTTCTCTTAGAATTCAATAAAAAAACAATAGATAATGGTTATACTTGCCTGATTAAAATCCGTTTTTTAGACTACTTTAGTTTTTTCCCCAAGTCCCTAAGCCAATTGATTCAGGGACAGAAAAAAACGACTGTTTTGATAGTTTCCTCCTCCTTAAACAGCGCTCCCCAGATGCAGAACTGTACAATATATTAACATGTAAGGGCATATACGCATATAATCACTGGAACTCCGCTTCGAGATTAGATGAGGTGTCATTACCGCGTAACGAAGCATATTATAACTTCCTTACCGATAGTCAATGCAACACTGCCGACTAAGAATTTGCTAAAACACGCTTGGGCAAAGGGGAGGTGTAAAAATGGGTGGTATTACTGCAAAATTAACTTTGATAGCGATGTGTTGACACTTTTGAACATTTTGTGTAAAAACACGGATAAAATCTATCGGGAATTTGGGTTGGCATTGGGGTTTTATTTTTCCACTCCTTATGTGGTGATGGATTTAATTCTAAAAATCAGGAAAGGAGAAATAGGTCTGATCACTGACGTGGATCGGCATCTATTTCCAGAGAGATCAATAAGGGGAGGAAATGCTTTCAAGGGGACCGTATCTTAAAAACTGATCAGACTGGACTGCACACTAGTAAAAAGTCTGATGCATAACTTTGGATGTGAATTCCCTTTATCCGTCGGCAATGTCTCACTACTGTTTGCCGTGTGGCAATTACAAATGGCTTAACAATCTTTGTGCTTCAAATTTCCCCAACATTGCTACCGTTGAGGAGATATGAGCGCAAGGATGGTTTATTGAAGTTGTCGAAAAAATACCAATAGAAATTCTTGACTCGGTAAAATATTGATTTTTCCGGTGCAAAAATATACCGGTGGTTAAGAACTCTTTGAGCCCATACAATTTGTCTTTGGTAGAAGATGGGGGTATGCACTGATCATCCTCAAACCAAAAACTTATTTTTGACCTTAATCCGAAACAGAATATTGTTGTTCATCATGTGCTATTGTGGTGGATGGTATCCAGTGGTTTCAAGGTCAAAAAGATACATGGGGCCCTCCAATTTGACCAAAAGCCATAAATGAAAACGTTTATTGACAGTTTTGTCAGTAAATATTCACACGCGAAAACGGCGGTTGAAAAAAATCTATAAATTCATTTAAAAATTCAGCCTTCGGTGAAATGTGCGAAATCGTACGAAACCGGATTCGATGTGACGATGTAACCAATCCCAAAAATGTGCTCGAATCATTGCCGAATCGAACTTCACATCCTTCAAAACCACAGACTCTAATATGGTTCTCCTACACTGAAAGAAAGGAACGTCATTTTAAACGAAAATATAGCTAGTAGTAGCTCAATAATGAAAATCTCGATAAAACTCATGGGCAAGGTGCAATGGCCGGTGGAGGGACAAGTTCAAGTGCATTATGGAGACACTGATTCACTCCTATTAAAAGTTAAAATCGGAATTTACTGAATGATAAGGAATATGGAGGGTATATTAGCTCTCGAATGGATTTCACCAATTGGGAATAGTCCATTTATCCGGAGCTAGTGAAACGCCAGGCCCCAAATCAGTTGTTGATGTTAAAATTGGAGGCGGGGAGCGTTTTGATATCTAATGGTGTTTTTTCCTGGTCCGAAGGCGTACTGTGTGAAAACTCACAATAAGCATATCAAAAAAGTCTTCCAGGGGGTGCCTACACACTTTAAGAAAAATAATTTCAACATGAATGTTTATAGGAACTGTGTAGAAAGTAGTTTAATCCCAAGAGTGGAAGTCATGACGATTTGCTCTTTACAATTTAAAAAATACACAACGTTTTCTGGATAAATTAACTTAAATTCATTTTTTCACAATACTAGTTGGGTGGTGGGGAAAGATTTTTTTATTGTTGGTTAAAGTTTTTGTGTATCTGCGTGCAAGGTAAAGTTATTTCAATGTTTTTTCATAATCTATATATTGCGCCTTCTGCCCTGGCCTTTGGCCACCACAGCAGCCGCCCCACAGTGGTGGGGGATGAGGGACATCATTTCTAAGTGTATTGGAAACAAAAAATCATGTATTTTTTTGTTGTTGTTGATTAAATTTTCGGGTTGTATAAAAATATTTTTTTGTAAATAAAATGAAAAAACTGTGTTATTAGGTTAAATAAGTGTATTGTATCTGTTAATAGTGTATTGTATTTGTTAATAAAAAGTGTTTTTTTTTCTGATGCTTAATTGTTAAGTGTTATTTCGTGCTAAATATAAAAGAAAAAATTATTCTTTAATGGTTTTTGATGTTGTTGTTGAACGGAGTGGTAATACGGAAATTATTAATTTATTAGGCATCTATAGTTCACATTTAGTTGTAGGTCAGCTGTTGAAGCCAAAACATTATGTATTTGTATTTAAAACACCATTCATATCGCTTCTGTGTGGTCCATCAATGTCAGGCAAAACGCAACTCTTAACTAAAACAATTAAAAATTGTGATATGGAAATGTTTATGGAAAGGCCGAAAAAAAGGCCGAATATATTTTTTTGTAAATAAAATGAAAAAACTGTGTTATTAGGTTGAATAAGTGTATTGTATCTATTGTTAATAAAAGGTATTTTTTCTGATATTTAGTTGTAAAGTGTTATTTAATGTTAAAAATAAAAGAAAAAATGATTCTTTAGTAGCTTTGATGTTGTTGAACGGAGTAGTAATACAGATATTATTTATTTATTAGGCATCTATATTTCACATTTAGTTGTAAGTCAGATGTTGAAGCGAAAACAATATGTATCAATTTAAAACACCATTCATATCGCTTCTGTGTGGTCCATCAGTGTCGGGCAAAACGAGACTCTTAACTAAAATAATTACAAATTGTGATATGGAATGTTTATGGAAAGGCCGAAAAAGTCTTCTATCGCTACAGTATTTGGAAGGAGTCATATGATAAAATTAAAGCTATTGCTACATCGAAGCAGGTACAATTAAACGGGGACTTGAGGTTTTTGACATTATTGAACCAAACTCCTGGATGATTATTGACGATTTAGCTGAATCCATTCAAAAATGGTCTCAGGAAATGCTACACTTATTTACTGTTCACTCACATCATGAGCAGATATCCATTACCCTGGTTCTACACAATCTCTTTCATCAGAGCAAATGTATGAGAAAACTTGCTTTGAACTTTAGCTACTATATCATCTACAGAGTTGTTTGTGATTCTAGTTCTCTAATAACTCTCAATAAGCAAATATATCATGGGCTCTAAAATTTCTACTTTCAGCGTACAATCAGGCAACTGATAAACCCTATGGCTGCATTCAATTGGATCTTAATCAAATTACATCCGAGGATTTGCGTGGAGTCACAGATATTTTTTGACAATGAAATTATAGTTTATCCTCACTTGAACAGTAAGAAGGCTATTAGTTGCCATCATGACACTGAAGAAACTACATGAAAATAGACATTTATTTTCAATTCTAAGCACTTCAAAACCACCATTTATGAAATTCATACTCAAACACGGTATTGAAAATTATTTTATTAACCTAATATCTGAACTTTGTTTAAATTTAACTGAGGATAATCTTCAACTTCCAGAAGTAGTTTAGCAACAGGCAAAAGCAACATCGTTCCATTGTACGCACCTGGGCGTGCAAAAAGAAATGAAAAAAATTTAAAAAGAAACGTCTTTTCCAAGCGGGTTGTAGCTTTTTTATACTTTTACTGCCAATAATTTGCAGGACTTGTAAACAGGTTTCTATAGATGGCTAAACCATATAAATTTTACCCCAATAGAACTCGCTCTTTCACCAATGGAACACTTTGAGGACAATCTGAGTAAATTCATTAATAATGAGAATATTGGTGGTGATAAAGAACCACTTTTAGATCAAGATGCACTTCGACGAGTTGACAATAATAAGCCATATCATTTAAGACCAGTCAATGAAAGCGCCATTGATTACACAAAGGAAATATCTCTTCAAAATTCTACTGCTGCTGCTGATGATGATGAAACAATAGCACAATCGAAGGAGGAGGAGGAATTTAAATTCAATAGTGCCAAGCATTGGAAATCTAATAAAACACTCATATAGTGAACAAAGAAAAAGACTCATAACATATCTCACGGAAAGTTATCAAGATCATATTCAATTTGATAGCAATAAAAAACGCATTATAATTCAAGGGAAAAGATATAATTTACTTGATTTAATTTATGATTTGGTTACAAATCCTAAAAAGACTTTTATCATTTGCCAGTCATCTATACAACTTTTTAAATGCATTGAACTTCCCCAAAAGTCTTATTAGCAATATGTGAATTTTAAAGAAATTAAATGAATATATTCCATCATCAACAACATTAACACAACAAGAAGAAGAAACAGGTGAAGATTTTAAATTGATCTTGGAAAATACTGGCACCCCTAGTAGAAACATTGATTTGATGACGACACCGGTGGTAGCTAGACAAAAGTGAAGACGTATCAACTCATCATCCACTAGTATGCAAAAGTGTAGCGGACGTTACACTACGTGTTTGCGCCTCAAAATGGCCTAAATTTAATAACTTATTAAAGCCTAAGTTATGTTCTGTTCTTGAGAAGGCATGGGGTTTGTCAGTCCTAGTAATGCTAATTTTTGCTCGTTTTTTAGTTAAACTCGGCAATTTATTATGATTTCTGTTCGTTTTGAGTTTCATTTAATTTGTTGATAGTGATTTGTGGTAGTTTTTTACGCTTGGACGATTATTTGACTTTATTTCTGCCTATTTTCAGCTTAATAGAGCTCTTTACCTATCTTTGAAAGCTTAATCTGTGGAAAGTTTTTTAGATTAATAAAAATATATGACACCTTCACTCAGCCAGGGGGGAGGCCCTCCTTGCTCCCCCCCCCTTTATGGGCGCCCATGTTAAGATCTATTTATTAATTTATGTTATTACTTGTTGGATGTTTTTTGCTATGATTGTTTATTTAATTTCTGTCCGTTTTGGGTTTCATTTATTCTCTAATAGTAATTTTTGGTCGTTTTAAAGCTTGAATTTTTAACAGGTATTTGTATCTGCTGAGCTTAAGGTTAAAATGGCCTTTACTTTTCTTCCAAAAACTTATTTTTTGGAAAGTATTTTTTTTTTAATTAATCCATCAAAATGACTTTATTACCCTTCTAATAACAGTTCAGACAAATCATTTTTTTAATTCAATTTTTTAGTCAGAAATCAGAGAAAATATAAACTTTAGAGGCTATATAAATACGGTGGCATCAATTGATTGGGGGATTCCCCTCCCTTAGAGTGTGAGTAACATCGTATTTGGGGATGTCATTTTCACTGAAAAAATTAAAAACACAACAAATGTCCCCCTCTCAGGATTTTAAAGTAAATTTGCCCTCCCCCACGAAAAATGGTGAATTGACGTCACTGTACAAATAAAAATTCTGGGATCAAATGTAGTTTCAGGTAGTAATTTTTTATCTGTATTTCAGAAACCTTTAAAAAAATCCGTTCCAAGCTGCAAATTGTTTTATTAAAAAAACGACC